>VZSG01000024.1:1440755-1457595 GCA_013398315.1 Nothoprocta pentlandii
TCCCTCGACCTGCTGGAGACGCTCTTCTTAATGCACCCCAGGATCCCGAATGCACCCCAGGATCCCGAAATCATTATATGTAGCTAAGTGAATGAAAACTTTTTGATTTGTGTGAAGTGTTACATGTGATGCTGCAAGAAGAATATGCTTCAAACATGAACTTTTATATTTAAGGGAAGGCAAAGGTAAAGTATATACCAAAACCCTTTTTGTGTTTTGGTGGGCACCAGCAGAACTGGCCCACAGTCCAACAAACACCTGTACTGGTATTCTCTTCATGTATGGGAGATGGTAGATACAGATACTACAAACTACTATTTTCCTGCTCTTGACTTGAAATTCTATAATTAAAGCCATCTTAACTTCCTTTATCTCTTTTCCACTGAGAAGTCCTGAGGTAGCTACTAATAACCTTGTGGTTCTTTGATGGGGCACAGTTTATCCCCTCTAATTCAGGAGCAAAAGCATCTCCTCGAGCACAGAGTAGTCCACCTCAAATAATAGGGACTTAAAATGATTTATAAATCAGTATTGTGCGGCCTGAGCTCTGAGTATCTCTCTGGCTTTGTTTTGAAATAACTAGAAAAAAAAAAAAAGTGTGTTCTCAATTCTTCATGTTCGTTTGAGATAATCACTTAATTCATAGCTAATTTACAATTGTGATACGAGTTAGTAGAGCAAGTTAAAAAACGTACTCATAGCTAAACCTGCCTGTGTAAAAAAACTAAGCTGCTGTCAGTAGATTTTACCTAGGATTGTTTAAGTAGCTCATGTTCAGCCAGCGTAAAACCTCATTTTTTTTCCAGCAAAACTACAGCATAAAATATATTTGCCATACAAAACTAAATGAATGTAATAATTTACCAACTCCCTGACAGCAAATGCTCCATACATGGACTAGAAGCCCTGGCCACGCTCAGGCAATGAGCCAGAAAACTCCCGCAGCACAAAGAAATTTAAAATCTGACAGGCTGTCCTCTGAGAAAACAACACTAAGCTCAGCCACAGATTTCCTTTTTAAGCAGACTGTAGGAAGGCTGAAAGTCGGGTTTGCAGCAGGATACTAGGAAAAGTCAAATCTCTCCCCTCAGTCTCCTGTCATTGAAGTTGATAGGATTTTTTGAATTTACCTCAAAAACAACATGATTAGGGCACTGCAGGTAAAGGTAGGGGGAAAGGCAATTCCAGGTTTTGTCACACATGAATGCTGGAAGTCTGCCAACATTAAACAAAATAAAAGAAAGGAAAAAAAAAGGTAAGTGAATTTACAGAGACGTATTTTTTCTGTGGCTCGTCTAGGAAGAAAATAGAGCAAAACCTGGTTTAAATCACTCTTTATAGAGTTGCATTTCTGTATGCTGTTTTAATAAGGGATGATCAAAAAAGCTTCCCCCCTCCCTCCCCTTTTCTCCTTGGGGAATACTTTAAAGCAGATGCTGAAAACAGAGAATTACATAGTGGAGACTTTTTGCAAGATTCCCGTAGATTCTGAGCTTGATTCCCCTTCAAACTCTCCTTTGTAACTTACATTCCACATAGGACTTCAGCTGCGGTGAAACATTTATACAGTCATTTTGGTCTTCCGCCATTGCCACTAGACAGGAGTGATTCAGGTGTCCTGCAGCTGCATTTCTTCCTCTGATTATTGAGTTGTTGATGTGGACTTCCAGCATGTAGTAAGTATGATGCTCATCCTCATTCTCAGGAAGCACGGTGAAATTGAAATATTTATAAAAATATACAAGATCTTCTGTTTTCATTTCAAGAGAGTCTTTTGCTGGTGCAACTACAATTTTAAACAAGACATACATGTTATATAACATATAGTGGAGACAGAGAGAAAACTTTCATTCAAATTCTTTGTCTCATTCCTTCTGAGGACATCTGAAGGGTATTGATTAGCTAACCAAAATACACCTCCTCAACCAAAATACCCTATTTTTGCTTGACTACCAGCCTCAAAACTATTCAGTTCTTTCTGTTGTTTGGTCTTCTGTTGACAGAGATAATAGAAAATTGGACTGTGGGAAAAAAAAATTAAAAAGTGAAAGCCATATGATGCTAGTTGCTTGAAGTGTAATCTAGTCTGTCTGCTATCTGTTGCAGGTTTTTGAAAGTTTCATTGCAAAAGACACAAGCTGTAATGCATTCCTCTGTTTACTACTTGGCCTATTGCCTATGTTGCTAGGAGTGTATGACCAAAAACCAAAATCCAGAAGCACCCTCTCCCCCAAAATTTTCCAGACACTTTGCAAGAGTACAAGGCAAAGAAGGATTATGATACTACTGCTCTGAAGAGGTGTTGATGTTGCTGAACTCTTCTCTGGAATGCTGGACCTGTCTTTAGTCAATGTTGCCCTCTTATCAGAAATGTTGCCCATTTCTGATACTACATAATTACACATAACATCGACTAGGAGTACAAAAATGGGGGTTTTGGCTGTTTTAAGAATTATATGGCTCTTTTTGTTCAATTTCTTCTTCTCTTACTTACTTTTTTTAACCGCTCTTGCTTCTTGGGGAACAACATTCCTCTGTCTGTTGGATTCACACTCGGAGTACATAATATGTGACTGTTGTTCTCTGCTGGAGGATTGACACATACAGGAAATATTTTGGAAATTGGGGTGATTTACAATGGCCTTCAGTAAAATAGTCTGGTTCTTTCTTCTTCGTTGCAGGGAGCTTTTGCAAGACTTGTTAAAAGTGCATAGTGGAAAAGTGATATTGTTTAATGAGCAGCTATCCCTGCACGATATCATTACAGTGTTATCTGTAAAACAGAGGTACTATATTAGCAAGACAATCATTTAGGGCACATGAACAAATATGTGCATGTTAAATGTCATGTGAGATACTTTTTAACCATCATACAATAAAACATAAGGTTTCTTTCTTATGGATTTTGGCAGCATACTGAATACATAATCAAGTGAGTGAAAGCAAACACAGAATATTCCCACAACCTATATCCTGGATTTCATTGTTGAATTACATGAAATCTCTTCTCATAATAACTTTCATTTGTGGTAGTATCTAGTCATATCCCTGTTTGAAAGCTGTTCAGATTTGATTGTGTTTGAAAAGAAGATGAAGCCTCTCATATTCACAGAGGGAATTTAGCCCTGGAGCCATACAGCTACAATATGCCAGTAAGATTATGCTATAAAACAGCTTTAATCAGAATGAAAACTTCCTCTCTAATGATGGTGGAACTGTACAGGGAAATTATACAGAAATGCACCCAAATTCTGACCACAGATTTAAGACATGTTATCAAAATGAACCAGCAATCAAGGAATCTTCATGATGATCAACTTTTTTCTTGACATTCTTAGTCAAATTTCAGTATCAGATTACTATAGCTGTAAAGGACATTTATGCAATTCTGGAAAATAACAGAAAAATGAGTATTAATTATTAGTGAAAATTGAATATTAATTATCAGTGAGGGGGTTTTAGCTGCTAGGACACAATATGAAATAAATGTCCTTATGAATGCAACTAATTGTTCTCTTTCTGTCTGGAGATCACGCAGTACAAACCTGGAGTTTTGTAGTTTAGCTTCCAATTCTAGGGGTACCCTTCCAGCTCTGGGAAGACTTATTTATGCATCTAATGCTTGTAACAATTAATTGGAGTTATATTGCCATAAATCATTATGTATGGAAAGAAAAACACAGCCTTCAATTGCTCCAGCTCTTAACTGCAATCTGACAGCTTCAATAGGGCATCTGCACCCGCATCCAGGGAAACTAACCTCAGATTCAACTCGGTGAAAGACTGCAGGCAGGATTCAGAAGTAAAAGCCAAAAATCAAATGCCAACGTCAACTACCTTCACTTTATTAACTGTACACCAGAGAGTCATAAACTCCTTATAAAATAGATAATAAATTGGAATGTAAAATATACATCATTTACAGATAAGAAGATGATTTATTTTAATACAAAAAAAGATAAATGTCAAGCAAAGTTTAGGGCTTGATCTTTCCCTTATTTGCATCAAAGATTTCCCACAAAATGCTCCTGATCTGAACCCCACAACCTGGCAAGAAGCAAGCTCTTGAAATCAAATTCTTCCAGGCTGAAGAGTTTAGTGCAAAGAGTCTTGGTGGGAAAGAGCCAGGAGTAAAAATTAAATTCTTATTCTAATCTCATGCAAGGCATGTGTGCATCTGGGCAGCTCGCCTAAAACCACTGCTGCAGCTTTCAGGATCAGCTAATGGCCATTCTCCACAGACTTGTTCCGCACAGAAATTTGCACTTGGACTTGTGGATCTGCCAGCTGGGCTGTGCCTGTAGCATTATGTCCACGCACAGCACCAGGAACATCATTCTGCATCATGTTGTCCACAAGGCCAGACTAGCTCCAGTACTGCCCTTTAGGCATATTCTAGATACGTATAAAGTATCTGATAGGAATGAATATGATGATATGATACATATCATCATACACATGTTCATGTGTATCTATATGATACGTAGGACAGAAATCATATGTATCTGATTAGAAACGTATGGTGTTCTATCAGTGAGGGTGCTTACCATCCTCTTGAGGACTTTTACTGGGACTCCATTCAAATTACAATCTAGTAATAGAAAGAGATTAGAGGAAAAAAAAAAGATGATTTTGTAGGGGAGGATACATATGGCTGAACACAGTAAATATGATTGGAAAAGGACTGGGTTTCTCAGTGGATTACAAGGAGTCAGGCAGAACCAGACCCACAAAGGCCTGCTGCTTCGTGCAGGCCTTAGTGGGGAACATTCCCTCCCAAATGTGAACACTGCTTGTTGGAAACATGTAAAGCTCCAAGGAAATCTGAATGCAAACAAACTGTAATTATAAGGATCGGTGAGACCAAACCAAGCCAAGAGTATCTAAGAAACTTTGCTTTATTTTCAAACATCTGTAACTCAAGTGCTTAATGTTAAGAAGTTTTGAGATTCTGAAATTCCTTCGCTAAGCCTCTATTTATAGGTTTTTTTCTATAGAAAAACCACTTCCACTGAAATGAAATTATTCACAGGGAGCATCTGCATTTGTAAAAAAAAAAAAAATGTTTCCTATTAAGAAAACCATAAATATTTAATTTTGGATGGCCTGACCTTTCTTTGTTTGTGATATTCTGTTTGGAATCAATTCAGCAGTATATTAAGTTTCATATTTATCACTGCCTTGTGCAAATGACAGCAGTAAAGTTGGAGTTACATAAAGTTGCAGAGCTACAGCTTAGTATAACTTTCAGAATACAATACATGGGTTGTGTAAAAGCAACGTGGACCAAGAGGACAGCAGAGGGACTAAGAGCATGAGACTAAACTACAAGTTCCTGCTGTAAAGCAACGTAGGCTGAAGCTGCAGTGACTCATAGCTAAACAAGTGGGTTGCTTTACAAATGCAAAGGAAATATTTCACTCTTGGTAACGCTGAACGGTGTTAGAGATCTTTAAAGGCTTGGTTTATTGAAAATTTGATATACTGCAGAATTGCTACTCAATGAGAAGCAAAAACTCCAAATTTTACTTTCTTCTCCCTGTACTCTCTGCTTACCTGGCACTTTTGGGACTGTACTGAAACCTGAAATACCCACAAGACTTAACGTGATCTTAGAAAAACATGTGGAGGCAGGAGGTCTCAACCACTCATTTGGGCTTCAGAGGAAGATATACAGGGGCTGTTTCACAGCTCAGAGAAGATTTCCAACAATAATATTAGGTGTGTACAGTATTTTCAGCAGATCTGTACTGGAACATCTGCAGCAAAGCAAAACTGTGCATCTGAAGTTTGATACAAATTCTGAAATAAAACCAGTTTCCAATGTGATTTTCAAGGAAGCACAGCGGCCCAGATTCCTTGAAATTTTTGACATTTTTCATGATAGTTACTCTCTTTTACTTTCATTTAGACATTGTTACGTATAATTGCAACATCTCAAACAGGAAAAAGATTCTAAATTTCCTGACATATTTCGCTGCTGCTATATATTTCACCTCACAGACACAAATAATTGGATTTTCTTCTTCAGACATGCTGTGGTGATTAAGTTCACACATAGATCTCAGGACTGCAATGAACTTGCCATTACAGCATGAAGCCCCTCCAAGAAAAGCAACGGAACAGAGAAAAATGCAATTACTCTTTGATGACTGACAATAAGGTCAGTATGTTTTCTGGCAATATTCATGCACTGTTTATTTGTGTTGTCTGTGCTAGCAAAGAATCTGATTATTGCTTTAGCCACCTCCACATGACAGGAAAACATCAATTATTCCAACGGCTTAAATTGGCTTTTTTTCTATAATATTTGAGGATTACAGAAGTTATCAGGTTTTTCACCTGATAAAAAAAAAAATTGTGATTTTTCTTTTGGTGAATGAAAATAAAAATTTAAATATAAATAACCTAATTTGATATATTTTGACACTAAATTTCTGCAGAAAAGGATGCTCTATAAATAATTCAATGATGTCTGCGAACACATACTGTTTGTCAAAGGGAAGCTTTTTATTATGACATTGATTTATTCAAAACCCTAATTAGGAATGCCTGTGACAAGACTACTTAAATATTAATTTATATATGGATTTTTAACAAAGCACTGAATGCGTAATTTATACACATACATTTTGCATTCATCCTAAATCCAGTATAGACCATTAGGATCACCAAGATGTATCTAGAATTTTTGTCACAAGATTTGCATCACTCAGTTATACCTATTTTGCTCCATTTTTTTGACCAGGGTGTCACTGCATGTCTCTTTCTCAGACACGATCTCATATAGTAAGTGTACAAATGTTTACAGACTTTTCAGTATGGAGACTTCAAAAAGTTACCCTTTAAGACACAAGTACCTGTTACAGAAAAACATAAATATTTTAATTATTCTGTTTACAATGAAGATTGCAAAAGAACAGTTACAAAAAATGCAATGTACATAAATAAATTACAAACTTCTACCAAATTAATGGAAATTAATATATATTCAAGTCAACACATATTGTATATAAAGATATAATTAATTTTGCTGGTTAAAAATCTGAAGAAACTAATATAGATGTTTCACAAAGTCCATATGACTGCAGCATGATAACCACCCCTTTTAAGAAAGTATATGCTAACTTTTCAACTGCAACCAGACCTCTGGAAAGAAGAAGAGGGCTATTTTAAAAGCTGATCACTCACCTTCCCGGACTTTGAAAAATTCAGGTAAACATAAAATAAACATGGTAATGATTCCTATGGCTAATCTGAAGAGCTCTGATTTTCTCAAGGCCAAGCACATGTCCCTGCAGCCGCCCCATGTGGCGTGGGGATGGCGAGCTCCTTCCTGGTTTAGCTGCTAACTTAGTGCGGGGTTTATGCAAAACGGCTCCGGATCATTTCCTCTCTCCGACACGGCCTTTCTTTCCACTTCTTGTTGCCTTAACTAATAGAGAGCCAAGTTCTTACATTGGCCTAGATGAGGATGACTCAAACGAATGCAATGAAGACCAAACTAACGTAGCCGGATGAAAATTAGGGAAGAACCTTGCTTAGAAACCGTTTTATTCTTTCGGGGTACTTTTCTTTTAGGAACATCACCCTCTAATGGCCGCTTCTGTGTAGCTTTTGAACAGTAATCATCTCTGGGAAGGAATCCTGGTCTCATTTGGCCAAGAAGATTTTTTTTTAAATGAGTCAGACCCTGATTACAGAAATGAGTCAGACCCAGTTGGGTCGAATATGGAGGTTTTATGTTTTATTTATATAAGCATGCATTGTGGATAGGGGGAAGATAATTGTAAGTAACACAGTATCTTTACTTTAATAAGACTTTAATAGACTGTTGACATGATCATTAGGTTACAACTTAAGTTCCTGATCTTGCAAATAAGTGATATTTTACAGACAATGAATGTGTGACATGAACACAGTATCATCGCTGCTGCTTAAATGATAACCCATGTTGCCAACCTGTACTGTGACTTCAGTGTATTTTCCTGCCCTTTACATTAACATGAAGACTCCAAAGAGCCCTTACTACTTCTACACATTGTGGTGACCATTTCACCACTAAATTATTCTTTCCAGATGGAAAAAAAAAAGTCTTCTGTGCTCACAACCACAATGATATTCCATAAATTCTTTTTATAGATGAAACGGCGAGCAACATTTCTGAAACGTTCTGTATGAAAGCACCCTGAATAATGCATATGTAAAAACAAACAATATGACTCACATATTGAGTGCACAGAGTATGAGACATTTAATTAATTCAGAAAGCTCTACTGATGTAGAACTTTTTCCCACAACTAATTAAATATTGAATACTACCAAAGTGAAGCAATGCCACTGAAGGTAGAACAAATGTCCCAAATGCCCTTCTTATCATCTAGTTATCTCAGACGATGAGCAGGCCAGGTGGAAGCAAATATAATACTCTTAACAGAGCTTTAGTGAACATAAATTTACTAATGTAGTATTTTAATCACATAGCAATTTCATGCAATGCAAGCAATGAAACCAAAGTGCAATGAGCTTTTTTTTTTTTTTTTTTTTGAAGTCTGCTGCCACAGAAGTAATAAGAACACAAGAAGTCATAGGTATGAACCTAGAAAGAAAAAGACACCTACTGCATCATTTATATTTGTCATCTGTTAGCAAATTAGCTCTACTTTGTGAAAGACTGGGTGGATCCTTAAGTATCTTCCATATTTATATTCTCCTGCATTGAAGCTTGTATAGTGAGTGTTATCAGAAGGAATGGAGAAAAATCTCCTAGAAATAGCAGTACGGCTCAGACAAGTAACATGTATGTATACATTTGTATCGCTTTCTAATGTATACAGATTTTCATCACTGTTCGTAGTGCTGAAAGTCAGAGCAGAAATTGCCCTACGTGCTCATACCCAAGTTCAGCCTAATACAAAAGCCTATTGAATGTGTCAAATTTCAGATATTACAAGGAAAGTTTTCCAAGAAAACAGCATGTGTGGGATATCTACACATCCATGAGTGGATGGGGAATACCAATTTACTGGCCCTTGTCACGGCACCTTAGGCCCACCTGTGATCTTCCCCTAACACACAACAAGCGCACTGTGAGGCTTAGACACTGATTCAAAACTCAAAATACGCAGCTTAACTAAAGATAAGGAGCAAAGAAATTCCTGGTGTGTAGCTTGCTCGTATGGCTGTGATGGAGACGCTGTTCTCCGCACATAGGTTTCCTACAACGGTGCAAAACTGGCATCTTGTGCCCCTTTTTTTACAAAGCTTGAAAGAATTAGCACCATTGAAGTCACCACCCTTCTATCAAATTTTGCTACTGTCATCTGAGTCATTGGAAATGGAGCAGGAGGAGGTCTGGAAACCACAGCAAGCCCCGCGACTGCGCTGGCCTCTGTACGGATTTGGTCATGGAAAGCTCCGTACGTGGCCGCTGCCTCACAGTGCCACGGTGCCAGCCCTGCACGCCCTTCAGGCAGTGTCACCAGTGGCCATCACACACCTCGCCATTGCACAGCCTCCGAGTTTGGAAATTATCCCGCTTTCAGGTGGCAGAGGTCACCACATGACAGCAGGAAGCAGCCTGCGAGGTGTGGCAGATGCCAGGGTGCTTCTGGAAGGCAAGCGTGGGTGGGTTTGAAGGTAACGTGGCGGGTTTTGAAGGCAAGAGAGGGCAGTAGCAGCAAAGGTGGGGGCAGCGTCCTGGGATTTTTGTGTATTTTGTAGCGTTTTGTGCCCCTGCTCATTTATTTCACTAAAACGGGGCGGGTGGGGAGAGGGCGGCACCTCCGCCTCTGCCGGTGCGTTCCTAAAACACGGGCAGAGGCACCCGAGGCGGGGGGCGCGGCCGCTGTAACGGCCACCAACGGCCGCAGGGCGTTTCCGCCTGCCCGGGCCGGTGTAACAGCCACCAACCGCCCCGGGGCGGAACCGCCTCCCGCGCCCTTCCCGCCGCGCGCCCCAACGGCCGCGATGGGGGGCGTGGCCTCGGCGCCCCGCCCCTGCCGGCGGCACCGCCTCCCCCGCCGTGTGCCCGGCTGGAGCCGGGGAGGGGCCGGCGCGGGGCCCGCGGGAGCCGTTAGCGGCGGGAAGGGCCGGCGCGGGGCGAGCCGTTAGCGGCGCGGGGCCTGAGGGAGCCGTTAACGGCCGGGAGGGGCCGCCGAGCCGCGAGTTTGGGGCCGCCGCGGTGCTTTCTCCGCCGAGCTCGCCCCCCGCGCGGGGCGGCGGCCGTTGGTCCGGCAGGCGGCGGGCGGGCGCGCGCCCATGGAGCCCCCTCGGGAGCGCGGCCCTCCGCGCGGCGCCGGCGCGTGACCCGAGGCGTTCGGCGCGGAGAGCGGCTCCAAGTGCCCGTAGCCCGCGGGGCCACCAGGTACCGGCTGCCTCTCCGTGCGTCCGTTAGCTGCCCCGTTCGCGCGAGAAGCGTCGTTAAAAGTTTAAAAATGTCTGGGTCTCTTTTGAGAGCGGGCGAGCAGCGCAGAGCAGGGACCGAGCCACCAACACAGGGAGTCATGTTACACGAGGGAAATGAAATATTAATGTAGAGCGGCAAAACCTACAGTTTATATGTGCCGTTCCTGTTTTTTCATTACGATTATTTGGTGGCTTTTTTTCCTTGAAATCATGTGCATTTTGCTATGTAAACGCAGGCATGGCTCAGCAGTGCAGCCCGAGTCAAACCTGTGGCTCTCTACTTGAGGTAGTGTCAGGTTTTGGCCGGTGGTGTCAGAATAACCAACAGTAGAGGCTTTGTTTTTCTGCTTAAAACTTCTGTATGAGGTGACAAAAGCTAAACTGAAATCTTGACCTTATTTTCGTGGTAAAAATTACCCTGCAGGGCTTTCTTTTCTAGCATCAGTAAGATTAAAAGTGAGAACTCATGATTATGTTGGTGTTGGTTTTATATGTAAACAAACCCATTGTGATGATGTAAGGGGAAAAAAAAAAGAGTTCTAAGATCTGTTTTCTGGAGAAGTTGAATCATTTTGTCAGAAACAATCTTTGAACCTTTCTCATGATGATGTTTTTATCCTGGAGAATTTACAAATGAGTGTGTGGACTAGCCTTCATAAACAAGCCTTTTTTGTTTTTCTTGTTTTGGTTTTTCTTTTTTCTTAACTTCATGGGTGCATTCCAGATCATGGAGATGGTGCCCATGTCTTATGCTTTTCCTTTTTTCCTTTGCCTTTCAGTATAAAGGAAGACAAAGCAGGGCAGAACCAAAACAATAACAACCCTAATCTGAGTCGGATAGTATTTCCCTTAACCCTGCTTCAGTTTCATGGGACCATCACCCACGTCTGCTACCAAAGCCAGAATGTTGCATTCACAACAGAAAATTTTAAAACTTTGACTTTGGTAGAAGTATTTTAAGTGTTCAAGAAAGAATATGAAGATTAAATATTCTTGCCTTCTATCGTACAGTCATATGAAGAAAAACTGTGTTAACTATAAACCTAATTAGCCAACATTTGCTTTCTTTCATGAGAACAAACTCATTTTGCAATTATCATTTGAAATTGCCCATGAGGTAAATGCTAATCTGTTATCTTTATTAATGGACTCTGTAGCCCTAGAAAACTTAACCATATGGGAGTGATGAGGTTACGTGTCCCAGATGCACAAATGAAGTGACACTTGGACAGAGAGAAGGTGCTTGCAGGTAGTAGAAAAGCTCAGGCCTCGAGGCCCCAATATTGGATGTCAAACATGCAGGGCTCGGTTTTCTTTCTACTGAAAGTAGTTAAGAATCAATTTGTGTGGCTGCAAAACTACTGAGATAGATATACTTGGATACCTTGGATTATCCTTGAAAGGCCTGAAACTAGTGACAAAGAAGAATAGCTGCGCATTACCTCAGCAGGCTGGATTCTCTGAAAAAAAATGGAAAAAAAAAAAAAGTGGCCTGTAAATTTGAAAGGGTTGAGACCACAGCTGTAACTCTGGTGTTTATGGCTTTTTGTGGAACTTCTGAGTTCACTGAAGTAAATTTAGTAGTGATACTTGGCTTTATTTGCTGATACAGTAAATGTTACTCTGTGGCAACAGTTTTCAGGTTAAACGCTTCATTTGGCAAGAAAATTCTTTGTTGCTCTTTAATGAGGACATTGCTGTCATTTCCTTCAGGGAATTACAGTTAACCAAACATAGGCGTGAGAATGCACTAAGGATATTAAAAATAAATGAATAAAAAGTATATTGCTTTCTTGCAGCCCAGTGTTCTTTGAAACTATGTATTAGGTTTCAGGCTCATTGTCTCTCCTTTCTCGGAGTCTTTTTCCTTGTATATGTAACTTGAAGTTGTGAAAGGAGTTGAGGTGATTGTTCCACAGTGTCCACATTTTTATCTCCGTTCTGTCAAAGTTTAGGAGTTGCAAGACAAACAGAAGGAAGTTGTGTCTGAATCAAGTAGGTGGTTAGCTTTAAGGATTTGTTTCAGCTGCTTTTTCATGTTCGTTTATATTGTTTTTAATATGTCTGCAGATTTTCCTGCCTACCTCATATTTTTGGGATTTTCATTTTTTGGAAAGAAGACGACAAATGGAGCTCTGTGATTCTGTGAACACCTAGAGATCATTGTGGTGTTACAGGTAATTATGGGACTTGCTCAATTCTAACATAAATAATGCTAACAAAGTTATGGGCTTTCCCAAGTTCCATATGAAATTTAATATGTTTTTCTGTCTTGTACATCTTGTGAGGACTTCCTTCTGATGAGATTACAGAAGCAGGAAATGACTCTGTTTTTGTGGACAGATCCCAGTGTTTAGAGTGTCTTGTGTAACTTCCCAACTTTTGCTCTTTATTGAAATATGCATTACAGGAGATTGTCTGTGTTGCTCTAAAGTTTGATTCTAAAATGTTTCAAGTTAATCCTTTTTTTAATCCTTTTGTTGTTGTTGTTATTATTTTTCCCCAAAATTGAGACACTAACTTAAGTCTTTTAACAGCATAGAAAAAACACAAGAAATACTTGCACTGAATCTTTCGGAGAAAATGTTGCACTGCGGAAACATTGACAATAAAAGCCCACCAACTGCTCAGTCAAATCTCATTACTTCAGTAATACTGACAGGCTGTAGCTTTACTTTCCATTTGGAAAAAAAAAAAAAAAAGTAAGATTCTTCTAAGCTAAAGTCATTTTCAAAAGGAATGACTGTGACATCTTTACAAAGCAAAGGGATGAAAGAATGTTGAAGACATGAATGCATGCAGGAATCTAGCTTTATATAATGTGTCTGCAAAGTAAAATATTGCTGCAAAAATAGCAGTGTGGGTGAGAAAGGTGAGCTAGTTAATTTAAGAGTACTAGATTGTACTAAAATGAAAAAAAAAAAAAGCTTGCTTTTCTAACTGTGAAATACTTCGACTTTGGAAATGCAGATAAAAAAGCATTTGGGAAATAACAGTGCATCTGACTATTGTCTGGAATTCATTTATGTTGTGATACTAGTACAGAAGAGAGACTGTCCTTTCCACTGTCTGTTTAGCATATACATGAGTGTCTTTAACAGTAAATTCTTTGTGCTGTGTATTTTTCTGTCTATCTGATTTTTGATAAGTCTTTTATCACAGCATGCTGTGATTCACGGAACTGTAACCTTTGACTATGCAACTTTCCAGCAGCAGGAAATCTTGTTGCAATTCTACATGCTGCAATAGCAGGATGTTTCCAGTACCTTTAGCCAAGACTGATTGCAGAGTCCTTCATGCTTCTGCTAGAATAACTGTAGCCTAAAAGTCCATGCAACTCTTAAGACATAATGTTCATTACTGGTGCTGAAAACTTGCCATTATGGGTTATATAACAGGTGTAGTTATTATGGGTGTAGGATTACAGAGTCTGTTTTGCATTGGGTATTTCTGTATATGGACATCACACTTGCAAGGGAATGAGTTAGGGAAGTTTGAATCTGTTGCCATCTTCTGTCTTTTCTCAAGAATGTGATGAGCAGCCCAGAGAGCCACTCATTTATTTGTATTGCTCTTTGTTAAACAGCTGGGGAAATTTCAGTGTTTTTATGCTAGAATGATATTTTCATGTGTATAGATTGATTATAATTTCCCATTTCAAATGTTCTTCCAACCTGTTGGTGAACCAAAAATAGCTAACGTGGGTTTTGTTAGTACAGGATAACTATAGCTGACATACTAAAGTCCATTGTACTTTGAAAAATGTTAAAATAGCATTTTTGCACTCCTGTTTCTCCACATCATTAACAAAAGTGTTCATAAGGCATTAAAGGATTTCATAAGGCTTTTCCCAAGCCTGTGTTTGCCAAAGTGGTTTGACCTTTGGCATGTAAGTGGCAAACAGACCACTGGTACTGGCTATGGCAATCATCAATACCCACAGCAGGGTATATTTAGTGTTGTGTCAGTCTACTGTGTGTTTTCTTTCAATGCGGGCTTGTACAGCTTCCATACAAGACCCTGTCTCTTGCTTTGTGTTTCTGTCATCAGTATCAAAACTCTGGGTGTGACAGAGCTGAAAATGCTTTTGATAGCTGTCGTTGCAAATTTGGTGCACAGACAGAGGTTAGAAGGCACCTTCTTGTGGCTTGATGTCTTTCTCTGATTTTATTCAGGTCTGGTAAATTAAAAAGCATAGGGTTGTAAAGAACAGAAAAAATGAAATCATCTCAAACACGTCAGCCTGTTACCTTTAAAATATCTGAAAATTCAGCTCTGACTTCAATTTTTTTTTTTTTTGTCCTCTCCCATTAAAAACCTTTCTTGGACAAACTGTTAACCCTGCAGCAAGGACAATCAGAAAAGATGTGTTATAAAACACATTATAAAGCATATGTGTCACATGAAGCAATTGTGGAAACCACTTCTTTTTGTTTGACATAATTTCTGGAAATTGGAAGGCTTTATTTAATTTCTGGGAATATACTTTAGTATTACTGATTATCTTGGCACTCACTCTTTAAATATTCCTGGGAGTTAATCTGGGATTAAGGCTCAGTGTATCTTTTGATTTGCCAGTGATCCACTTTAAAGAAGTAATGTAATTGGAACATAATAGACAAAAATTAAAGAGGACTAACCTGTTTTCTGATTTTTTTTCTCTTTATTTTCTTGGTTCTCTCTTTACATTTTCTCTGGGTAAATCTTTTTCCTTGTTTGACACCTTCTACTCTAGACAATTTTGAAAATTTTCAAAGCTTTAAGAGTGATTGAAACTTTTAAGGTTCCTGGAAATGATTATGAGAACAGAACAGAGAAATCTCATTTTCTGTATTTTGCAAACAGAAGTCTTAAATATAGTAGCGTCACTTAGCAAAATAGCAAACCTGCTCCAGAAGAAGTTGTTTTAAATTTGGCTTATACATTAAGAACTATAATGGTATTTTCCCAAGAATATCCATCAGATTGTTCAGAATTATGGAAAACTCTTTATAAAAAATTGTGTATGTGTTTTTGGTAAACTGTGAAATTGAAGATGTTTTTGCTTCCTCTTTGCCCATGTAAAATATGTCTAGATAGACTTGTCCCACTGCCTCAAAGACCACTCCTGTCATGCTATGTTGTCAGCATACTTTCTGTTTATTTTTACTGAAAACATGAATGCTTTACTAGCTTGAAGTTTGCCATGCTTTCCACTTCATGTAATTGGCATGTTAAATAAGCATTCTACTTTTATTCTGTGAAATTTCCTATTGTCTTATATTATGCACTCAGTGTCTGCCGCTTCCCCAATTCCTCCCGCCTTGGAAGTATATCTGAGTTGTTTTGGATGCCTTAGCTGTCTTCTAAGTGCTCACCTACTTAGGAAATAAATATCTTTTTAACTAAAAGAAAAAACATCTGTTATAGTTTCAAAAAGCCACATCTTGTGTGTTTTGCATAATTACAGCCTTTTGAGCCTCTTTGAAATATCTGGAAAATGTAAGATGTTTCTCATGTTTACACCTACTGCATTTTATTGGGCAGGGGGAGATGTGCTTTTGTCTAAAAATAATGAGAACTTAAGTAAGAGTTCAGTGTACAGCTGCATGTTTTCAGTCTCATTTCTGATAATTTTTCCTTAAGTATCAACTCCAGTGGCAGCTGGATATTTCTTATTCAGATAGTGGACTTTAGGTCTCCCTTGATGCAGCCATTCTCACATTGGCAAAGCCAACTACACCTGTATCTGATGTAAGTAAAATGTATTATAATATGCATTTGTCTGGTAGATATTTGAAAATATTTTTAAATATTAAAATATGCTAACAGAAGTTTGATTATTTTGATTATTTACTTAATCACTTGATGATTGCCAGAAATGAAGTAAAAGCTTAAGCCTTGCTCTTCTACATGCAGTAGATCTGTATATCCACATATCTGTATTTTTAGATGTATAATATAATCACAAGCTGTTGCATTCAAACTATAATTAAAATATTAAGAAAATAGAGCATTTAATGATATCATAACTTGATGAGGCTTGGCAAGATTTTCACCAAGAAATGTTCTCTAAGTAAGTAACAATAGTTAACTAAAACTAATCTGTAAGCTTAAGATAATGTTGGAAGATCAAGTAATAGCAGAGCTATACTATTTTGTACCTACCCTAATTTCTCAACTTTTTGATTTTTTTTTTTAGATTTTTTTCATCACTAATCTAAATTTCAGTTATTTTGCATAAGAATTGAACTGGCTTTTTGACCAAAGAATAATCGTAATTTGACTTAGTGATGACTTCACTGAAAGTTCAAAGATTATTTTTAGATAATTTATAAACCAAATAGATATGAGAATAGCCTTTATAAATACTATAAGGCAGATAAGTTATTTTTATGAACTTGGGTTAAGGGGGAGGATAAATGGACAAATTATTGCAAAGTTAGAGCCACAT
>VZSG01000024.1:1463432-1477918 GCA_013398315.1 Nothoprocta pentlandii
CCCCCGCCTCTTTTCCCCTAGAAAATTGCTCACCACAGACGAGGAGAGCATGTGTTCCTCTTGTCTTGGTTGGGTGCACAAATCTTCTTTTATGTGCGCTGCTGCTTGCCCTGTTGCCTAGACGATCCCTTGCTTTCACTAAGGATGTCTGGTTCTCGTAAAGAGTTTGACGTGAAGCAGATTTTAAAAATCAGATGGAGGTGGTTTGGTCATCAGGCGTCAGCTCCAATCTCTGCAGTCGATAACAACGAGGGAGGCTTCTGGAACCGAGGACAAAACGTAACAACCGGTGGCACAAAGTTTATAGATCCAGGTAATCTACCTTTAGCATCAGTTGGTTACAGAAGGTCCAGCCAACAGGATTTCCAGAATTCGCCTCCTTGGCCAATGGCATCCACCTCAGAAGTCCCTGCATTTGAATTCTTAACAGAAGATTGTGGAGGTGCACGTTGGTTTGACAGACAAGAAACAGATGATAGAGCAAGTGAAGAAGAAAATGAATCAGACAGCAGTTCGTGCAGGTTATCTATTACTTTTCTATTTTAAGAACTGTGTTTTCATTTCATGTTTACAGATACCATCCGTGTATAGGGTGGGATTCTGGAGTGTTTCAGAAACCTGGCAATTGCTGTGCATCAGAATTATACAAGTCTTATTCAGAAATATAAAAACATTAATTATCAAAGTTCTCTATCTTTACTGGGACATCCTTAAAAGGTAACTTTATTTTGTCAGTGTGGATAAGAATTGATTTTAAAAGCTAAGTGAAAATGATTCTCTTTGTGTGTGTTCATGTGTGTGTTGGCATGCACTCTCTTCTTTTAAATGGCACACTACACACCTGCTTCTGTGAACAAGATGATGTTCACTACAGTGTTACAGGATGTTTTAAAAATTATTTTGAAATGACACCAATTGCCTAGTTATGCTGAGAATCATTCCATGCAAGTTAGGAGAAAATAAAAAATGTGTCTGATACCAGATATTTCAAAGTCTTATATGTGAGGGAGACAAAAAGGGTTAAAAATATTAAGACTGTAAATCTTTTTTATTTGTTTGTGTATATGCAACTTAAAAAATCTGCTGAAAGTGATACATAGTCAACCAGTTTGTACTGTAACCTGGTATCGAAAGATAGCTTTAAAATGAATGCCATTTTCCATTCAAGTGTGTTACAGTGTACACCTAGATTAAAAATAGGAAATGTTTTTTTTGTGTCTGTGGAGATGTTTTCTTCTCTTAAATTACTAAAGATTAAACTATAAAATTTTTTCTTCAGTATTGGCTAGTTGGAAGAAAATTAGGCAAATTAATAATCTTTTTTTTGTTAAATACCAGTTTTTCACTTAGTGAAAGGAGCCAAGTTAGCTATCCTTCTCTGAAAGTGTTTTTTTCTCCCTTTTATAGTGTGTATAGAGCATATTGGTCAAATATTTCTTTTTTTTGTTTGTTTGCTTCCTACCTTTTAAGATAATTTTGCAATGATATGACATTTCAGAAAGTATAACTGTTTAAAAGGTGCACTGTTGAAGCCTACTAGGGACAGATCAGTCTAGTTAGAACAGTTTTAGTGTTTTGCATTGCCAAGGAGAAGAAATGATCTGGTGCAAGGGCAGAGCTGTCAAGAATGAAAGCACAAGGTATTTATGGTTTGTATAACCTTTAAAGATTAGAGAGGAGGAAGGAGAGTAAAGATTCCTAGGAGTCAACATGGTACATTTGCTTTTATCGCAGGATTGATGCAAAAGTGTTAAAATTATAGGGAAAGGCAACCTGCATGCTAATATTTAATACTAGTGGTCTTAGCATGCTGCAACAAATATACTGCTGTAAAGAAAGTATATCTGCAGAGCTCCTATTTTAAGTGATTTTTATGTATTTTTTTTTTTAAATAGCTTTGCCACTCACTGGATGCTGCCTATAATAACAGGTTCTACGTAACCTTCTGTGATACAAAGAGATACAAACTTTTGATGTACAGTTCTATCCTCTAATAGGGTATACTTGCTATAGCAAGCGAGTGTATATATATATAACTAAGTATAACTAAAGGTAACATAAGGACTTGTTTTGTTAGCTATGAGCTAACATTACGGGCTATGTTGTTCTCAGATGGTCTCTTGCCTATATGAGAACCCTGTTTTTCTTCATAGATATAAATTCTGTATAAGGGGGATGGGTGTTTTTTTGTTAAAGTTTGGTAGACGGTAGGAGTTATTTTGCTTCTTTAGCAAATGTATGTACTACCCAGATACAAGCCCTAAAAACGTGGGTTGTAACATGGAAACTTCAGTGCCAAAAGCAGCGACTCTGCTTTGAGTGCATCGGCCTCCCTCTTTGCCATGTCACATGGCGTGGGAAGAAGAGCTTGTAGACCTGGTCTCTTGTTATGAAAACTTTAAATCATTTTGTGATTCCTTTAGAGGAGAGACAATGTACTTTGTGTGTGTGTGTGTGTGTGTGTGTTATTGTAGAACTTGATGGCAAAAGGGGTAAGCAAATTGCAAGTTTAGTTCCAGATCTTTGTCAAATGATGATTTTTCCCAGGTGCAAGCAGTTCATTCAAGAACCACAGCTAGTCACCTATAATGACACTCACATTAGGCACTCTTATGTACCTTTTATGGCTAACATTAGTCTGAATAATAGTTTACAAGGCTAGTATGGGTCAAATGTTTTTCTTTTGCTGTATTTACTGTTGACTTTTGTTAGCTCGCCTACTTCCCTGACACTATAGTCACTTTTATTTTCTCTAGTCTTCTAAAGTTTTCCAGTAAAGCTGTGCATTCTACAAAGATGTTTGTAGAAAATTCAAGCATGTTACCGATAGATTTGTCTTCCTTTGCTTTTGTGGATGCCTTAGAAGCCATCCAAAGACCTGGAAGGGACAGTGGATAACAAGCTGAAAATCACTGCTGTAGGGCACACCGACAACATCAAGGGTTGTAGCTGCTTCGTTTTTTCCCGGACATGCATTTGAAAACTGGAATTACTTTCCTGCGGATTAATTATGGAAATATGTTTGTATTCAAATAATACCAAACTACATAATCAAACATGAAATGCAAGCAGTATTTTAGGATTCTGCAGTTGTGTCCTAACCGTGAATGGTTTAATAAACTGTTTACAACTGATGTTAAGCCAAGCTCTGAATTTACAAAGTAATAGGTACTCTGCATGAATGCGCTGTATGAGCCGTCTCAGTGGTAGTACTGTACATTTTGAAGTCTGTCCCCCTGGCAATTTTACATCTACAAAAACCCTTGGTATTGGTAATATCTTTTCTCCTACCTCAATCTTTCTGACCTTTGATGTTTTTCTATAATTGTGGTTGTGATTGTTGCATGTGCTGACCGGATTAAAGCTATCTCAAAAGTATATTTTATTATTATACTTGCCCCATACTAAAATATAGATGTATCATGAGGTAATCAAAGTAGCTATATTTTCCAGACAGAACATATGTTACAGGGAATATTTGTGTGCATACACAGATTAATTGCAGGAAATCTAAGAGATAAGACAGGAGTTAAGACAGGAAACGTCTGTATTGCAGTGGAAGGTCTAGCTGCAGTGAAGTGTATGCCTGCATTATTTCCTACCCAAATTAAAAGCAGGTAAGGAGACAAGTAGTATCATCTTAGCAGTTTTTGTCTACCTATCCCTGGGCTTTCACAGGTAGCACTGGAGTCTGCGCTTCAGCTTCTCAGGGCTTCTCTTATTCATACTAGTTAGATGTGAATTATTGCAGATGTATTTGTTTGCTGAAAATGCATTTATTTATTGCAAGGTAGACATACAACTAGAGTTCTAGCTATTGCTATAATTCCGTTCTTTAGCACAGAGCAGATCTCTAATCCTGAAGTTCCTTCCCGGTCTCCACAATTGCCTTTGTCTGTTTTTTTTTCCAGTTATTTTTCTGATGGCAAATTCTAATACTCTGGATTTTAGCAGCCTTTGTCATTACTGTGTCTGACTTCATCCTTTTATTTATGCTTTTCCCCAACCTTTGGAAGAGTCTGGTGTGTTTTGTTGTTGATGTTTTGTTTGCTTGTTTTTTGTCTTGTTTTCAGTTTGTTTAAATTCTTGCTGTATTTTCCAGGAATCCTTTCAGCATCCTCTTTTTCAATATACTCCATTATCTGCAGCATTGATTCTTATATTTCTAACTTTATGGAGAATCAAATGCTCACTTTTTCAATGTCAGGCCAGATCATAGAAGCTGATATGAAAACTGTGATATTATCCTATTGTACTCATTTTCATGTAGGATAAAGTGTCATCTAACCTAGAGACAGTAATGTAAATTATCAAATTATTGACCAGTTATTGTACATAAATTCAATGCAGACAGCCATCAAAATGCAGTAAGTTTGAAAAATTAAAATCTATTTGAAAGTGTGAAAGATGGATCTTTATGTATTAACTTGTCATGCCCTTCTAGTGCTCATCATGCCCATGCCCTTCATGCCCATCCTTCTAGTGTGTATGACTTCTGCAATGGACTAACCTACCTTGAAGATGACTTCAGGTGGTAACAGGGCTTCTAATAGTAGGAGAGTGAAAAATAGCCTAGAGTGCATATGTTCATGATGTAGAATAGCAGATCTATTGTGTTGTGTCAAAGTAAGCAATTAGCCCATCTTTTGACAATGTAATACTTCCAGTTAGGATGTGCATCTACTGGTGATTTGTCTGTTCCAGGCATAAAATCAGTGCCTCACTGTTCTTTGAACAGCAGTGAAACTCATGGTTAATTGATTAAGCATTGCAGTAAGGTTTTTTTTTTGGCTTGTAGAGGTCTGCATCTATTAGTCAAATATTCTGTCTTTTTTGAGGATACTACAGCTTTTGAGTTACAGGAGTGTCAATGGCATATATGCTGTAGACACTGATTCCATATTCATTATTTTTCTGTTGCTTCTTCTAAACTGTCAATCACACTTATTCAATTTCCTGTAGATCCTCCCCCTCCCCCCCAAGTTAGTATTCTTAACACATTAATTCAGATTTTAAATCTTGGGGCTAGTTACTTTGCTTATTGAGAATCAACGTTGTGCTCACAACAAACTTAGTTGTGGAGAAATATTTTTATTTTTATTCCCCTCCCCGCCATCTCTACAGTTTTACAAGCATTTATTGCTTTAATACCTTCATTTAAACCCATTTTTTTGTTGTAGAAATTCACATTTGTAAAACAGGACGTACAGCACTTCTGTGTGCAGATTATTACTGCTGCAGCCCCCGTTGTGCACTGCCGAGAGTCTGTCTGCAACAGCCATTTGCCCTTGCAAATTCCAGTATGACAGGCAGTGCACCCCCTTTTAGTCTGGTTTCTTAAAAGGACTGAGCTCATGCAGCTGAATTCTTTATCACTTTTACATTGGTAACTTGAGGACCTTTGGGCTATTTTCAGCCCAATTTGAGAGTATTCAGAAGTCTCAAAGATTCTTTTAATTCCTGCAAGTGCCAGCTAGTTAGCAAAGAGGGACCCAGTTGCCCTGAAGAAACGGCAGAATTTGTCTGCTGCTTCTTTGTCACAGGCTTTGGCTTCCTTTTATTCGCAGTGCTAAGCACTGCTTGCCTAGCTAAGAGATATCGTAAGGAACAGAGTGAAAAGCAGAAGAGCTGGGTTTGTCCTCATGGAGTGGAGCAAGGGGACAGAGGATACAAATTCTTGGAAAACAGATTTCCTTTGTTGATTCACTAAAAGAGCAATTTCAGTGAATGCAGTAGCAGTAGTGAATGCAGTGTGTCTGGGGCATTTTCTCTCCATCATGGTTTTGTAGACAGAGATCCCACTGTGATGCTGCTCGACTCCTTTTTCCAGGAAAGCCTTTGGTAACCAGTTGCAGTTGTAACATGTTGCCTCTTTCAGACAGAAAAGTGCTTTTTTAATGCACTATAGTAAGTTTTCACTTGTAACTTGCTCTGACATCCTGAGAGAGTTGAGTTGCTTCTTAAGGTCAACTATATGTACTACATATCTGCAATTTAATCATGTCACCTTTAGCTTGCAGTTAAAATTACTTTTTGCAGCTTCATAGGATTTCAGAACAGGGTAGCTCATGCTCGTTATCTAGTGAAGATGATGATCTTTTATGGAAGTGAAGGTTACAGTTTGATCAAGTGAAATAACTATAACACTAGGACAATTTAAATTCACAAATAATTGTTTTTCAGACAAAAATTGGTTTTAAAATTCTTTTGAGATTTCAGACTTTGTTCCTGAAGTTCTTTTCCAAAATGAATGTAGTGCTTGAAAAAGGTTTCATTCATGGTTAGTACTTGCTGAAGCTCATAGGTTGTAACTAATATGTGTGATTGCTTTAAAATAACCATTGTAACTCCTTAATAATCTCAGCATTTCCAAATAATTAAAAGAACAGCACAAATCATGTTAGTAAGAGCAGATTGGGCTTCTCCCATATGAAATCCAAGAAAGTTTGATGCTTCCCTCCTTGCAGAGGAGGGTTTAGTAAACGTAGAAGAAAAGACGGCTCTTTTCCAAGTTTGGGAAAAAAAAAAAAAAAAAAAAAAAAAAAAAAAAAAAAAAAAAAAAAAAAAAAACCTGTGCTGCAGCCTTGCTACAGCAATGACTTGTGAAACAACACAACATATGTGAATTCAGTCATCATGGTGCTTATTTACTTCTGAAATGCTTTTAGGAGCATTTTACTACCAGCAGCTAATGGCTTCACTGCTTTGCAATGAACTGTTTCATTGGGCAGAAACTGCTCACTCCAAGCATCCAACTTCCAGAAATAAAAACCTTTAAAAATGAATGATTTTATATATGTGTTTTACATAGTCCATCATATATATGTATATATGATATATATATCAATATAGAGAGAGGAAGTCTCTCTATATAAATATATAGTTCATATATAAATATCCTATTAGACCACATAGAAAGCTGGCATCTTTAGTGTATTAATAAGGTCATTACTGGGATGGTGAAGTATGTAGCTAGTGTGGAAAAGATGTTGTCCTCGGAGAAACTGTAATATATTTATAATCATCTTAAAATTATACTGTAATGAATTGTTAATTAGTCAGTGCTAGATAGGATATTTTGACATAAATAGAGAAAGAAAATAAACAGGAGTGATAAAAGTGATAAAAGGCACTGAGGAGTTCAATCTTTGATGTAGTTATCATAGTGAGGCATACAAAAACACATCCTTTTTACAAGAGGAAAAAATAGGTGATATTTAGAGAACTCCAAGCCAAGATTCAAAATCCAGAACGCGAAATATCATTAGGATTCTGAGTGCTGTAGTAACTAACACCTTAAATGTATTGGATCCGAGTGTGAAACTTTAATTGTTCAGTGCTAGATACCTACACTCCTTTCCTCTAGGTAGGAGAGATGTAGCTCAAGAAATTATTCATGCATCTCGGTCCTCCTCCTGGGGGAGAGAGAGCAGAGCTTTCCCTCCTGTGTTCTTCCCTGCTTGTGTATTTGCTCACAGTCTTCTGTCTGTGGCTCTGCTGAAGTGAACTCTGAAGTAGATCCATATGACAGCCTAGGAAGAGGAAAGGATTTGAATCTTGCACTTGCCAGTCATTGGGTAATCTTTGTAAATAGTCTGTGAGTCTACAGTTTTTCTCCTATGCAGATCTTTCATGCACTCTTTATGGACCATGGAAACTGCATCCCCCCTTCCTTCACTCCCTTATGAAACAGAAAAATGGTTTGCAACTTAGTGGCTAGAAGAGGTGAGAGCTGCAGGTTACAGAGTTGAGTCCCTTCAAGTAAGGGGAGGACCGCAATTTGCCTCTGCTGTGCCTGGTCTAGGTGCTTTGTTACAGGCTCATGGCAAATAGCACCACTGCGACTGCCTTCTGTATTGGACGAAAGTGGTGACTGCCCCGAGCTTTGTGCAGAGAGTACAAACGTGCCGAGTGGGGCTGGCAGCGGTTGCAGTCACAGTATGGGCTGGGAAAGCACTGCCTTTCCCTCCTGGCCTTTTCCTCCTCTGTACAACATTCTGTTACTTCTAGTTAGAGCTGCACAAGTGTTTGTGGCGACTATAATCTTCATCAGGTCCCTGATATCATGTGGATTAAAAGTATTTTGGGTTTATTGATCAATTGAAATTGGACTAAAATAGTACCAACAAAAACATATGTTGGTACTATTGAGAATGCTATAAAGTGGTGCGGGGAGCAAGAATTTCCTAGGTATTTTCTTGTTGAGTAGCACCTTGTTTGCTCCACTTGCATTTCTTTTGCAGGATTGCTGGTATAAAGAAGTGCTTTCCTATGTACTTGCTCAGGAAATGCCTCCAGTTTTGCTAACATAGGTGTGTTTTTTTTTTTTTTTTTTATTTTTTAGTTGCAAAGTGAATCAGACCAAAGAATTGATATGTTAGAAAGGAAACTCTGTTCTTAATTTTTCAGGTGTTTGGTTCTAGCCAACTAGGGCTGTGGTGCAAAATTTTATAGTATGTGATGGGAGAGGGGCAAATCCTTACTGCATCCTTCCATCACACTTGTACTTTGCAGGGTCTTTGTAAATGTCCGTTCCATCATTTGACACCGTTATTGGTATGATTTCTGGAGTGATCTTTGTGTTCTCTGGTTGTGGAGAACATTCTACCTGTTTTCAGAGGTTAGGATTCATTTTGGAGAAACAAAGACTGAATGTGAAGAAAAAAAAAGGAAGAGAATATATATAAACACTTTTTTTAACTTCAATTTTAAAAGAACAGGAGTTTTTTTTTTTCCTTTTAGCATCTAAATATAGATTTGCTGCACCTTAATATTGTCTGTAGTAAGGTTTGTGTTTTTGCCTTCAGCAGAACCTCCAACAGCAGTCATACCTTGTCATCTTGCCACACTATGGAGCCCTGTACATCAGATGAATTTTTTCAGGCTCTCAACCATGCTGAACAAACTTTTAAGAAGATGGAGAACTATCTCAGACATAAACAACTGTGTGATGTGGTATTAGTTGCTGGTGATCGTAGAATACCGGCTCACAGGTAACTTTCTTACAGTTCAAAGTAACTTAATGTTGGTTTCCAAATATATGTTGTAGTGTGGGTCCTCTGTTTTGTGGAACTGTGAATATGTTGTAAGAACTGAAAGATTTTGTTGACATGGGATAAATATAATGTTCTCTGTACTAAAAAGGTACCAATGGGGTTACTACCACTTTCTCATATATTTATAGGGTTGTTGCGCCTACAGTTTCTACTAATGTGTCTTATTTCTTTAGTGCATTGGGCACATGCTGCCAACTGTTCCTCACTCTGTTCTCCTCTCCTTACTAGGAGAAACATATTGCTCTAATTAAAATACTGTGTTTTAAGTAAGAATATTGTGTTTTCCAGTAAGAAAACTGAAGTGTAGGCTTGATGTATTTGTGGTAGCCTGTGTTGTAAAGAAAAAAAAAAAAATTTTTTTTTTTTTATGGTTTATTTTACCTGTCTTTGTCAGCGCTTCAAGTTCTGACTTTAGCGTTGTCAGCAGGCTGGAGCAATCAGTGCACTTCAGTAGCACTAGTGATTATTAAGATTTAGTAACAAAACATGGATTATATATTAGCTTAGTGGTTTGTTATTGATACACACAAAAAAGTAGCAAGTTCATTAGCACTGGGCAGCTTTCCTTTTTTTAGAAAGCTAAAAGAGGGTTTTTTTTTTTTCTCCTGTATGTGATAACGTAGAGCTGGTAAGAAAGAATATTATATATTTTTTTCAAAACTCAAAAAGGAGTTCCCAAATTATTTGTTTTGAAGATGGCATTTTGAATAGTTTTTATATCTATTTTCTTAATTATTTTTACTTCTGATGATACTTGAATGTTCTTAGGTGTGTGAAGTATATATTTAGAGAAAGGAGCAGTATGTTTAGTGGCTGCTGTAAGTAAAAATAGTATATTACTGTGAAACAATGTAGGTTCTTGGTTTAAACCTATCAAAAGACTTAAATTATTATGAATCTATTACAATTAGCAGATTAGGGTGTTATATGTAGCCATGATTTTTCTAAATACGAGATCTCTTAATACTGTTGATCACATTCTGCTCTGAAGTTACTTGAGTAACTTGTAGGAAAACTTAAGTAGGAAAAGAGACAGCTCTGCGCAGTGAAAAAATGTGGTGTATGCCTGCTCCCCTAGCCTTCAATTACATAAACAAATATTGCAGGAATGTTAGTTTTATTACATCAAGCTAGTTGCTATATCAATAAATATTTTTTAAAAAAGAAATTTTGATTTGTAATAACTCTACTGATCATAATATTAATTTAAGAAATGGGAAGTCTGGTTAAATCCATGGCCAGATGGGTTCAAATCCCATTCCTCATTTGTTAGCCAGCAACCTGAAAGTCCGGAAACAGAAATAATCAAGATTTGGGACTGAAGGAAAGAAAGCAAAAGGGAGCTTTTGTATTCTGATGGCAAGGAAGCTTGTTTGGAAGGGCATGAATTCTGATTTGCAGACCTTTTGATCTTGTTCTGTATTTTTTTTTGTGCCCAATTTCCATATGACTTAGAATTCTTTCTTCTATGCTTCTGTGTTGTCCGTTTAGTTTGTATGTTCTTCACTGCAGTCTGTTTTAGCTGCATGTTTATACAAGCTTAGCACAAAGTGTATTTATAAAAAGGAAATTGTTTTCAAAAAGTAATTTTCTGTGCTAACATTATGCCAAACACATCTATTGCTACTACTCTTATGATTGTTTTGAAAATTACGCTAAAGAACTTATTGTAATCATTACTCTAGAGCGAAAGAATAGAAAAATTATGGGAAGTTTGATTTCCTTGTAAGAAAGATATAATTTGAAATTACTTTTAGCATAAATATACTTTATACTGTGTTTATGAAATTGCTTGCCTTTAAGCAAAATTCAAATATATAAAAATATATTAGTAATATGGAATAGTGCCACTTTCATATGTGTTTTTTATTACTGGCATGTCTTTTATCATCAAAAATAGAAACTAGCTGAAGCCATCAGTGTGCAAGGCTTCATGTTAAAGGCAAAAATTATCAAAGAACTATTCATCATCTTGCAGCTTCGGTGAATGCTGGAAGGGTCTTGCTAAGCTCCCTAGGACCTTTACTGGCTGTTACGCATCCAGAAACCGGGAACTGTCCCTTTTATCTCCAAGATGTTAAGAGACTTCATTTCATTCTGCCAAGAGGTGAATCCTGATTGGAGATACTAGATCTGTGAAGTGTCAGCTTTGACAGCTGTCGTCATTTCACCTAATAATTGTTTTGAAGATTCATGCAAAGGTCTAGATAATCATAGAATCATAGAATGCTTGAGGTTGGAAGGGACCTCAGAGGTCATCGAGTCCAACCCCCCTGCACACGCAGGGTCACCTAGAGCACGTGGCACAGGGCAATAATGCAGCTCTTGGCCATCCCCTAAAGTAGCACAGTTGAATCCAAGTGTGCTACCCTGATTACTCTGCTGGTAAGTATCAGAGAAATTAGAAAACTCATCTCCCTAAAGCCAGCTAAGCTGGCCTGGTGGCTCTTTCTATGTCTTTGATCAGGAGGAATCACAGAATTTAAAGATATCAGTAGCATTGGAACCTCCTATAAAAACAGGGAGGCTTTTTTTTTCTCCAGAGGGATTGCTTGTCCATACATATTGTTGTCTTTGAGATGAAAAATTACTACATCTATATGTTCCTCTTTCTCTAAATTCTCCTGTGTTCTGAAAAAAAAAAAAAAAAAGTCAATCTACTGCAATTAATACAGTAGCTGAGTTCCTGTAAACACAGTCTATGCCAAATTGAAGACTTGGCAGTGTCTGGTGATTAATAAGAGAGCAAAGGAAAAATATGTTCTACATCTAAGGGGATATGGTGCCAATTGTATCTAGACATTTTTTTTTCTTGGTATTTTAGAGGCCTCTCTAATCTCAGTACATGCTGATTTGCTTGGATATCATAGGCCTTTTAGTTAGGCTAATTATAAAATAATTGTTATTTTCAGTGGGGAGGGAAATAAACTCAGAATATTAAAAATATGGCAGTTTCCAAACTGAGGGAAGTTGGTATTTTGTAGCAAGTTTAGTTTCAAGTGAATTCTTGATACAAGCAAATATGTTTGCTGATTAATAATTAGTACAAAGAGAATCTGTTTCTTGCATACAGAGTAATCACTTACAAATGCTGGCTCAGTTTAAAAGTGGAATTGTAAATGTTACTATTTAAAATTGGTGTAGTTTTTATAATCATACAGCACAGGCTTTTCTTCTGAAAGATCATACCTGTCACTTTAGGTCTTTCAGAGGTTTTTATCAGATATGGATGGGGAAAATCTTCAATGGATTCTGCAGTTAGAAGAATAAGGCTGCTTCACATCATACAACTTGTATGTAGCAATGCAGTTTATTTTAAGACAATTCAAAAGCAGAGGTTGAAAGAAAAATCTGTTGCTAGCAGTGAAATTAAAAATTCAGTGAACGCGCTGGTGTCAAATGGCATGACTGAAGTAGTAATTGATTTTTATTAAGAATTGATTTTTGTTTCTAGTGGGAAAAACTGAAAGGGCAGTTGGCTGGAAGCCGTCCTTTGTTGTCTTTTTTCAGTAGCTCGGTGTCACCTTGCTGCTTTGTCCCTGGGTCTTTAAATCCCTTTTCTTTCTTTGAAAGAGTTTTTTTCCTGAGTGAGAAGAAAAAGATAGCGCTGGCTGTTTTAGGACTTTCCATTGTGAACATGTTTCTTGGCTAAAGATATAATAAAAATTTTTATCAGTACAACTTGTGCTTTGGCGCATTGCTTGTATTAATCTTCTTGTGGGCTGCACGGGCTGTTTTGATGTATGAGAGTGACTCTGGAAAGCACTTAATGCTGTGAAGTGCATTTACTTTCTCCTGAATCGGAATACAGCTTTGCGTACTATATGACAAGGATTGCATCTTGAAGCTCTCAACTTCTTCTGAAGTAATTCAAGTTTGGAATCTACACAGTGAAATTTTTTGGTACCAGCAGAGCTGGTCAAGGGTCTGGATACCCAAGTTATGGTTTGTAATTCCTGCAACAGCTCTGCTAAGATATATCTAGTTATTCACTAAATAGTTGTGCAGCTAAGCAAGAGTTGTACAATTACAAAAGCAAATAAGAACTGTGCTAAGATTAGATTTTAGGTTCTGTTTCCCATGACAATTACCTATCTGTCTTTGTCAAGCTCTGTACTACATAGTCACATCAGTATCGCTGACATCAAATATTTTAAGTAGTTTGAAGTTTTCTTCTATTCTGTATCAGAGTTGCAAAGATGCCAGAGTTGTTCAAATCCTGTACCTCTCCATGCTCTTCCTTCCAGGAAGGCTGCATGTATAAATCTGATCTGGTCATCTTATTCAAGCATCAAAATAAATTGCAGAAACTTTCCCTTGGCATTTAGATGAATTTACTCTCCAATCTCACTAAATTTCTACAGTTCTCAAGAGGCTGCATTTTAAAGTGATTTTAAACTGGAGATTAAAATGCTGAGGGCCGATGTTTTTTTGGTATCCTGACTAAATGTTCTATTTCCTCTGAGAATGAGCCATAGAAGAAATCTCAAAAGAACAAAACTATTTCTCATTACAAAATTTTATTTCAATTGAACAAGCATAAAAAAAAAAAAGTTTTCATATCTAGTCATATGTATCTTGTTGCCTCAGCAACTAGAGAAAAGGATTACTGCAGGCCTGACCCAAAAGGTGGAAATGGTCAATGGTCAGAAGATGTGAAAGCATGAAAAAAGTGAAAAAATGCACTACTTGGCCCTTAATATGACTTTTTCTTTTTTTGTGCACATGCAAATGGTGCACATTTATGCACATCTGAGACTTGGCTCTAAGTAGTGCTGCTCGTTTTTCCAACGGGACCGTGAACTAATATTTTTCTGCTGCGGGGGTTCGGTTGTGGCCCCCAGGCCCGGCTGCCTCAGCCGGCCGGTGTGCGGACGCGGCACGGGACCCGCTGCGCTCCCCTGCAGCCACGGCTTCCCAGCGCCTGTGCGGGCGAGAGCGGAGGTCTCCTTCCTCTCTCCTCCCCCTTGTCCTGTAAGCACATACTGAGACTTCTTATTTTCTAAACACTGAGTGCAGTGCCATTGTTATATAGACTCAATGTTTCTCTTTCCATGATTTAAAAAAAAAAAATCTGTTGAACAACGGCATGTTTTCTTATTCGGTATCTTAAATTTCTCAGAATCGTTAATAAAATGCTGCACGCACACAAAAGAGATTGCCATGTAAATGATTTTGTGTGTGCTTATATTCTGCTGTGTGCTTATATTCCGCTGCTTATATTTATGCTGTGTGTGGTGCTCCCAACTTTACTGTGCCTTGTTCTGGTATCAGGATTTGGAAATGAATGAATGTGTGTGCACCAAGTAAAATCACTTTCAAGCCCTGAAAAAGGAGAATTCAATTCTTATATTAAAAAAGTAACTGATATAAATGAAAGTCAACTAAAAATACTTTTGCTTTCATTATATTTGTATTCCATTTCAGAGT
>VZSG01000024.1:1487068-1500583 GCA_013398315.1 Nothoprocta pentlandii
AATTACAAAAGCAAATAAGAACTGTGCTAAGATTAGATTTTAGGTTCTGTTTCCCATGACAATTACCTATCTGTCTTTGTCAAGCTCTGTACTACATAGTCACATCAGTGTCGCTGACATCAAATATTTTAAGTAGTTTGAAGTTTTCTTCTATTCTGTATCAGAGTTGCAAAGATGCCAGAGTTGTTCAAATCCTGTACCTCTCCATGCTCTTCCTTCCAGGAAGGCTGCATGTATAAATCTGATCTGGTCATCTTATTCAAGCATCAAAATAAATTGCAGAAACTTTCCCTTGGCATTTAGATGAATTTACTCTCCAATCTCACTAAATTTCTACAGTTCTCAAGAGGCTGCATTTTAAAGTGATTTTAAACTGGAGATTAAAATGCTGAGGGCCGATGTTTTTTTGGTATCCTGACTAAATGTTCTATTTCCTCTGAGAATGAGCCATAGAAGAAATCTCAAAAGAACAAAACTATTTCTCATTACAAAATTTTATTTCAATTGAACAAGCATAAAAAAAAAAAAGTTTTCATATCTAGTCATATGTATCTTGTTGCCTCAGCAACTAGAGAAAAGGATTACTGCAGGCCTGACCCAAAAGGTGGAAATGGTCAATGGTCAGAAGATGTGAAAGCATGAAAAAAGTGAAAAAATGCACTACTTGGCCCTTAATATGACTTTTTCTTTTTTTGTGCACATGCAAATGGTGCACATGTATGCACATCTGAGACTTGGCTCTAAGTAGTGCTGCTCGTTTTTCCAACGGGACCGTGAACTAATATTTTTCTGCTGCGGGGGTTCGGTTGTGGCCCCCAGGCCCGGCTGCCTCAGCCGGCCGGTGTGCGGACGCGGCACGGGACCCGCTGCGCTCCCCTGCAGCCACGGCTTCCCAGCGCCTGTGCGGGGGAGAGCGGAGGTCTCCTTCCTCTCTCCTCCCCCTTGTCCTGTAAGCACATACTGAGACTTCTTATTTTCTAAACACTGAGTGCAGTGCCATTGTTATATAGACTCAATGTTTCTCTTTCCATGATTTAAAAAAAAAAATCTGTTGAACAACGGCATGTTTTCTTATTCGGTATCTTAAATTTCTCAGAATCGTTAATAAAATGCTGCACGCACACAAAAGAGATTGCCATGTAAATGATTTTGTGTGTGCTTATATTCTGCTGTGTGCTTATATTCCGCTGCTTATATTTATGCTGTGTGTGGTGCTCCCAACTTTACTGTGCCTTGTTCTGGTATCAGGATTTGGAAATGAATGAATGTGTGTGCACCAGGAGTAAAATCACTTTCAAGCCCTGAAAAAGGAGAATTCAATTCTTATATTAAAAAAGTAACTGATATAAATGAAAGTCAACTAAAAATACTTTTGCTTTCATTATATTTGTATTCCATTTCAGAGTATGTATTTTTGTGGGCTATTTTTGTGTTTACTATTAAAAGTTACTGATCTTTGAAACAGTAAAGTGTTTACTTCAGCAGCAAATGTAGTTTCAGTAACAGTACTTCATTATTCATAGAGGAACTGGAGCATGAAGCAGTTTGTCAACTTTAGAATGTTTTTCTCAGTACAACATTTCTTCAAAGAACAAAATAATGAAGCATAAATTAACAAATATCAGATTGACTAAGCTTTATTTTTTTTTCTTTTTCTCTTTTTTTCTTCTTTCCCTCCTCACCTTCTCCTTGTCTTCCTCCATTTCTCCCACATTATGTACCCAGATTGGTTCTTTCCTCTGTTTCCGACTACTTTGCAGCAATGTTTACTAATGATGTAAGGGAAGCAAGACAAGAAGAAATCAAGATGGAAGGTGTGGAGCCAAATGCATTGTGGGCTCTGGTTCAATATGCATATACAGGTAATTAAATTGGGAAAAACGTCTAATGATTTGCCTCCTCTGAGCATTATAATCCATTACTGGATTTCAGATCCTTTTTTAAACTATTTATGTGATTTACCTCCTCATTTATTAAAAAGCTATCATCACTGCTCTTACCTGAGGCAACCTGGTTTGGATGTATTTTCTCTAATTAGCTGAGTATTTCAGATGTGTTATGACTGATAAAGAAATTTTATTAAGATTCCATTTTCTTTCATCATTATAGATACTAATTTTGAAAAGGTGGTTATCTGTGCTGGGAGTGAAGTTTGCCAAACCCTGTGATCTTGTGTATTATTCTGTTGCATGTGAATTTTGAGAGTTTGACAATGATGAAAGTTAAAATAATGTGATCTGTTCTTTTTTGTTATTGTTTCTAGGTCGTCTTGAATTAAAAGAAGACAACATTGAGTGCCTCTTGTCTACAGCTTGCCTTCTTCAGCTCTCTCAGGTTGTGGAAGCCTGCTGCAAATTCCTAATGAAGCAGCTTCACCCGTCCAACTGCCTTGGAATCCGATCTTTTGCTGATGCACAGGGTTGCACTGACTTGCACAAGGTGGCTCACAATTACACTATGGTATGTCCTTATTTTAAGCATCATCTCCTTTTTATAGTAAGAAAAATATAGGATGTCAGCCTGAATAAAATGCTATTTTTTTCCCCTCCAGAAAACCATGAACACTTTCCAAGCAAGAACACATGTTTATCCCAATGCTGGGAAATGACAAAATAATAATGAAGTTGCTGGTTTAGAGCTGGAAGAAAATAGGCATGCGTTTACAGTTCCTTAGCCGTAATGGGATTGTGTGATATGCTTTCAATAAAATCACTCCAAAGCTACTTCTTATTTCTGGCAGTTGGAAACTACAAATGCAGCAATGGGCAAGCTGCCATTAGCTAGTCCAAATTCAGACACTAAAAAAAAGAAAAATAAACATACTCATCCTTTCAGTAAGGAACTGCAGAAATCAGTTTCTGAGTTGCATGTGGATATTTGTCAGTATAGGTTCTGCTTTATCATTAGTCTGTTAGTAATGTGGCATCAGCAAGGCATCAAAGAATATGATCTTGGGCTATCTAGTGCAGGGCTAGCTACAAATTTGCCAGAGATATTTTTATGAGTTTGTTTAGAGAAAGACTGACCTACTGATTAATAAATCTCATTTTTTTTAAGACCCGTCCTTTATTTTTCCCAGCCATTTAAAGTCATCCCCTAATTTAAAATGTCCTTATTTCCTTCTCAAAAGAACATTTTTAGTAAAGTCATCAAGAGAAATCAGGGGGAATATCTGTAAGGCAAGTCAGTTCATCCATTCTTTGCAGAGGTTTGCAAGGTAGTTTTCTGTTTTCCTAATGAAATTTCACCTGCCTACTTGAGCTCTTGAGGCCTGAACTAGGGCATGTAGATATTGCCAAGGAGACGTGGGAATTAAGATGGTGCTTAATTTGCTTGTATGGCATTGCATTGCCATTACATTTTTGGCTTAGATCCAAGCAGTGTAATCTTCTGTCTTCTAATTACAATTAGAAATCCATGGGTTGTCCTCTTACTTGCTGAATGTTTGCTGATTTAGAAACTGCAGGGGTGGGGTGGGTTTTTTTCTGTTTTGTTTTTGATTCCTCTTGGCCTAAAATAACTTAGTTTAGTGTGTAAGCAGTTAAAAGTAGCTCTTTTTGTGCTATGATATCATGTTCTTTACTGATGGCTGGATCTCTGTTCTGTTTGGAATTGATATTGTGCTGAAGTTTACCAGTCAGTAAATTATGTTTGGTTTGTAATTGAATATTTCTGTTCTTGACCTTCATTATTGCTCAGTCATAGATGAGGAGAGACCACAAGTAGATATAGTCAAATGAAGCAGTAAAGATGAATGTATTTTATACTTTTGTGGAATATTAGAAGTAATATTGAAAGAGATTGTAACAAAAAAGAGAGCTTCCTTCCTTTGACCAGCCTGTTGTTCTTTCTCAGATGAGCATGTTCTGCTCAGTGTTATGTCTCTTATAAACTTTATGGGTGGAATAAGAAGATCAGTACAGTAGCAAATGCTAGACCTTGTAAAAAGCAAGTGCTAGAGATTTTCTTTCGGCCTGCAACTCCTGACATTTATGGGAGAAGGTGGTGTTGAACTTTGATAGTTATTCTGTTATGACACCTTGTCTTCCTTTTGTTCAGACCACAGGAAAATAGTTTTGTGCCTTTTGACCATTGTTTACTTCAGGGGCAAATTTGTTGCCCTTAAGGCTTTGATGTGAATGAAATGTAAATTAGTTGGATTTTAAAAGCCATTTTCAAAACTAATTAGTTGTGCTAGATGAATTCTTCCCAAGGCCTCTTTTAATGTTGTTTAGTTCCAACAGAGACATGAAATTGAATTTTACTAATGATGAGTAATAGAAGCAGCTTCTTTAGTTTGAAACAAATGTTGCTATAGAAACTGCATAGAAACATCGTCCAATTGAATCTTCAAGTAAAATAAACCCCAAGCAATTTCATTTGTTTGAGCTTTTTGAAAGTAGATGTTTAACAGTAATAAATGTTAGCTACTTGATGCTCTTCCCATTAACAAGTATTAGAGCATAAGGGTTGAGCACACCTGTAGCACCTGTAAATTCTGTTTAAAACCATGAATGACCTATATGCTGCACATAATTGGAGTTTATGATGAATAATACGTATTTTACATTATTTCCACGTAACTTTGTCCCACTTAAAATAATAGAAAATGAAGATAATTAATGATATATTTTAATTTGCATATATTATTTTCTATGACTTTCTTTTTTCCTCTGACAAAATGAAGAACTTTTCAAGGTTGTCAAAGTCACTTTTTTGACACTGCAAGGTCACTTTTTTGACACTGCAAATTTAGTAAAGTTTGAAAAATTCTTAGGATGCATTAAATTAAACATGAAATCATAGAGGCAAATGATTATGGATACAATGCTGTATGAAGAGCTACTATGTACTTGATTTTTTTAGGAATCAAGGATGTAAAATACAGTTGGCAGAATCATGATATGTGTCTTAGTAAAGATATCTTTTATACCAAGACTATCCTGTTTGCTTTTTTGCTGGGGTTGTATAAGTATGAATTTAAATATTTAATAGACTAGCCAGAAGTGCGTCTGTTCACTTGAATTCATAAAGCCTTCTCACAGACAGGGCTTTCCTCTGCATTTTTTTTTTCTTTTGCCCTCTAACGTAATACCTACTGGTGAACTTTTGTTGTCTTCATTACCATCAAAAGAAACATCTATTTTGGTATCTTTTTTGCTTGAGAACAATTGATAGTTTACCTCGGAGAGCTTAGGAAAAACTTGAGCTTGCTTTTCCGTGAAGGAAAATGAAAACTTCAGATGAGCAAAAGTTAACCTGTGCTATTTTCAGAACTTGAAATATCGGAGTGAGCAGGGAGATAAGCATCAGCAGCTTTTGCTGTAGCTGGGTTTTGAACTTTTGTTACTTAGAATCAATGCAGATTTCCCAAACGTAAAATGTGATAGTGCCTGACTCAGTCCCTAATTAGACACCTTTATAATCTTTATGGTTGTGCTTTAAAGCAGAATGAAGAGTCATGCTGGTTTTCATCAGAACTCTTCAGAAATACGTGAGCAAGGATCCAAATGTTACCCGATTCAGATAATGCTGATTTTGTAGTTTCCGTGATTTCTCAGTGTGAGCAATGGCCCTTTGCAAGAAGAAAGGCTTGAAGAGGAGGCCAGCCACAGGAGCTAGGAGCTCTGCACAAGAACAGGCTGGTGTGGGACCTGTTTTCTCTTGCAGAGCAGGAGTTGAGCGCAAAATCATGACAATATGGAGTTTATTATTTGGGAGGATGAAGCAGAGGAGAATGTTTTTTTCATATACTTTTATTATATAGGGATGTCCAGGGAAGTGTTGAAAAATATCAGTATTTTCATCCACAAAGGGCCAGATTCAAAGGCCATGTTAATGTACAAAATAACAATTTTATATTCCTGAAATTGCACTCTAAAATACTGGGGATCAGTGATCTTTGACTTTGAAAGTACTCATTCACTTTTTTTCACCTTTGAAAACTCTCAAGTTACTTTTGACTCTGTACAGTCCTGCCTGCCAGTAAAGGTCATTGCTACCTTGCTGTGACTTAAAAGAAGTTCCTGGATGCTCCTAGGCGTTTAGGAATCCGGAAGCTTCACAGCGAGGAGGCAAGCTGCAGTCGCGGTACCCGCACCCAGGCTAGCGCCCACCAAGAGCCATGGGCTGGTTCATAGCTAAGCTCAGCAGCCATGGCTGACCTAAAGGGAATGGCTGTTGTCTGATGTTCACCTGACCTTACTGGTTTCCTAGGAGCTCGAAGAAGCTCTTGGCAAATGTAGAGATAAATCGGGCAGCTGAGTGGTTGGTAGCTGTCAGAAGATGACAAAGTTGCACCCCGTGTTTGCCCATCTTTGGCAGAGCTCTATGGTTAAGAGCTTCCACTTGCTTTTCTGTGTACAATTCTCAGCTTGTGGGTTTTCTGGTTACACTCAGATTCAAATCCTTTTGGTACTGAGAAGCCTAACCATCTAACTGGATTCCATTTTGGGAAATAACCACCACCTGAAAATGAGGATCATGGCCTGTATGTTGTATTTGTACCTGTTTTTTTATTTTTATTTTTTTACCTTCTACTGAGGCCCAGACAGAACTCTGGTTAGGAATATCAGCATCATTCTCTGCAGCTGCTGGATGGGGTAGTGGGTGGAGCTGAGCTTTGATTTGCGAGATGCTGCTGTGGGTGGCTTTAGCTAGTGCATAAACCCAGGGCAAGGTCCTTCAGCTAATATTGGGGGAGGGAAATTTTTTTTTTTTATCCCCCCCCTTTAACTTTTATCCCAAGAAAACAGGGGACTGAAGTTACAGACGGTTTGTTCTCTGAAATATCCTGTTCTTTCACAGAGAGTTCCTATAAGAAGAAGCAAAGCAAAGTCTAAGGAGGAGGTTAAGAATGATAGGAGATGCACTGGCTCCTCCTTTTTGTCTTCAGAATCCCTATCTGTAGAGGAAGAGGAACTGTCGGATTCTGATTATAAAATTTTCCAGACCTAGGCCTGTGTGGTTCTGTTCCCACTGGAATGCTTTGATACTGTGCTCAAAAGGAGGCTCTGCTCTAAAAACGGAATGGGAGCAAGAGGAAGTTAAATTTGTTCTCATCAGAAAGAAATTATCTGGAAATAACACGAAGGAAAATGAGGCTTTTTTTTTTTAAACATACTACAGCTGTTGAAGAGGTTAAATCCTATTGAAAAAAGCTTTCTGGAGAAGATTCCTGAATGACTCATGCAAGATCAGCTCATCATTGCCTTCAGAAACAAAAGAAAACTTTCCATCCAGGTGCTTTCCCCTTCCTCTCCCTGTGAGCTGGATAGAAAATATGAAAGGTTTAAGGTAGTAAGTGTTGGGTTTTCTCTTTCTCAGTGTGCACTGCCTGTTTATTCAGCAAAACTAAATGCCCAGCTCCAGCTTGCAATTGCCCTATGATAGACTTGACCAAAAAGAACAGCAAAAACAACTTGGTGGAATTGAGTTTCTTTTAACTGCATGTTTGAGCCGTGGAAATAATTGTGATTGTTTTCCATCTTCAATTTTGCTCCCAAGCATTCAATAACATGGTATTAAAAAGGAAAAAAAAATCACGCATGTGTGGTGGTGCTGTAATTAATACAGACCTCACTGTTTCTAATTCCTGTGTTTGCTCATTGTCTGAACTTCCATTTTGTAATACAGAGATAAATTAAAGAGGAAAAGACAATTCTCTTTCCTTTCTGATCTCTTAATAGCTTTCACTCAAAAAGATTATGTCTGTGGTCAATTTGGAGCCCTTTATTAGGAAAGCGTTTCAGATATTAAACCTAAAATTTTCCTTTTGGATTCAGGAACACGCAGTCATGTCCGCAGATAACATTTTCAATTTGTTCCCTGTGTTCAACTCCACAGTTATCTCTGGGTGTACAACACATGTAAAATGGACTGGTTTGCTACTTGTTTTTTCCTCTTTGCTCTACGTTCTTTAGTTTATTAGTATTTTGGGAATACTGAAGTACCTAACTTTGAATGAAATGATTAGACTAATAATAAGAGGTATTACCTATTTGCTTTTCATCAATGTCTTGTGCACATGAAATGTCAAATTGTACTTTATGTTTTTGTTACTGTTTTATATTCTAAATTTGTACCTATTTTGCAGTGCAGGTTCTGCTTATACTCCCAGGCTTCTTATTTTCCTTGGTGGTTAATTTTAATTTTTTTAAACGTTGAAATCATATTTTTTCTAGTATGTAGCTGCTTCTAATTTATTGTTTTTTCATTAGTGTGCAGTTGTGTTTTGATATTGTTAAAGAAAATATTGATTGATTTAGTTTAGTTTAGATGTCATCCATGGATCTAATGCCCTTCATCCTCCACTATTGTTGAATAGCAAAACCAACATTCAGCTCAGCTATATATATTAGCTCTATACTGAATGGAATAATAATTTATTACCATAAAGTCACTTTGAACCTGGAGAATGAGGCAATTGTTTTTTGAGCTGCCAAGGCATAAGAACATGTGATTCATAAAATGGTTTTACTTTGCTGCCTTGTAAAGGTATATGTATGGGGAAAGAGGTTAGACATGATTTCACCCTTTTGTGTTATATTCCAAAAAATCAATCAGTTTTCTCACCATAAGCACCTAGTACTTATCATGTTTCTATATCCTTTTCTGATATTTTTGTCCCAGTTCATGAGAGTCCTTGCAGAATATTGTGCAATTCCTGGTATTTTGAAGTAATGTGATATAAATGTCAGAAATGTTGTATATATATTTTCTGACTTTGAAGTAAGGATTTAGTGCTGGAAATGACAGAATGAAAACTAGAAGATGGAATCCTATCAAAATAAGTCTTATTTATAAAGCGAGGTGTGTACAATATTGTGGATCCTTTGTCTCTTTTGCTCCCTTGTCAGTTCATCAGATCAGCTGTATAAAATCATTGAAATAGTAAAATAAACTTAAAAGAACCTGTTAAACATCAAAATGAAATTGTTAGTGTTGTTTATTTCCTCTGGAAACTTACAATATTTGTATTTTAGTATAGTAGTAATGAAAACTTACTACTACTCCTGAGCGTATTTGTATGTTGTACTCTTGGGAAAGCATCTTACATTGTATTGTCTGTATTATACATCAAGTGTAAGTAGTTCTATTCTTTCAACCATAATTTGGAAAGAATTTTTTTCCAACTGCAGTGCTTATGTGGACAACTCCACAACGTGTTGCTTGTGCAATTCTATGCATTTCTTCCCCAGATGTTTTGGCACATCTGCCTGTGGGGCTCTGTGATAAACAGAGTTGGGAAATTATCAGGGTTAAAAATAACACCATGCAGATTTTTCTCTCCTAGGTCAGTTTACTGGCACAACTGAGAGGAATCATGAAGGAGGGATGAGTGGGAAGGATGCAACAGGGGCTCTGTAAAAGACTCTCTGCAAGTTATGTCATTGCATTAAAAATACTTTCCTTTTTTCAGGAAAATTTCATGGAAGTAATTAGAAACCAGGAATTCCTATTATTGCCAGCCACAGAAATTGCAAAGCTTTTAGCAAGTGATGATATGAATATTCCTAATGAAGAAACTATCCTGAATGCACTACTTACATGGGTTCGACATGATTTGGAACAGAGAAGGAAAGATCTCAGTAAACTTCTGGCTTACATTAGACTGCCTCTGCTTGCTCCACAGGTAGATCATTCTGTTACTCTCCAGTTTATGCCGTGGTTATTGTGGGCATGCCTCCTGTATCTTGTTACACACCATGACAAATGGCAAGAGCTGGATTCGAGAAGATCTGGCATCTGTTAGGACACAAGAGCTCTGCTAGGAAGTTTTCCTGTCTTTGAGATTAGGAAACACAGTTTGAAGAAACTGAGTGGTGGGGTTTTTTTTTTTTTTTTTTTTTTTTTTTTATCCTTCCATAAGTCTTGGTAAAGCATCTTTAGGTACATTTTGGACTTACTAATCAATCAGTAGTTTTTTCTCCTTCCTGGGCAGTTCCATGTGTTGCTGAGGAAGACGGGAGCTCAGCTGGTGTTTAGATAATAGTTGTGCCTGATGATTTTTGTAGTCTCATGGGAACTGAACTGCTCTTGATAGTCATGTGTAACATGGTGTTTGCTGTGTGACCTGCAGGCAGGTAGCCTAAGCTTGATTTCGTTGTGCTTGCTTTCCTTGCTGGACCTTAATTAACGATATTTAACACTTATATAAAGTTAAAGGACTTTGAGTTAGTTTTCAGTTTGTAAAGTAAGAATTACCTATATTGAATGAGAGAAAAAAATAGACTTTCTTTGAAACCTGAATAATAAGGAGACTTCATTCTGGAGTTTCCTCCATTCATAGAGATAAATGACGCATGCAACGTTCTCTTCATTGCCACCAGTCTCGTATCTTCTTACTAACTAAAGGATTCACTAACATTTTAGTATTAATTTTTATATACTGATTATTCTATATGCAACAGCAGAATTTTCTCCTTTGAGATTCTGATTTTGGAACTTGCTTCTTCCAGAAATACAGTATAGCTTAACTTTGTTGACCTGCAGGAATCCACTGTTTTGCTCAGCATTTAATTAGTTGATGATTAAGTATAAAATTCTGTAACCACTTCATTATTTCCTTTAATTGACTGTAATTGAAACATTTTAGAAACTGAAAGGACAGAATTCATCCAAGAAATATGTAATGAAGTTAAATTAGCCCATTCAACAACTTATTGGGAAAATACCAGATTGAAACAGAAAAGCAGTGTTGTATTTGTTACTTTCCTTTTCCATGTCTTCTCCTGTATTCTAATATTTCTAGTTTTTCTGGTTTCATATTTTCCTTTTTGTCTTTTTGTTGCTTCCTTTAACAAATGAAGTGTTAAAGCTGTGATCTTAATAATGCACCAATTAGTAATTGAGTTGAAGTGCCCAAAACAGTCTCAATGTTTTCAGAATTATGTTTTCCTTCATGACTGCATGATATAAAGCAATGCAACAGCAAACAGGATAATGAAAAGGTTTCCAATTTTATGGTTGGAGGGTCAAAGCTATTTGAGAGAAATGAGGTCAGAAAATTGAACAACTTGCTGAAATCAATAATGATGTAAGGAGATATATAAGGAATATTAGGTTAATACACTTTAAAAAAAAGGGAAAAAATGGGGAAATACTATAAAACAGGCAGAAAAATATAACGAATCATTGTTTTACCTTTTTCTGGCATGTCTTTGTGCATAATGTTTTATTTTGTGTAATAACATTTCATCTCATGCTAGAAGCATCCTAAACCTTTGATAAAATGGCAATTAATTCATCTCTGATAAACAGATGGAAAGGATTATAAAGCATTTCATAAATTACTAGATGGGTTCAGTTTCATTAGAGGCAGAAAATACTTAGTACAATAATTTAGTCAGCACTAATAGTACTATTTAATTTAATTTAGTACTTGCATCTGATTTTACTTTTGCTCTTCATCAGGTTTCCAATGAGTACAACTTCATGTTAATGTGTCATTTATAAATGCTCATTTAGAAATGTTTTTAGTACAAGTTGCTACATCAATAATACCTGAAAAATAGCAGCTATGATAAAGTCCAGTTTAGGATAGTAGTAATTCACTGGTTCTCAAAACTACATGCCAAGCTGCTGGCATTGCATGCTCAGTTATTGCTTTGAGTTTATGGCTTTGTGATCCTGAAGTGACTCTATGAAATGGTCAAAGTAGTAAGTGGTGCTTCGTGTCAAGAGAAAAATTAATGAGAAGTATAAAAGTAATGAGTAATGACACTGAATGAATGCTGAGTTCCCACTGATAAGGTCAATAACATTTTACATGTGGTGTTTTACATAGAACCAAACATTAACTGATGATAGAAGTATTGTAAAAACCAGGCAGAGTTGCTGTGAAAGTCTTTACTGAAGGATTCTGTTTTTTTTTTTTTTTTTTTTTTTTTTTTTTTTTTTTTTTTTTTTTTTTTTTTTTTTTAATTCTCTTTATGATGTTAGTGATTAACATTACAGGTGTTAGTTCTGTTTTCTGTCATTGTTTCTGTGGGATTGCCTGATGCAGAGAAGTTCAGGCTGAACAGCAGGTCATTATCTGCATGTCCTGTGGAATCATCACGGGTGTGAGCTTGGCAGCCTTCTCGAGCTGAAGCAGTTACCAGTCAGGGCTGTTGTCACACTGCAGTAGTGCTGCTCTTTCCTCATCAGTTCCTCAGTAATCCTGATGCTTAAATGTCACAGCATTTTTGCACCTCTTATTGGTGGGCAGCCGATAGTCACAATGTCCTTGAATTTTGTCATGGCAAATGTGAGACATTTGCCCCTTTCTAGGTGTTCTCTTAACAGTCCAAAGTCCACTCTGGGACATTACAATCCAATCTAGCCTTTCTGATGATGACAGTTGGGACAATTATCCTGGTGTTTTGCCTATAGTCTGACAATTATGGAATACAAAAGAATCTTTTCATTTAAAAATGTTAATAGTAGTCCTTATTCAGCTTGTGTTTTATTTAAATCAATTTTAAATTTAGCACTTATTCAAATTTGCTAGCATTTATGATCTTATGTGTCCAAAGGTAGGTAATACTTGATACCATATTGCAGGTCATTGATTGAGTCAAGAATAGGATCTATATTAAAATTTGCAGCCTGCTTATGAAGTGTCTTTTATAGGCATCTGGATTAGGATCAGCCAGGTTAAACTGAGTTACATATCTGGATTTGGGTTCCCTTTTTAAACGTGGTTGCAATGGCACCGGAACCTTAGGAGATTCAGTTTTCTTCTTTTGGAGTATTACAGGTAAATTATCCGTTAAATTATGGCCTTCTCTCTCCATCTCCCCCACCTTGCCATTATTTTTTGTGGGTAATGATCTGGCTTAATGTTTTGTTCATAATTTTATTACTAGTTGGCCTTTACACTTATATGACTTCTTTGAAATATAGCTATTATGTGTATATATATGTATATTTAAATTAGTACAAATTTCTAGGTCTTTTCTTGTGATTTTCTTTTTATTCTTGTGATTCATAGCAGCCCAGCTTCTTTAATTTTTCTTTTCCCACAGTTTCTGGCAGATATGGAAAATAATGCACTCTTTAGGGATGACATTGAATGTCAAAAACTCATTATGGAAGCAATGAAGTACCATCTGTTGCCAGAGAGACGACCTATGTTACAAAGTCCTCGCACCAAACCCAGAAAATCTACAGTGGGGGTGTTGTTTGCAGTTGGAGGAATGGATGCAACAAAAGGTATTGATTTATATAATGAATAGCTGATGAGATTTTTTAAAAAACAAATTTTGATAAGTCTTGATCTAGCATATCAATTATAAAGTTAAAAGATTCTACAGTACCAAAAATGTACACTGTTTATAAGGTTAAAAAAATAGATAGCATTGGCAATACTATAAGCACTCTGGAAACTTATGTTTATTATTGATTTTGAAATCAGAGACTATCTGATTTCTCATTAGTGAAATGTTAAATTGAATGAAAATTCATCTTTATTTGCATGAAAGGGAAGCAATATGGAAAAGGAAGAAAATGACACAAAATACAAATACAGTA
>VZSG01000024.1:1500588-1517544 GCA_013398315.1 Nothoprocta pentlandii
AAAAAAAAAAAAAGGTTTTTTAACCAATTTCTAGAGGGTTCTGTCAGAACTACTCCTGTGTGTGTATATATATATATATATTTTTTTTTTTTCCCCACAGAAGCTTCTATACTGTAAATATAATGATAGTTAAAAGCAATCTGGTATGCATACCCATAAAACTAAGATCGTGCTGAAGGGTCTTACGGGATCAGCATATTGCTAAAATAAAAACTGCCCCAGTAACTCAGAGCAAACTTTTTTATAACTTACATGTGTTATCAATCAGGAGCTACGAGCATTGAAAAGTATGAACTGCGCACCAACATGTGGACCCCTGTAGCAAACATGAACGGACGAAGACTGCAGTTTGGAGTCGCAGTGCTAGATGACAAGTTGTATGTTGTTGGTGGTAGAGATGGGCTGAAAACGCTGAATACTGTGGAGTGCTACAACCCTAGGACAAAAACTTGGAGTGTGATGCCACCTATGTCCACGCATCGGCATGGTCTTGGTACGTAGAGTTAAGGGTTAACTGTTTTCAAATTAGTTTAAAAAAATAAATAATTTGGGGGGAAAATATTAACTTTGTTTTAAATGCTGACCAGTTGTTTACCTATTTTTCCCTTTCATACTATATCCACCATTGGCAGCTAAAATGAAATTTGAGATGTTATTGATTTAAAAAAAAAAAAGTTTTTAATGTATGCTGGGCTGTGGCTAACAGAATGTGATTTTTTTTTTCTTTATCTAGAAGTTATTCATATGCTCTTCATACTCACATGTTATTCATACTTTTTGAAGGAGTAGCTGTATTGGAAGGTCCCATGTACGCTGTAGGAGGACATGATGGCTGGAGCTACCTGAACACCGTGGAAAGATGGGACCCCCAGGCTCGTCAGTGGAACTTTGTGGCTAGCATGTCAACCCCAAGGAGCACAGTTGGGGTAGCAATATTAAATGGAAAGTATGTGAAGGCAACTGCCATTTCCTTTTTCATTATTTTATTGGAATTGGAGAAATATGCTACCTTACTGTATTTTGCTTGACAGATGTATGTTAATCGCATAGTTTGTGTTTATAAAAGAGATGCCATATTCAACCCAGTGTCAGTAGTGCCTCTTAGTATCCCTTTTGAGAAACCAACTCTTCGGGGAGTTATTGAGGACATTAAAACAGGATCAATGTAGGAAGGACACTGCTTGTCATCAGCCCACAGATGAACTTCGTACTGCTGATCAAATCTTTTGAATCTAATAGTCCATCTAGTTTTCCACCAGTCTGTGTCCACTTAATGTGGCCTATTAGGAATATTGTATCAGTGGCAGAATATTTACACCCTCTCCCTCCAGGAATCTAACTAACTGTGACAGTCAAACCAAATCTAAATGCCGACTGTCGTGCTCAAGACCACCCTATTCCACTTCCTGCTCAGGGATCCTGTGTGACAGTTGCTAAACCTCCCTTGAGCTGTTTGGGTGTTGTCAGCTGGCAAAGAAAGCTTTGTTTGGTTGGTTGATGTTAAATGCATTTACAAAGGGTGCTATGAGATCTGGAGAAGTGCTAGGAATGAGTGGAAATGCTGGCCTGGGTGAGGAATGTGAACAACCAGCAAGCAGAATAGCTTTGGCTGCTGTGGACCTGCAGTCTCAGATGCCTAGTCTCAGTCCTATATATATATTTATATGTTATTACATATAATACTCAGGGAGATATAAATCACCAGAATTAGAGCCTCACGTTTCACTCTTGGAGGGCTTCTCTGTTGAAGGACTCTTAAGCAGTAACACTAGATACCTATAGCTAAGAAGCCTGAATGCTTCTCTGAAAACACATATGAAGTGATTGCATTGCAGCAGTGGACTAGTAATTCTGCACTTCTTAGTGATACTGTGTCTGTAGCTAGTTATCTTTCAGGTGATTTGCTCAAAATCTCCATACACAGAAATGAAAATACCATTTTCCACATCCTGAATGCTAAATCACTGCCATCAGAAATCTGTCATGTTTTAGGGAGGCAAGAGGTTCATTTAAATGTAGTTTTGTACAAAGAGTTGGGTTTTAGCCATAAACTTTTTGGAACTGCAACACATTTTTCCAAGATTCTTCATTCAGTACATTCCCTCACTTAAACAAGCTCTTATTTAAACATGGATACTTCCATAAAAGTGTCTATTTTTTCAAGAGGATATTAAAACTATTAGTGAGAGCTATTAAGTCATCCATATTTACAACAGGTTTTCATTCAAGTTGGGTCATTAAAAATCAGTAAAAAAGTATTTCTCAAAACTGAGAACATCTTGACTACTGCTTCATCATATACAGTAACTAATGAATATTTGATTATCTATCTGTACTATAATCTACCTCAAGTCCTGCAGGGAATTCATCATTTGTCAAGCTAGATTTGATTTCTGATGTGTCATTTTCTTTTTAAAGTGCTTTCTGCATTACCTCAAAGTAAGTGCTAGGCATACAGTGTTTCTGCTTGTAAGTGTATAATGCTCCTAAACATCAAAATAACTGTCCAGAACTGATCAAGTTCACTTATCTGATTATTTTAAAGATTCCTGAGTCATACAGTGCTATCAACTCTAGTCTTTCTTCTGCCTTATTTTACCAAAAAAAAAAAAAAAAGAAGAAAATAAAACTAAGAAATTCTGTTATTACAAAATGCCAGGAATGTTTTTATGCTAAAGCTGAGCAAACTAGGCCACCTAGTGGATGTGAGGGAATTATCTAAAGCTACCATTTATTAACTGAAGGAGCCCAAGTCCATTAAAATTGACACAGGACTACATTTTTACATGCGTGAAGCCAGTATTGAATTTGTCCCACTATGATCCCACTAGAAACGGATCCTTGATTCTCCAATCACTTTCAAAATTACCCGGATGTATAAGTTGGAACATAAATGTTGTCATAATTAATAATTTATTCCTACTCTGTTAACTGTGACAATAGGAAAAACCTGGGGTAAAATCTTACTTTCTGTCTCAGTTGTAGGAACAGAAAATTCTATTGAAATATGAACTCCTTCCAAACTTCTTTTTAACAAATTTTAAAGTTTTTGCATACACATCTTGAAACTTATGTCCTGTACAAAAAACAGTGTTGCTGTAGAAATATTTTCATGGTAGTGTTTCAGTGAGCAGACAGTATTTGTGATATTAATACTTTGTTGTTGTTGTTAACTTTGTAGACTTTATGCAGTTGGTGGTCGTGATGGAAGTTCCTGTCTCAAGTCAGTAGAATGTTTCGATCCTCATACGAACAAATGGACCCTGTGTGCTCAGATGTCCAAGAGAAGAGGCGGTGTAGGGGTCACTACGTGGAATGGGTTCCTCTATGCCATAGGCGGACACGATGCTCCTGCATCAAACCTAACGTCCAGGCTCTCAGACTGCGTAGAAAGGTAATATCCTGATGAAGAAGGATCCTGCTAATAATTCTCATATTGCTGGCATGTAGAATAATATACAGAAAGAGCTGTTAAGTAGAAAATCCATTAAAAAAGCAGTTTTATCGTTTATGTTAGAGTATACCTGTATATAAAAGTATACTGATAGTCATCATATGTTTATAACACCAAAACAGAGCAACTAAAAAGAAAATTATTTCTAATGCACTTCATCTAGAAAAATGATTTTGTTTTCTCAAAATCTTATTGAATAAGTGCTAATTATTGAGAAGAATGTGGAACTGAAAATCTTTTCAAATGGAACAGAAGTTCTCTCACAAGTTTCATCATCAGTTCATATTATAACTTAATTCAGTTAACGATCAAACTCTAAATACTCCTAAATGTCATATCCTTTCCTGTGGGATAGGTACATCGGGATGTACCCCGATGACTCTGGGAAATTTATATGGAATTTAATTATTCTGAAATTGCTGTGTATTTCTATAAAGTTACTATGAGGTGTTTGGGGAGGGCCTTTTCTGAGAATGATCATCTCTTCTGGTAAGTGAATCTCTTTAGTACCCCACTCAAACAGCCTCTGCTTTAATATTCTCTCTTACAAGGAAAGCAGTTGTCCCAGTTATGGCCCAGCAGCAGAACTGTCTCTGGAGTGGTGTGTCTAACTATGCAGTAAGAAATGCAGTAAGAGCATGTGCACACATATGAATATGTTAATACATGTAAAGCAGCACAAAGGAAATATGTAGCTAATAGTGACTGTTACCAGATAATTAAACATTTTCAAATAATATATTTGAGGAAAAAAAAATCCTTTTCAATGAATGTGCAAAGTCAGTGCCCTCCTAATAGCACCTTTACCTTGAGAAAGTCAGTTCCAGTACTTTTTCCATTGAATTTTGGCATCAGTTTCAGTACAATAAAAATTATCTTTCAGGTATGATCCAAAAACAGATATGTGGACAGCTGTGGCCTCTATGAGCATCAGCAGAGATGCAGTGGGAGTCTGTCTTCTCGGTGACAAGCTGTATGCTGTTGGAGGATATGATGGGCAAACTTACCTTAATACAGTGGAGTCCTATGATCCCCAGACCAATGAGTGGACACAGGTACAGTTTCTGATCAAACCCTACACTGTTATTTATTTGGCTGTTATTTTAAGTTATTTTAAGCGTCTCTGTACAAAGAGAAGCTTTTTGTCTGGCTTCCCATCCAACAACGTGAGCTGAATTTGGTATCTTTAATCGGAAAACCATTTCAACGAGTGGTAACACATTTCTTCACTGTCAATAAAAACAGCATTTCTGGCCACAGTGATTTTCTGCAAGGATAATAATGCAGTTCAGACTTTAGCTGATTTTTCTTAAGATTTCTCTTCTTTAAGATTGGGTTTAAAATCCATACAAAGATTTTACTTGATGCCAAAATTCCATTTAAGTCAAGAAATATTTATATGCACTCCTCCATGTCCACTCCCAAAGCCATGTATCTCTGGTACTAATCTCTTGCATTCTCTGGATGCAGGTATGCTAGGCCTTCTTACTTTCATTGTCTGAAAATGTGCTGCGACAAGCCAAGAAGGGAATCTCTTGCACAAACTAGAGCTCATCCCAGTAGAGCCCAAGCAACAGCAGCAGGTTTCCTGTGGCACTGCTGGAAGTGTTTATCCTGGAGAAAGGAAGACTGAGAGGAGATCTGATCAATATGTCTAAGTACCTGAGGGGAGAATGTAGGGAGGAAGGAACCAAACTCTTCTTGGTGGTGGCCAGCGATAGGACAAAGGGCAATGGGTATAAGTTGAAACACAGGAAGGTTCCTTCTGCATGTGAGGAAGAACTTCTTTCCTGTGAGAGTGACAGAGCCCTGGAACAGGCTGCCCAGGGAGGTTGTGGAGTCTCCTTCTCTGGAGATCTTCCAAACCCACCTGGATGCCACCCTGTGTCACATGCTTTGGGTGTCCCTGCTGGAACAGGGGTTGGACTACATGATCTCTAGAGGTGCCTTCCAACCTTAACCATTCTGTGATGCTTTCTTTGACAGGACTGTTCTTCAGCCTTTATTTTGTAAGGGCCTCCTGCAATGTGGGCCAATGTCTATATTGATACACTATGTACAGATATACATAGAGACAAGTGAGTTATTTATCTGTAAGTTCCTATTCAAGAAGTGTTGGCACTATGTAAGTTCACCGCCCACCTAACAATCTTTGTCTCTAAGCCCCTATTATGTTTGGGATTCTCTGGTTCAGATGAAAAGAAACAGTTTTGCCAGTCAGTTGTTTGACTGTCTAGGTCAGTTACCAAGTGTGGTAAGTAATTCACAAGAAAGGATTCTTTTTCCTGTAATACCAAGTAGTTGAAGTTATTAATAAGAATTGTTGGGTTTTGCTGTTGATTTCAAGGAGTGTAACCCGCACATAAATATCTCTACCTTTTCTGAAGGTTTTTATGAGACCATTTAACTTGAGACCAAATTTTTTTCTCAGGTTAACTTTTTAAGACAAGTTACAAAGTATGTGGATGAGAGTGCAGCTTTACTGCTGCTGTACAACTATTATTACAATTGTTAACCATGGTCAATTTTAGAAAAAAATACTTAAAACAGACTCCCTTTAATCTAACTTTTTCTTTTTTGTCCTTTTCTTTTTCTTGTAGGTTGCACCATTGTGCTTAGGAAGAGCTGGAGCATGTGTTGTGACTGTGAAACTTTAAATTATTTTCTCTATGAAGGTGACATTCTCCTCTGTAGACTCAGCTGATTTCTTTTCTTTACCTCAAGCAAATTAACATTGCACCAATGGACATGAGATTCAGGATATCCACCACAGAGCAAAATGTTCAGTCTTAGCTCGCATATCTACAGTGTTCTTAGGGACCAGTATCAAGCACTTTTCTTAAAAAAAAAAAAACAAAAAATCATCTTTGTTACCCAGTTCTACACTTCTATTTGTAAGTAAATCAGCTGCAACCTGCTACCTGCCATCAGAGGACTTCTGTTTAGAAACTACTATGAAAATAAGTGAACTCTGTTCTAAAATAACCGAATGTTACAGACTTAGGGCCTTGGTCCCTCAAGCATGCACGGAAGTGATGCCATTAATGGATATAGTGCCCTGATTTGGGTGAAGCAAGTTACAGATTGGAACCCATATATTTATTTTGCCTCTAATAAACATGTTTTGCTATATAGGTATCTGAGCTATTACAATGCAGGCTGACAAACCAATGCAAACCATTGTAAATGGCAGGTGTAATGCTTGCCTAGGAAATGAAGGTGTGTATTTGGTGAATCTTTTGCACTTTTTCAACATTCCTAGTTTAGTAAACATTTTATTTAATCAAAGCCTTATTTTAAATGTCTTATTATGCTAACAGTAATCTGCTGTTTAATATCTTCTGCATAAATTTTCTGGCATCCAGTGTACTTTTTCGATTTTTAGGGGTTTTGCATAAGATGCAGAACAGCATAGCTTTTTCTGTACTTAATCTGATTCTTAGATTTGCTTTGTCATTTTTAAGAAAGTGTGAGTTCTAAGTTGAAAGAATTCTGAAGTGTGACTAAAAGTTAACTCTGCAGTTTAATAGGAGCACTTTGGGATTTTGTAAGCATTCCATTATGCCTACACTAAGGGTCTACTTTGATACTCTTTAATTATATTTTACATGAGGCTTTGCACTAATTTTAAAAGTATAATTTTATATGATGAAATAATAGTTGCTTCAAAGTGCAAGGGGCCTAGTCCTACAAGCGGCCCAGCACCTTGCAGGAGAGCAAGTGTGCCTCACAAGATTAAATCACATTAGTTACGTTATTTAACAGTTATTTAATTTTTTTCAGATACTTTATAATTTGCCTTTTTTTGATTGCTCTGCTATGTTACACAGAATTGCTTGAACATTCCAAATGTTCTCCGAAAGTCTTTTTGTATTTGCTTTTCTGTGCCTTGTTTCTGATGCTTTTGAAACAGGAGGTAATACATTTCTTTGTAACAGAGACTTTGAAGATGTGCACTCACTGAATGTTTCTGAAAGTACGTCTGAAGCGTGTGCTACCCAAAGTCTTTGTACACTTGTAATTTTAAATTTGTGTGTTAATGCTCTCGTTGAACTATTTATTGTTTTAAAAGAAATTACTGGGCAGTGAAACTTTGTGATGAAACCTGCACTGTTTGAAATTGAATACAGTTAAACTCATACGCTATGGACAGCTTAGTGCCTGTTTTTCTCTGCAGCCGCGCACACTCGGTAGCCAACGGTACTTCAAACCGTTGGCCCCTGCGGCCTCAGCAGCGCCCCGCCCCGCCGTAACGGTGCGTTAACGGCCTCGCACGCGCCTGCGCCGCGTGACGTCACGAGCGCGGCCCCACCCCCTCGCTGCAGTTGGCTCTGCGCTCCTTCCGCCCCGCCCCTGTCTCCGAGGTGACCGCGACGCCACGGGCGGGCGGCGGGCGCGGCGCATGCGCAGGCGGGCGCTGGCTGCGGGCGGGGGGCGCGATGAAGGTGAGTGCCGCGGCCGGCGGGGCCGGGGCCGGGACCGGGGGAGGCCGGGAAGCGGCCGCTGCGGCCCGGGATTCCCCCGCGGCCCGCCCCGTCCCGTCCCGCGGCCCTTCCCTTCGCGAGGCCTTGAGGTGCCTGCAGAGCCCGCGGCCGCCCCCTCGGGCCCGCCAGGGCCGCTCCCTGTGCGGACACCGCCGGGAGCCCGAGATGGCCGGCGCAAATCGGCGGTCACTGACAGCGGCTTTCCCAAACCTGGTTCAGAGTCCCCGCCTGCTTTTAGCCGTGTTTGGGAAGCGCGGTGCCCGTTGGCTTTGATGCACTGTGACCCTACAGGTGAGAGGGCCCTATAGCAAAGACGCTGAGGAAGAAGAGGTGTCGAGGTCTCCTTCGTTGCCTGTTGCACTTTGTGCCTCCAGGATGCCTTGGGTCAGGTTTTCCCACTGAGCAAGCTGAGTGTTATTGTGGTCATTGGGCACGAAGGGGAGAGTCTCCTGCGATGTCTCGGTTCTGGTATACGTGACTATAAAGGGCAAAAAAGGTGATGTTGTCACAACAGTTCTCAACGCAAGCACTCGGCCACAGAAACTTCAGATTTTCCCTCTGCAAACCAAAAAACCTTTTAGTGGAATTTTGGCACTTTGGTGCATTATTTTAACAGATGATTTTTTTTTTTCCCCATAGAACTGTTCGTTGTTAACATGTGTTAAGTAAATGTAATATTGTTATATGCTTGTGACATAAAAGTGTGTAATTTCCCTCCTTTTTGTCCTCTAGCAAGTATTCACTCTGTTAGAAAAAACTTGGTCTGGTTCCCCTGTGCAGTTTGCTTGGCAGAAAACCTTGGGAAATTTCCTTGCTGTAACAGGGTAAGATCACGAATCTATATCCCTACAAAATATTGAGAGTAGGAGGGAGAACACATGTGAACATGTAAACAATGCACAATATTTATTAATTCTCTATTAATGTAACTAATGGTAAACTCTTTAGCTGCTTTACTGTAATATAGAAGTTCATTGTGGGGAAAAAAGGTTTATTAATTCATTATTTGCAGATGAACAGAATGAATTATCCTATATGCTAATCTTTTTTAGAGGTGATCGCACTGTGCAAATTTTTGATCGTCATGGTCAGAAGAGAAATGAAATTAACTTACCAGGGTAGGTACTAACATGGGTTTGAAATGTATGTTTTAAAAATGCTACTCATACATTTTTTGCATTGTGCCTACACGATGTGAGAGGTGTGTAGGAAGGGATACTGCCTCTGACTGATACAACTGGAAACGAAGACCAGCTTGTGCGTGGAATGTGAGACAAGATGTGGTCTTGGAACAAAAGGTGAATTTGTAATAAGCTATCAAGGCAGTTTTGAAAATTCAGTTGAAGAGAAACATTAAATTCTGTTTTAAAAAAAAAAAAAAAAGGAAAAGCACTGAAGCTAACCTTCTTCCCCTAAAGCTTTAAATCCTAACTTTCTTTTTGAGTCTGACTTTCATTTACAGAATCTCACTTAGGTGTCCCTTTATCACTGGTGGCTTTAAGCCAAAATATTTAGCTCCCGAAGAGCCTTGTAGAAATCCATTTTGGAAATTCCTGGTATTTGCCACCTTAAACTGGACTAACAGACCCAATTCCTGGTCTTTACCAAGCATGCTCGTGTCCTACTGATGTCTGCATCTTGCTGCAGCATTTTGTTGAGCCTCTTCATGTGTGGGAGTTGTCAGAGGACTGACTTCTCTGTCAGTCTCTCCTCCCAAGAACCATCTCATGAAAAGGGCTATATCAAACTCCTACTGTGCTCAGGAGCATCAGCAAAAAAAATTGGGAAAACATTCCCTGTGCTTCCATTTCCTGGCTGTGACCTCACTGACCCGCTGGTGCTATCCATGGCCCAGCTCATTCTGTGTGTATTGCCCTTAATAACGAGCTGGGCTCTGCCCAGCAAAATGCCCTAAAGGAATAAGACTGTCAGGCAGGTGGAATCAGTGGCGAGTCGTGTGAAGAGCTCGAGTTTGGGGTCCTGCTTTGTGCATCGTTAGGGGGATTGGTGCAGGTGGAGGGAGCCCTGTTCATTTAAGAAGTGCCTGGCCCCGCTAGCTCCTACCGTTTAGATAAGATTTAGGTAAGAATGGGATTGTAAATTGTAATGTGCTGTAAAATATATTTTCCGTATGAATCTACAGTCTGCTACGTGTTTTCATAAGAGAAAAAGGAAGGACTTCAATTGTATATAGTTCTGGTTGTTCTTTTATACTTTTGAACATTTTAACATTGTTAGTGAAGCTACTTTTTTTTTCTTTTTCTTACAGTAACTGTGTTGCTATGGACTGGGATAAGGATGGAGATACTTTAGCAATAATCACAGACAAATCTAGTGTCATTTATCTGTGGGATGCCAACACGAATAAAACAAGCCAGCTAGATAGTGGCATGAGGTAAGAAAGCTTTTTTGAAATTATGTGTATGAAAAGTTTGACCATTATGACTCGCCATTCTTGATGCTGTCTTATTAAAACAACTCTAATACAAATAAGTATTTTTGTGGAAAGAGTCAAAATTCCCATCAAAATTAAAAACAACAACAACAAAAAAAAAAGTGCAAAGAAAATCCCTGGCACGCAAAACAATTATTAGAAGTCATTTCATGTTAATTAATGCCCCAAATTTGTTTTGCATTGTTATTATATCCTTACAAAGAGGACTAAAAAGATGTGGGATATGAAGTCAGTATGCACAAAAGAAAATTCTTAGGAAGCTTTTTAAAATGCAGTGTATAGTGTTATTGTGTATTCAGTGTACCTTCGAATATAGATCAAATTTGTCTGTATTTTATCTGAAATACCAAGTGAAAATTGTTCTTTCTAAGCTTTCCTACTACATTGGCTAGTTTGTCAGGGAATTAGAAGATCAATTAACTTGAAATTGTTTGAATTCATAGAATTACTTAAGTACAAAAAAGTATTCAAAAAAACAAATGAAATTTATCTCTTACCTACCTTACGAGTGTTTTTTTTTAAGAACTATGTCATCAGCCAAATTACCCATGATTATATGTTTGTGTCAATGACACTTCACTCTTATAGATACATTTTCATTTGTATAAGTCTTATTACATTAACTCATGTACCTGTTTATTGCTTTCACTGTTATGTGCAAACTTAAATCTGCTACTTGTTTTACTTAGCTTTAAAATTCTGCTTAATGTATGGTGTCCTAAAACTTCAGAACAAATATGCAGAATATTTAATGCGTAAGCTCGTGAATGGAATCTCTGCTATGCAAAGTAAGAATTTTCTTTATTTTAGGGATACAATGTCTGTCTTACTATGGTCTCGAGTTGGAACTTTGCTTGCTGTTGGAACGGCTAAGGGAAACTTGCTCATATATAACCGCCAAACTTCCCGCAAGATTCCTGTCCTTGGTACGCACTTCATTGCAATTAAGCTTTCACATTTCCTGCAAAGTAGAGTTTTGCTAATACACTTAGACATCTTTTTGTTCTGTGTGTGAATATGCAACTCAAATTGTGTTTATATTCAACTTGCTACTGCTGTCCCGTCCTTGTTATGATATTTTTATAGTCTTTTATGTTAAAAAGATGATATGTACCCGGTGTTGCCTCATCAGAAACTTGTTACCTTTCTTGCTTCAGAGTTTGCAAAGGCTATGTGAGGAATGGGGTGGTGATTGTTGCTCTGGGTGGAAAAATTAAGGCTGTAGCATCGTCTCCAGAAATCTGATGCAAAAAAGGGAAGCTGATGGGCTGTACAGGTTCTAATATGGTGAAAAGACTTTCATCTGAGAGAAAGGGCTAAAAACTTCAAAACAAAAATTTGACAAAATTTGAGTTGGTTTTGATTGCTCTGATAGGTTGTTTCCTATCATGAAAGTCTGTGTTTGAGTGACCAAACAAACCTGGTTTTTATCCTGTATTTTTTTTCCTTTGTGTTCCTTTATGGCCTATGGGTTTTCTTCTTTTTCAGGTAAGCACAGTAAGCGGATTACTTGCGGTTGCTGGAGTACTGAGAACCTTTTGGCTCTAGGAGGAGAAGACAAAATCATCACTATAAGCAATCAGGAAGGGGATACTATAAGACAGGTAGTATTTATAAACCTTGTTTATTTGCAAGGTGTGCAGTAATATCCCCGGTCCCCGAAAGAGGTGCAGTCAGGGGAAACTGGGACTTAGGGTAGCTTCTGCCTTTAAGTCCTACCAATTTCAAGGACAAAGAAGCCCTGGGAAAACTCGCACAACACACAGACATATCTGGTATCTTAGACTGTGTTAGGCACTGTGATTTAAGATACTAGAATCTATGCACTTTTGCTCTGGCTAAATATACTTATTTCAGCCTTGGTCCTGGTTTGTATCCATTGCAACAGGATCTTAGGAATGGCTCTCAGATTCTCCAAGTAAGCATGTTTGCTTACATATATCACCAAGCAAAGACAGTTGTGGTATAATGGGGAAGTGAGTGTATCTGACTCCTTGAACTTTAAGTTCACTCAAGGTTTTTGAAGGGCAAGAGATGAAAGATCTGCCATCTTTCATATGCTTCCACTTTTATTATGTAGAGGAAGAAAAAAATATATAGGATATGCCTGTGCTTTTAAGTAGGTGGCTTAGATACTAAAAGCTGCCATGGCAGCAGACATCTGAACAGGGCTACTTGACAAGGATTTGTCATCTCGTACTATCTACAAAAGCAATAACCTGTGCTACTGCAGCTAGATTTCTATCAGATAAGCTACATCCATATTCAGCTGTATTGGAAATATTTAAGCTGTTTGCCTCATTCTCAGTCCTCACTGTTTGGTTTGCCTCCCACTTTTTTTTTCTTCTGGTTTCTTTTTGTTGCTTCAGTTAATACTATCTGGATAATACCTTGCAAGTGTTTCCCCTTGTTTTGATATCTCCTTCTCCTTCTCTATTTGAACTCTTATTTCTAACTATTTCCTAGATATCTCTTCATGTGTATCCCTATACAACATGTCATTATTATTCAAACTAAGGTCATATTTCCATCCATTCTAATGCTTAAATATCTAGGGCAGCAGTAATACAGTTGTTTAGCCTCAACATTTGCTACGCTAAATACTGACTTCCTAACCCACACTTCTTTCTTTCAGACCTCAGTGAGCTCAGATCCCAGTGATATGCAGTTCTCTGTTATGAAGACTGATGAAAGAATTTCAACCAGGGAAAGCACAGTAAGAATTTGATATAGAATATTGCAACGTGTGTTGAATCTGTGTTTCAGGGTTTCTGCTGGCAATCTCTGTGAGCTGGGAAGTGTATTTTTTCCTCCCTGACTTAAAATTTGTTGTTGAAGATTTTTCCAAAGCTTTCTTTTGAGGTATAGCCATACCCTTTATTCAGTGAGGATGTGTTCATGAAAAGTGCAACAGTTACCAATATGACAGATAACTGCACAGCTTTGCTACAGTAGTTTGTGTAATAGATGGGAATGTGTGCAGGGACTTTAACAAATGCACACAGCATAAATATATGTGACAGATGGAGAGGAAGGAGCAGGATCATCAAAATAGCAGAGATGGTAGCTTTCAGAGGCTGTTTTTCAGCAGTCAGTTTTAGAGCAGATCACCACTTTGAAAGATTTCAGCTTGTGCAGACCTCAGCATCTGCAAGAGTAAATGCCTGATGTAAAAGGTCTGAGCATTCTACATCTTTTAAATGGCTCCATTTTCAGTGTCTTCAGTGAATCTTCCCAAGAGAACAATCTTTCAGAACGGTAAGTAGTGAAGCTCAGAAAAATGGGGTAATGGCAACAGTTAGGAAAGCACATTAGTAAAAGATCGGCAAAGGAACATGAAAACAACAGCTAGAAAAGCCATGGATAGTGGAGAGTTACTGTATTAGAATTGGGCCATATCTATATAGTGAAGCACAGGCAACATAAATTCTCATATACTCAGGATTAGATCTTTACAGTATAGGGGTCATAAAGGAGATTTCTCCAAAAAAGACCTGGATTATGCCTAACTGTATAGAGTGAAATGTTTTCTACTTTCCAGGGTAATTTTACTTAACAGACATTTTGGAAAAGCAGGGACTGAGGGTGGGAACAGAAGGTAATATAAAACCCTTCAAATATTTTTGTCAAAGACAAAATAAGTTCCTCTGTGTGCTTTCTCTAACAGGAGTTTAAATTTTGCCTTTAAATTTTGCCAACAACACAGATTTTGTTGTCAAAAAGAATATAAAGTCAAACCTTTCTTCCACTCTGAAATGCAGCTTCTGTATGGATTTCCAGATAAGAGTCACTCACTTGGTTTCATCTTAAATCATAAATATTACATATTTAGTACATATTTAGCACACACTGAAATGGCATTTTTTTATGGAATTGTCTTTATAACTTTGTAGTGGCAGCAAGTTACTTGATGTATCAGTGTTTGGCAGTGTTCTCTTCCATCTTACAGACCTCATAGTCAAGTGAGAGTAGTAGAGTTTACAGCTCACAGGGTAACTCTGTGTGGTCTCTTGTTTCTTCCTTGGAGGAAAGGGTGCCAGACTTATGCTTCCATGTTGGAAAGTGTTGAATTCTGCTGGGCTTGCCCTTAGACCTATAAACTACTGGCTTACCCTGAAGGAAGGTATCCTGGAACTCTCTTCAACTTTTCCAAAATTCAGATGCATGGGATTTTTGAGTATTACTGAAATGCTAAATCTCATTTTTTAGTGATAAAAGGGTCGGGTCTTATTTTAAAGTGATACAGCTCTTACTGAGTTTATTTCTCCTTTTCATTCATTGGCAGGTAAGTGTGGTGGTTGGCAAGAAGACTCTCTTTCTTTTTAACTTGAATGATCCTGATAATCCAATTGATCTGAAATTTCAGCAGCCATATGGCCATATTGTAACGTACAGATGGTGAGCAGAACTCCTTAATACAACGTTCTAATGTTAACATGCTGAAAGTTTCCCTGTAGTTCTGATGAAATGATAGAAATGAAAGCATCCCTTTCACATTGGTGAATTTGCTCACATTGAGCACTGTATTCCATTTCTATTGGCACATTTCTTGGGTAATACAGAGCCTTTTAACAGTACAGTACACTCTTGTGTAGCCACAAAGGAGTCTACATTTTGTAGTTGCTTCACTTAACAATACAATGCCTATAAAACCAGCATTGTCAAAATGTAATTGGTACTGGTGCATTCAGGCTTAAAACAGTAGTATGTTTTCTGTCCTGGCAATAACTAAAATCGAAGGTTTTATAGGTTTGGGTTTTTTTTTATTAGAAATTGATGAAAGAACTAACAAACTGATGAAAGAGTGGAGTAGATTTTCTTGGCTGGTTTGTTAGTTTACAAAGTTGTGCAAAGCTCTTTTAGGCTGTTCAGTCAATGGGAAGTGGACATTCAGCATCCTTGACACTGAAACTCTGTAAGAGATCCCATAGCTGTATGTGTCTTAACGTATGGCCATGTGGCTAGCAATACCTGGACTGTTTCCCTTGAAATAAGTCTTTTTTTTTTTTAATGCAGAAGAGAGATTTTTTTGTGAATTCATACTACATACAACGATTTCTTTTACTTCTGTTTTAACTTGACGCTCTGAAAAGTAAACAAGCTATCTAATCACAAATATAATTGCAGATTTGTTAATTCTACTGTCTTTACACAGGAATGTCTTAAGGGCAGGAATGTCTTAAGGGCAGGCCCTTAAGGGCCGTTATTTTTCCACATAACTTTGAGACCAAGTCAACCTTGAACTTGAAAGAGAAATTTTCGTTTTTGATGTGCTAATTCCAGAGACAACACAAGTCTTTGTCCTTGCACCACTACCATGTACGTTCCTTGCTGAAAGCTGAGTGGCATTACAGACTCTAGAGGACAACAAGGCAGACTTGATAGTTACCCCAATAGTCTGAGAAAAAAAACATTTTACATAGATCTTTTTTTCTGAACTGCTTTTTTTTTTAAATTTTTGCAACAGGTATGGTGATGGCTACATTATGATTGGCTTCTCACGAGGGTGTTTTGTAGTTATTTCTACACACATTCGTGAGATAGGTCAAGAAATCTTTCAAGCCCATAATCACAAGGATAACCTAAGCTGCATTGCTATCTCACAGTCACTGAACAAAGCTGCATCATGTGGGGATAATTGGTGAGTGACAGTTTCATAAATTAAAAACTAGGATTCATCTTAAATAACTGTAGCTGGTCAGCATTAAAATTAGTTTTCGAGGCTTTCTAAGAAATCAGTGAAGAGAAGGGGGTGAGATGAATTGCTTCCTGGAAATCCCTCCCTACCTAAAGTTAGGGGAGGCTAATCTTGCCCCAAATAACTGAGTTGTAAAGCACTTAAACTGTAATATTATCTTACTTGGCTACAGAAATGTCAGACTCTGTTTAGTATGATCTGTACATTGGACATAAGCACCTTTTTAACAGTAAGAGAACTATTAATTTGAAGATGTACTGACTATGCTAAAAATGCAAATAGCCTCCTCTGACGTCTGGCCTTACCTGTGATCTGGTGAAAATTATAAATGGGTGAGTCATTAAGGAAGGAGTAGTTACAGGGACTGGAGTTACTTCAAAATGTGCTATATGTTATAGCCTTTATAGGGATAATGTGCTTAGAGTGATGGATAACAATGAGCATGGGCGTATGTTACTCTTCAGGAAATGGGAACCATTTTACATTCCTTTATTAGTCTTGAGTGATTTGGGTTGTTTCTTTTCCAGCTAGTGATGCCTGAGAATTTTATTGAGAATGCCTATTTGTTTTTGTCTTAGCATTAAAATCCATGACCTGTCAGACCTGAGAGAAATGTATGCTATAATAAACTTGGATGATGAAAATAAAGGTATGTTAATCTCCATTAGAATACCGTTTTTTACACGTTAGGGAAAAGAGAATTTTCTGTCACTTGATTTATGTGAGTGAGGTACGTGAAAATCCCCTTGTTGAAAACAGTAAATATAGAATATATAAGTTCCTTCTTCCCTGGAGGCGTTAGGAGGTGACCTACAGCCAGGTTGGAGGACACAGTTGCTTTTAATGTGTTTTTGTTTGTTTGTTT
>VZSG01000024.1:1517834-1574338 GCA_013398315.1 Nothoprocta pentlandii
TAATTATTTCAATTATTTTCAAGTCTTCAGTCTTAGACAACTGCTAAATCAGTGAGTTATGGGGTTTGGTTTGAGTAATAACAATCACTGTCAAAATGCTGAATAACTGGATGTGAATACCTCACTATGTCTATTCCCACTTGTGAATTCCTGCAAAGATATTTTAAAACAAAGCAATTGCTGCTTGGTTTCAGTAATCAAAGGAAGATGATTTTTATGCAACGACTTGTATGTGTTCTAGGCGCAGATCAGATGGCTTGGACGGACGACGGGCAGCTCTTGGCGGTATCTACACGAAGAGGGTCACTCCATGTGTTCTTGACCAAGCTGCCGGTCCTCGGCGATGCTTGCGGTACTCGGATTGCCTACCTCACTTCTCTCCTTGAAGTTACTGTCGCTAATCACGTGGAAAGAGTATGATGATCTGTTCCTTTTACAGTTAATGTAGATATAAATCAAACAAACAAGTAGAACACTGAAATTGGTTTGGCTTTTTACTTTCAGGAGCTCCCACTCACCGTGTCTGTTGAAGTAGAACCCAGTTTTGTTGCGATTGGTGTTTATCATTTGGCTGTAGGAATGAACAATCGTGCTTGGTTTTATGCACTTGGAGAGAATAGTAAGCATAATATTAATTGTGTTATTTTAATATTTTAATATTTTAATATTTATTTATGTTACATCATTGTGGGTTTTATTTTATGATACCAGTGTTGTGTTTAGCAGTTTAGAACATTTTATATTGCACAAAGAAATCCTGAATCACCATATGGTCTACCAGGACTAGATGATGATTTTCACAGGCTGAAGCAATTATGAGAAGACATTGTAAATAATTTAAAGAAAACTCCAAGTTCAAGATACTAGTCATGAAGTGCAGAAATCTCCTTCTTGAGGTTTTTATGGAATCATGTTGTTAACCAATGAAGGACTTACTGGCTTTTGAGAAATTATTTGACCATGTCTTTAAATACTTCCTGTGGCAGAGTTGCTAGAGAATATACCACCAAGATCAAATTCTCAGTTCTGTAGATATCCATATAGTCTGCAAAGAGCAAGATAAAATTACTTATGTTGTATTTAGTTACTAGACAGTGGATTTAAAGCTTTCATGCCTTTCCAAACAGCACCGTTTTAATAAACTAGATTAACCAAAATTTAAGAACATTAGTCACAACTGCATAGGAAGAGTCTCTCGTACTTTCTAACTGATTTTATGACTGGTGTCAAGAAAGCCTCTTTACGTGAGACTTGTCCTTTCTCTGTTCATTTGAGAGTTCTTCATATCTGGTTACTGAGCTGCAAATTGAGGTTATGGTAAGTGAAGATCTATACAATGTATTAATACCTTTTGTTTTCTCTTTGAACTCTGTAGATGTAAAAAAGCTCAAAGATGTGGAGTACCTGGGGACAGTAGCAAGTATGCATCTTAATTCTGATTATGCTGCTGCTCTCTTTGAGGGTAAAGTCCAGCTGCATATGGTAAGGACAGTTACTTTGTGCACTGAATTAATCGAGTCCACTGAAGCTGAATTGGTTACAGAAATTTAAACAATGAGAGAAAATGGAGGGCTCTTCATGTAATGGAGATAATTAAAAAAAAAAGTCTTTAAAAATGTTTTGCTGCATAATAAAATATAAAAATGAATTTTGAAGTAGATAAATATGTATGCATTTTAGAAATAAAATCTAAGAAAGTGTTTTCTTGTGAACTGTTTTGCCAGTTCTATTTTAAAAGTTTCTGTGAGGAGGAGGCAGAAGCTGATAGTGGGTTTTTAAATGATGCACATGAAAGGTGGTTCTCAATTCATTTCTTTAGTCTGACACAGTTGAAGTTCTGATGTCTCATTTTAATAATGGAATTTTCCTATTCCATTCTCATCTTTATATTCAGATAGAAAGTGCAAGTTTGGATGCTCAGGAGGAGAGAGAGACTCGACTTTTCCCAGCAGATGATGATAAATGTCGAATTTTGTGCCATGCTTTAACTGGTGATTTCCTAATATATGGTACAGATGTGAGTATTATTTCTATTTTTAATGATATTTTTAAGTGGAATATGTTCTTATCTGAATTACTTGGCATGTTATTCATTATTAGCATATAATTTGCGATTCTTCCTGCAAACAGTCAAAATTGCATCCAACTTCCTTGACTATTGCATTTGTATGAGATGCATTAGCAAGAAGATGTTGCTAATGCCTGTTGCAAAACACAGATCTTAATAACAGAAAGTAATTATATTACAGTAGTGAAAGGCTTAGCAATCAAAATGCCTTCCAGATGAGAGAGAAGGGAAAAAAAAGATAGCAATTGCCTTGAAAATGTGTTAATTTAGGTGATGATGTGGATAGATGGTGACAAAAAGGTAACGAGGAGGTTAAAGGTTAAATGGGAATCTTACCTTGTTGAAGCCTGCGTCAGCAGTCTTTTAGTCACTGCAACAAAGATGAGAATAGTGAGGGCTACACATAAATTAATTATCTACTTGATGCTTGTTAATGTTATTTCTGTTAAAACTTTTCTGTTATTTCTCATTAGATTGGAGTTATTCATTATTTCTTCATGGAAGACTGGCAGTACGTGAATGAGTATCGGCATCCTGTCAGCGTGAGAAAAATTTTTCCAGATCCTAATGGAACCAAGTTGGTTTTCATAGATGACAAAAGTGATGGCTTCGTCTATTGTCCAGTAAGCTAATTTGGAATACCTGTACCATTACAGGCAGTGCTTTTAACTATATAGTGCTTTTAATAGAGAATGAAAAAACTTGTCACTCAAACGTGTATAGTGAACAAAGAAATTGCTGGGGAAACCTGCTAAGAACCTAATCATAATGTAAGGAAATAGAAGCCACATGAGATCAGAGTAATTTCATAATATTACATTTCTGAGCAGTAATTTTCAGAGATGAATCTGCACAGCTTGTCCCTGTATCTTTTTTTTATATCAGTTATATAACATTTGTATTTTCTTCATTAACTGCAAGGGTAGTAATTCAAAGTCACCACTAATAAGAAAATCTTTTCATAATGCAGTTTATATATTTCTGGACTATTTATCTTCCATGTTTTATTTTACCTTAATGGATAACCTGAATTACTATTTAGTTCATCTCATTGGTCTCTTATTTCCTGGTAATTTTACTTTTGCATTGCTTGTAGGTTAATGATAGCTTACATGAAATTCCAAATTTCTCACCAACTATTAAAGGAATCCTGTGGGAAAACTGGCCAATGGATAAGGGTGTTTTTGCTGCGTATGATGATGACAAAGTGTACACTTACGTCTTTCATAAAGATACCATTCAAGGTACCATAAATACTTGAAAGTATTTACTAGTTAGTTAATAAAGCAAAACGTGTTCTGTTTTTGCATTTGTTTATAAAAAAAAAATTTCATAACTGCCTATGAAGTAGCATTACTAGAGCTTCAAAGTATCAGCTAATCAGTTGAATAATAGAGAAATAGTTGCTGTCTAGGTATCTCCTGTAATTACAAACTCCTGCAAGACATTTCTGCCTGAACTGTGCAAGCTTCTTGCTCTTACAATATTAGATCTGAAAGCTACAGATTGTGTTTTAATTGTATTTTGAAGTGTTCATGAGGAGATATCAGGGTCAAGATGACAAATCGTACTCATACTGTTAACCAAAAATTTAATCACAGTAATTTCCATGTTTGTTGCAGAAAAACATGAACAAGTTAATCTACAAACATTTGGAAAATGATCCTTATCATTTAGACATTTAGATTTTGTTATGATTTTCTCTTTTACTTCTTTAAAAATATATATACACATAACAGTAGGTGGTGACTGTCAAAATATGAGACCTTTAATGGTCAGAAGACTGCACTGTTTCAGTTGTGACTGTTTATTAAATATTTTATCAAGTAGTGTTTTTGTGTTTCGTTTTGTTATTTTCTTTTAATAATCCCTTCTTTTTAACCTGCTCTTTGAATCTAGGATCCAAGGTTATTTTGGCAGGCAGCACAGAAGTGCCATTTTCCCATAAACCTTTACTGTTGTATAATGGAGAATTAACGTGTCAGACCCAGAGTGGGAAAACAAACAGTATCTATCTTAGTACCCACAGTTTCCTCGGCAATTTGAAAGACTTTGGACGTAATGAGCTGACAAAAATGCTCACTCAGACTCTAATGTTGAAAAGGTGCGTCTGCTTTTTAATTACACTGTGTAAATGGTTTTCTTCTGTGTGATACAGCATAGTCCTGGTGATGTGAAAATGTCATGCTGAATACTGATAAATTAGATTGGTATTAGATTGATTCATCAGTCCCTGTAGCTTTCAGACAAGGAAAGTGACCCAGTGCTGGCTCATTTGGTTTTCCACTGTCAAGTAAAAACGAAAACTTTTTGTTTGTGACTCTGGGGTTTATGACAGTGTCTTCTGCAAAACTGACCGAAGGTACATCCTGCCCAGTGCCCTTCCAATGCAATGACAAAAAGCAAAATAAGCAAAATGTAAATAGACCTAGAGTAGCGAAAGCAGATGGTTTCCTGAAGAAGAATGGTAGAAGCAGATAGAAAATGGAAAAAATGCATTAAAAAGTTATTTTTCTTCTGATGTGCTCCCCATGGCTTAGAAAGAAATGATTCTTAAGTTTTCCCTATCCTAGACATAGGAAGAAAATAGGTTAAGAGGTTAATAATTTGTTTTGTTTTTCTCTTGCCCAGGTTTTCTGAAGCTTGGGAGGTGTGCAAACTTCTGAATGACCAGTCTGGCTGGAATGAGCTGGGCAGAGCTTGTTTGCATCACATGGAGGTGGATTTTGCGATACGTGTTTATAGAACATTTGGTAATGCTGGGATGGTGATGTCACTAGAGCAAATAAAGGTAAATTGTAAAAGTCCCTTCTAAATAAGAAATTTTATGGCTTAATTCTTGTTAAAGAATTGCTGAATTCTTATTTTTGCAGGGGCTTAATTTGTTTGATTGTTTTTAAAGAGAAGGTAAATTATTTTCCAAGAAGTTAATTATTGCAGAGGAGAAGGGTTTCCAAACCACACAACTCTTGGTTTTATTTCAGCGTAGTCTCTGTACTCTCCAAGAGTATGGGAACTGACTGTAGATCCATTTTTTTTTTACTTCCTTGATAATCATTATCACTTGCTAGCCACTGTTTGTGAAATTTATTTGGTAAATGCTCAGATTGAGGTGCTTTTGAAAATGCACAGTGCTAAATGTGGACATGTAGAGAATTTTCACAACACTTAGAAAATTGCTTGACAAGATTTAGATACTTCCAGAGTTAGGTAGCAAATGAAGATAATGTGAATTTAGATGCTCCAGCTTGAGTTTGTGTTTAGATAAAATAGAGGTAGTGTTTAGACCAACTAGAACCGTTAGACCCACTCCAGTTGTCTCTATTTTGAGCAGGGCGGGGTTGGACTAGGTGATGTCTAGAGACCCCTTCCAACTTCAGCTATTCTGGTATTCCCTGATACCCGTAGAAGGTGCTGTCCAGTTCAGCCAGCAGTGTAGAGGCATGAGGTTCCCTATTGCAGTTTCTTTCAGGAAAGCTCTCCAGGCAGCTGCTTGCAGCTTCTTTCAAGTGTGTGGCGAATTTTGACTTGTTCATTCAACATTCAGGATATGTTCATACAGCTACTTGATGACTGAAGATTATTTTACTCTTTGCGTAACTACTTTTGCAGTCCATGTATCTCTCTCAAGGCACATTCTATCTGCTGGCTTTTTTTAAGCCTTGAGTGAGAGATTATATTTAATTTGCAGGCTTCTTTACTTGAAAGGCCTGTGAAAGTCTTGGTTCTAGGAATCTGGAACTTTGAGGGGGATGATTTCTAAGTTGGGCTTTGCAACTTGTGAAAGCTCCTATGACCAAATTGATGAGCAGTCTTTCTCCAAAGAAGATTCATCCCTTCTTCACCTTTTCCACTTACTAGTCAAGTCAAAAACTTTAGATATTACGGGGAAGTTTTGTCTGATGAGCTTAACCATTGACAGTGACTAAACTATTTCTAGTACTCACCCTATAAAAAAGCCAAGGCAAAGTGTAGCAAGTCTATGTCATCTTCTCCACTTTGGACAAGCTAGGCTTGAAGACCTTCAAGGTTTATTGGCATTGATCTGCATCTGCAGACTGAGGTTGCCATCTACCTGTTTTTAATGCCTTCAAGTTCCCAAAGTTAGTATCATGTATTGTTGTCATGGAGGAAAAGCTCTGCCTGCTGCTGTACTCCTTGCTGTGTCATCTCTGGTACGAGGAACCCTTCCACACTGCAGCGACTTCTGTAGCAGGCCGAGAATGGAGATGGTCCTTCTCTCCACAAATAAACTCCTCAGAGGCTGAAGGTATTTCATGACAGGGTGGTAAAACAGAGAAGGCATTGTTACAGCTGAAGCAATAGTTGTGCATGCCCAATGGACTATTGGAGCCCTGATTAAATTCTCACATTTTTCATGACTGTGACCTCGTCAGGTTTGTGTCCATGTTGTGTTATCCTTCTGCCCAGGCAGAGTATAAATGACAGTGTGTTGCAGGAAGCAGGTAAACCCTTATGAGCTTTCTGAGAGGTTTTCCCCATTCAAAGAAGTCATTCCCTGACAAGTGCTTCAATACCACGGTGTTGATCTGCATTAGAGGGTGGCTAACATTGCCTTCCAAAGCTGCTTGAGAACATCAGACCATTTTCATGTCTCAGACATTTGGAGCCTCTTTTTTCTTTTGTAACTTTTAAGAAAATCTTTAAAGCAGAAAGTTTAACATTACTCTTTTTTAACAGAAGTAATAATACATTCAAAAATGTATGTGAAATACTACTTTAAGATGTGTTTGTGCAGATTACTTTAAACAGTTGTAGTGGTTGTTTCAAATTTAGTTGTAGTTTCAAATTTAAACAGAAAAGAATAGATTATGGTTTGTAGAATATAATGTGCATATTTTTGAGAATGCTCCAAAGAATTATTTTGTTTTACTGTGCATTCCAGACTACATTACTGGCAACAGCTCTTTTGTGTGTGTGCGAACGACTTCAGCACTCTTATGTCTTTTTACAGGGAATAGAAGATCACAACCTTTTAGCAGGACATCTTGCCATGTTTACTAGTGATTTCAATCTGGCTCAGGATTTATATCTGGCATCCACTTGTCCTATTGCAGCACTTGAGGTATTCATTCAAAATGTCTGAATTTTTTTTGTGCTGTTCTTTTTCTATTCCTCAATGCTGAATTCACATTTGCCTTCTGGTAGTTCTGCTCTTTTGTGGCTTCGTTCTTGCCATCCTATGAATGAGAGCCTTTCTTTTCAGATTAATATATCTCTGAAATTGTCTGAATCCTTCTAGAATGCTAACTTTATATTCAGAATAATGTAATGTTGCTCTTTGTTACTGTGCTTTATTAACAGATGCGAAGAGACTTGCAGCACTGGGACAGTGCCCTTCAGCTGGCCAAGCGCTTGGCCCCGGAGCAAATCCCTTTCATCTCAAAGGAATACGCAGTGCAGCTTGAGTTCACGTGAGTTCTGTAAGGCTGCAGTGCAAGCATGTCAGACCAAGAATCATGCTCCTTCAGAGAACCCAGAATTCAGATGCTTTATCCAATTGCGTTGCTGGAATGAGTTCTGTGAGCACTTGCAGTTTGGTGTAATGTCCTTTGGAAAGGAAAAATTCTGTCAGTACCTCCTGCTTGAGCAGCGGGGTTGGACTAGATGATCTCCAGAGGTCCCTTCCAACCTCAAACGTATTGTGATCTGTGATCTCAAGGAAGACAGTTGTTGATCACGGAAAAGAGGGAACTGAGGCAGTTGGTGCAATGTGACCATCTGTGACTTGAGTTCTGAATTTACTTAAGAAAAAAAACTTCATTTTTATATCACAAAAGACGTAAATAGCATTAGAAAGTTAGTTTATTTTCCAGCAAATTATGTGGAAGTAGAGATGAAATTCCTGAAGCGTATTGTGCACCTAGTCTTGTACACACAGATATTATGGCCATAGACAGACTCTTTGCCTGTATTCCTGGGTTTATTTTGGTGTCAGTGTAAAGGAACTGAAGAGAGATGGATTGTGCCTTTGACTAATAGCTTGATAAAGTGCGTGGAAAATGCTCTAATGTACTGTGTAGCCTTAGATCCTGCCTATTTATGCTTCAGTGTTTATGCCTAAAGCAGGACAGATATATGTATAATCTGTCTCAAGGAGTAAGTGTTGCAGTAACCATCTCTTCCTTTTAAAAATACTCTCCCATATAATCTGTGATTTTCTTGTAGGGGTGATTATGTGAATGCCCTGGCGCATTATGAGAAGGGAATCACTGGGGACAATAAGGTAATGCCTTTTTAGTAATGATAGCAGGTGCACTCTCATACTGCACATAACAGCTCGTTTCAGGCTTATTTAATTCTTTTCCTTTTATTTTTTTTGGATTTGGCTGTAAATCTTTGTGACTACTGCTTTGGTGAGGGTAGTCTTCAATGCACTTCCTTTTAATGTACAAAAATGACACTTTTCCTAAGTGGCAAAGTGGTGTTGCCATTGTGTTATAATGGCATAATTAAAATCAAGTATTTATAGCTTGAGTAACTTCATAAGAGGCACCTGCAAACTTTATGGAAAATGCTGCCAGAATTGTTACAATAAGCCCTAATTAGTACTTTTATTACTGATTGTTATCTACATAAAAACATGAAGGGACTGTGATATAAAAAAAGACATATTCAATTGGTCCTCCCTTATTCTGGCATTATCTCCACTAACACTTGCGTAATGTATTTTAAAAAACAATTCAATGATAAAAATTAATCCAGACAATAGCATTTTCTTCCGTATTCAAGCCATTTGGCTGTATAAAATGTCAAAGTTCTTACCACCATTAAAAGAAATGAGACTGCAAGCAGGGTGTTTCCTTCTTTTTCTCTGCTATTCTTTTTTTGGGAACGAGGGGAATAGGTGGGGAGAAAGAGGCAATTGTCATTGAGCTGTTAGAAAAAGCAGGTTCTTCTCTTCTGTGTTTGGTCTAGACTCTGTTTGTCTTGTAAGTCAAATGTGAAAAGGAAGACCAAAGGTTAAGACAAAAATTAAGCACATGATCACTAAGTAAAACACATGATGCTTCATGCTAAATAGTTCTTGTCCTTCATTTTGACTAGCAGCTGCAGTTAGACCAGAGTTTTTAGACAAGAATTGACTTAAGTCCATTTTATCCTTTTGTTAACTTGTTTCAATGTTTGATTATCATGCCTTTGCAAACTGATATTTCTTACATGCAAGGTATAATTAGTGCTTTTCATTTGCTTGCCAGCACCAGGAACATGATGAAGCCTGCCTTGCTGGAGTAGCCCAAATGTCCATTCGAATGGGAGACATCCGTCGAGGGGTAAACCAGGCCATTAAGCATCCTAGCAGGGTACTAAAAAGAGACTGTGGAGCTATTCTGGAGAGTATGAAGGTACTCAACAGAGCTGGTAAAGCTCATGCAGACTGTGTAACTTCTTTAGGCTGCTGATGTGTAATTGTAACCTGCAAGTGACATTGTAATGGTTTCCAATATTGTAGCAATTCTCAGAAGCTGCTCAGCTGTATGAGAAGGGACAATATTATGACAAGGCAGCATCAGTATACATCCGATGTAAAAACTGGTAAGTACAGGTTTCAGTGAAGTGATGTGTTTCTTGAGACTCAAGGCTTAGTGTAATGTCTTTGGAAAGGAAAAATTCTCTCAGTATCCCAAATGCTGCATGAATTACTTTTCATTAGTGTTAGGGTTCCCTCCCCTAAGCTTAAACCCCAGCAACTTGCACTGATTTAAATATAGCCATGCTGAAAATGAGAGGTGGTCCTCTTTTTGTTTGATTCATGCATAATGTTTGGAGAGTCCTGTAGGGTTGGTTTTTGTTGGTTTCTGTTTGTTTGGTTGGTTTTTAGTGCACTAAATGGAATAGTTTTATTTGTCTGTTTATTGTTCATTCCGTTTCTTCAGTTATGGAGTGTCTAACTGGGATTGATAATGCAGGTGATTGGAAGTGATTCTAAGTTGCTGATTCAAATAGAGTCAGTATCATGAGCAGTTGAAATAGTTGATAAAATGGTCAGTGTTTTTTAGTGAATTTGGTCATTGTAAACTTTCCAATGGAAAAGTGCAGTTGCAGAGAGACTTATGGGACCAATTCTTGTCTAATTATATTTTATGTATTTTGCTACTGAGTACTGTTCAGAGCAGAGACGAGAACACAGACCTCTCTTCTCATGCAAACACTTTAAAAATAAGGTTGGAGCACTAAGCTCATTCTCCAAAAAAAAGTATTACCTCATTAAAGTGTATCAGTCTCATCAGCATGGACTAAGAAAACACTTTACTCAATAGGCTAACCTGCTGATAATGAGAGTGGAAGGTAGGAGGTACAAACTTCATTTGCCCAAGCAGCAGGAGGTTCAGGTCTCCTGTTGTCTTGGGCACTACTCTGTCTTTCTAGGCAAAAGTCTAGGCCAAAGTTTAGGCAATCACAGAGGTCAATGCAATTGAACCTGTATGCGTATTCATTTGTTAGGTTACAGTTTTAATGCTTTAGTGCTTCTGTAGGTGAATTGGAGAACACTGGAGGCAAAAAGGGTCGGTCAGGCACTTTTTAATGCTCATATATCTTTCAACTCAGAAAACAAAAGTGGCCCTACTTCTTTAAGCCTGTATGTTCCTGAACCAGGATATAATATCCAGTTCTTACATAGTATGATATCAAAGCACATTCAAAATTTGTACCTTATGTTTAATTATTTTTAGCCTCTCTTTCATTCTTGTTATAAACATGCCTGCTTCACTGGAGAAGATTAAACCAGAAGTATTTATTAAATGACTGCTCTCATCTTTTCTAGGGCAAAAGTTGGTGAACTTCTTCCTCATGTTTCATCTCCAAAGATTCACCTGCAATATGCGAAGGCCAAAGAGGCAGATGGCAGGTGTGTCCAAGTGTTTATCTATTGTATAAAGTACATTAGTATCTCTGAAATGCATTATTATTCTTTAAAAATAAAAGATTTTAAAACATAAATGTTGCAAATAACATCCACTGTGAAAAGAGACTCTAAAATATGTAAATTTAAGGTGCTGTGTAGAATTTTTAAACTTAATTCAAGGATCTACCACTAGTATCAGAAATATGTTTCTGGTTTATTGTATACCCAATACAGTATTCCACTTAAAAGAATATTAAAGTTCAATTTACTTCTAAAGAATCCTTTCATAAAGATATGATTTTTAAAGTCATGCAATGTTGTAGAGGGATATGTACAAGTTAGAGGAACTACTGTGGAAGCCCTGTTTTGCAGGTACAAGGAAGCTGTGATCGCTTATGAGAATGCCAAGCAGTGGGACAGCGTGATCCGACTCTATCTGGATCACCTTAACAATCCTGAAAAGGCCGTTAATATTGTGAGGGAAACACAGTCTCTTGATGGAGCCAAGATGGTGGCCAGGTAATAGTCATATTGTAAGGTTAAAAATCAGTAGCCTTGGAGTACTGCTAATCATGTTCCTGTTTTTGCCAGAGACTAAACTTGTACTCAGTACCGTAAATGGAATTACAATGACAAGAGATCCCTTGTGAGTTTGTAGTGCGTATAATATTTCCTTGAATATATTCTTTATATCTCACAAGGCATCTCAGTCCTGTGTTTGCTTTCTTCACTGTTTAGATATATGAAACATATTTTACCACTCTTAAACTATGATTACATTTTTATAAGTTACTGATTTTGGCAGCTGTGCCACGTGTTAATATTAATCACTGTGTTTTTATCATATTCTGTGACTTTCATGTTAACTTCTTTCAGGACCAATAATCTTAGTATTTCGGTGTTTTATTGCGCTTTCAGTTTATGGGGAAGCCAGAGTTTAAAAGGGGTGAAAGAGGACACACCGATTGAAGTCCGGGGAGATTACTGAAGTAGCAGACTCAGATGTAGACAGCTAAGCAAATATTGTGTTTTGTTTTTTAACTATTATATTAGCCTGAAGTTATAAATTTAGAAAATCACAAAGTAGCCATGCTGTGTGGTCTATACTGAGTTAAATTTAGTAACCTTCTTAAAATAATGAAGATATATACAATCATATCTATATGCCACAGAAATATACTATATTACTAAAAGTTTTGGACTATTCATTATATTACTTAACCAAGGTATTAACTTGTTCATTCTGATTAGATTCTTTCTGCAGCTTGGTGACTATGGTTCTGCCATTCAGTTCCTGGTCATGTCCAAGTGCAATAACGAAGCCTTCACATTAGCTCAGCAGCACAACAAGATGGAGATTTATGCCGATATCATCAGTGAGTACTGTAGTTGGGCAGTTGGCTTGGAATATGTGTGGTGGTGGTGGGTTTTAGTGGGGTTTTATTTTGTTTTTGTTTCTTAATTTTTTTAGACAAATTTGATAAGGTAAGAGTTGGAACATAGTGTGTTTCCAGGCCCTTTCCATTTACTGTCTGTTTTTGGTCACCATTGGATGATTTGCTGTCCCGTGTGTAATTTGACATTCCTTTCAGCTCAGGTGTCTCCCAGGGTCCTCACTCTATGTTGCTTTTAAATATCGCTTCTACTTTGTACAATGTATCCTTAGAGGTAAAAGCAACTGTTCAGATGATTTTTTTTCTTGTGTCTGTTGAATAATCCCATTCTGTGACCTTTATGTATTTAATATTTCTTTTCTGAAACTGAAAAATTTACTAGTGCCTTTTTCAATTTTATGCCATCTTTTCCTTTTCTCAAGGTTCAAGCTCTGTTATTACATGTATAAATCACTTGTCTTTCTTCTTTAAGGCCGTTCATGGCCTCTTGTCTGAGTAAGAAGCAAAAGGAAGTTTTACTGAGAAGCTGATTTTTACCTCTGGTCATAAAGTCAGTCGGTGGCAACTTGTCAATTTGCCCCGGACTTTGTGTTCTTCTCCTGTGTCACCCTTCTTTGTGGAAGCAGTTCCACATAAGTACCTTGTGATTAGCTCATATCTTCACTTAATGCCTCTCTTTGAAAATGTATTCTTCCATGATAGCCTTAAAAACCTGGCAGCAGTTAGCTTGCAAATATGCTGTTGCAGCTGCTCATCAAGGGGACTGGGAGTCTCTTGTTTCCCTATACATTCCTCCTCCTCGAGACTCCATATAGACTTAAGTAGAAATTAGCAGGGGAAAAGGGAAGGCTTCAGTTTTGGAGGAGTGACTGTGTTTTAGGTGCATGCAATAAAATGGAGTCTTGGTTAGAAGATGAAACAGCATCTCATGCTAACATAGTTATGTCACTTCTGATAATCATACACTGTGCAATGCAAACATATTGTGAAGCTGTGAAAATAATTCACATGATAATCTCATCATCTTCTGCAGAATTCCACTGCCCTGTTCTACTGTTGCCAAGGCATAACGAGTTTAGAAGTCATTCATTGGTCAGGTCATAGTTGTGCCATTTTAGCATGTCTGTTAAAAATCAGAAATCCCATTACAGTGTAAAATCTATGCAAACAAACTATTTCACTCCGTTATTAGCTTTAAATGTCTGACATTCAGTATTTGATTAAATGGGCAAAAAACATTTATGGGGTAATTTCAGTCTAGGTGGTTTTGGCCCCCTGTAAATGTCAATAGGAAAAAAAAAGTAGCATATGGCATTTCTTGGGTACGGTCTTTTACTTTATAAGAATACTGTGCTATCCTTATGTGTCTCTTGCAGGTTCTGAGAACACTACTAATGAAGATTATCAGAGCATTGCTTTATATTTTGAAGGAGAAAAGAAACATTTTCAGGCAGGAAAATTTTTCTTGCTGTGTGGCCAATATGCACGGGTTAGTACTTAAATAATAAAACAATGTTATTTAAAAGTTGAAAATATAGTACTTCAAAATCAGAAAAAAATCACAGGATACTTTTTGCCTGCCTTCTCTGATAACTTACTACTATAAAAAAAAAAGTTTAACAAAGCTAAGCAAAGTATTTATAAGCAAATTAATAATATATTTATAATTGTATACGTTGTACTCCCTGACTTAAACTGTCAGGCACGTAACTCTTTTTCATCGCAACAGAGCCTCTAAGTGTTCAAAGACATACTGTTCTGTTCAAAGACATACTGTTCTGTTCAAAGACATACTGTTCTGTATGAATCTATTAATTACATGAAAATAAAAGGAAAATTTAGATTTTATTCGTCTGACCAGTGCTCCGTTGCTGAATTGTTCTGCTTTTATTAAATACTGTAGCATATTTTAATTTAAACCTTTTTATAAAAGCAAGTATGTAAATGCACACAATTCTTTTAGTTATTAGTTAAGAGCTTGTTAGCTGATGCTTAACTAACTGTTCATCATCTTCATACTAGGCACATGCTTAAAATTATTTCTGATTTTTGCAAATTACACTGTAATTTGTAATTTGTAATTCCTGTCACTGTAAGGAAGAAGGAGGTGACCACTCCTTCACCTGGAGCTCAGGGGGGTTCCAGTGCCCCACTAATCACTCTGTGTACCCTGTATAGCTCTGAACATCCTTCACAGTTAGATGGAAAATATGCGCCAAGATTTGGCAAGGAATGGTCAGTTCTTTCTTGCAGCAGTTTCTGTCAGAGCAGCTGCTACCTATATAGCATGATTATCCTTAATGCCATAAAATACAGGCATAAGTATCCACGCTGCTTTTCTGTTGAAAGACAGAGAGGAATAATCTGGTGGAAAAAAACCTCTTGTCTCAGTTTTAACTCATCTTTTGTTTCATTTTAGGCATTGAAGCACTTTCTGAAAAGTCCAAGCACAGAAGATAACTTGGCTATAGAAATGGCAATTGAAACAGTAAGAAACTTTACACCAAAAAAAATTCATCTTAGCAAGAAGCCTTTGTGTGTTGTGGCACTGCCCTAGTGTCACTGAGAGTGACTGGACAGAGAGCAAACAGAAGGAAAATCATTCAGGAAAGATATGAGCTAAATGTAAAACCCCTAAAATAACTGGTAGCAGAGATAAAAATGCTTTCGGCCTCCAGAGGAGGGTTTATGACTCCCTTCAGACTTTCATGGTTGTGTCAGATGTGTGAATTAGGGTTTCCTTATGCAGCAATAGACGTTCATGGCATTTCAGCAGCGCTGCTGCTGCACGCTGTGCAGAGAGAGGTCCATGCACTTCCATTCACTCTTTCTGGCAGCCTCCACTATCAGAAGATCATTTGCAGCATCAGCCTTACTAACCCCTTTTGGTTTATATCAGTTGCACCCATTCTTTTCCATCCCTATAAAATAATTTTGTTTAGACTTTAGCTCAGTTGCCCACGACCTCCGAGGCGCTGGCGTCATCAGGCGGGACTCTGCGTAGGGCCGGGATAGCCGCTCCTGAGGCCTCCCACCTCAGCCAGGCCTGTGAGACTGAGGAGGTGGCTGAGGAGCCTCACGCTGTCCCCTGGGGCCGGATGTAAGCCCAGATGGTGACACCAGAGGCTGGGATAAGCCCGAGGGCCGTTGCTGCAAGTGAGCTGCATCTGTGGGTACTCCCGGAATCCCAGCATCCCAGTCACGTTGTTAAAGTGTCTCCCAGCTGAGGCTCTGCTGCAGGGAATATCCAGCTGGGACGCAGGCTGCCGGCTTGGTAATGGCAGTGGTGCCTCCCTGGCCCTGAAGCAGCAATGCAGCTCATGCTGATAAAGGCTTCCTTATTTATAACTCCCAAACATAAACAAAATATATTAGAAAATAAACTTCATGCTTCATGCCAGATCCGATAAACCAAGTAACCATCTGATTTGACTGTACAAACCCAATAAATTTATGGTTAAAATATCTTATATATAAAATCTATTTTCAGAGATTTTGTAAAAAGCTTTCTTATGACCTCCTTCATGATATGCCTTTTGTCTTTAATAGGTGGGACAGGCAAAAGATGAAGCCCTAACAAATCAGCTGATAGATTTTCTTATGGGAGAGAGTGATGGCATGCCCAAGGTACCGTGTTTTTACCACTGTTGCTGTGTCATGTTTCTGTGCTGCAAGAGCTTTTGGGTTCCTTTTATCTTAACATTTTCAGTGGACACAGGTTGTCTTTTTAGCTTGCTTTCATTAAGGAATAAGGCTTATATAATCACTGCATCCATGACCTGAGAGTAAATACAGTCATGTACAAAATGATAGGTCTGGAATAGTAAGTTCTGCTCTGTTGAGAGAAGTAAGGTTTGGTAACAAAGAAGAGAGCGTGATCTTGGTACAGTAATGTTGTTTTACCCTTAATATTATGGTTGTGTTTTTTGATTGTGTTGTGAAATGGAAAATTCTGGCTGTCTTATTTCTCTGTAGTGCTTAGAGGTTAAGAATTAGATGTTCTGGACTTTAGGTACAGCACTAGACACTCGGTTGCCAAGGCAACATTCCTTTTAGATATTTTTTTAAACCTTTAAGTATTTAGTATCTTTTCATTATTTACCTCTTTTTACTTATCTGTGATTTGAAATTTGAATCATGGTAGATTTACAAGAGAAAGACAATAATGAAGCAAACTGCAGGAAACCAGAAGACAATTAAGCTGGAGGAAAGATCTGTCCCTAAAAAACAATCTGTCTAAGGAAAAACAAATTCATAAATGTGCTGGAAGTTGGATACACACAAACAGCCCTGTCACATCCTGCCTTTCCTGATAGTTGACAGTGAGACCCAGCCAGCTGGTTGCCAAAAGAAGTGGGCAGGACTGGAGAGGGGAAGTGTCCTACGATATGAGCCCCTTTAGTGAAGTGGTTCTAAAGATTTTAGAAAACATGCAGGGATTGTGAGTACCATAACTGCTGTATTTAACATTGTTTTTCACTTGAACGCAGAGCTTTGTTTTCCCTGTTTAAAAGCTCTCTCTTGTTCTTCTGAATGCTTTAATCCAATCTGCCATAGTCTCTCTCAGTGAGTAACATAACTTTACTTCATTGAATCATACTTGTTTGTTTGAAAATCAACCCACGTTTATTTTCATGAATAAATATGAAATATTTTCATATAAAGCAAATAGGGCTGTTTTTAGAAAGTAGCAGCTTGTATGTGGTAGTCATTTAATAAAGCTCGAAGAGTGAACTTGAAGTAGAGCTGCAGCAGAAACTTGCTCATCCCCTCAGCACTGACGCCTCAGACCAGAGACGCCCCACAGCAGCCTGCTGCTTCTGCCCCTTTGCAGCAAAACTTATGGGCATTTTAATGATGCACCATATCATCCAAACTGTAGTAACGAGCAAAGTTTGGCTACGCTATTTTCCGTCTAATAATAGACTGTTTCCTAAAGGTGTTATTATACAGAATACTGTGTTAGTTAAAGTTGACACAGAAAAGCTATCATAGTTTTCTTAATTTATGTTTTGTCTCATTTTTTTCCACGTGTTCAGCAAGGTTCTGCTGTTTTATATGTGCACTTGCTAAGTACAAGTGTTCCAAAAAAAAACAAAAGCAAAATGATTGCTATCTAAAATTAAGATCAGTTACATTACAATAAACAAATTTTCCTAAGGCTTTAAGAAATGTGTTTTCAGTTGAAAAATCTGTATTTATTGCTTTTAAAAGGCAATCTTTCTTGCTTTTAAAATGCAAATCCAACTTAAAGAATATGACATTAGAACACAGGGCACTTTTTCTTAAATGCCTTCTATTTTTGTAATGATTTCTACCCACAGCTATCACAGAGGCCGCTTACTTAGGTGTGCTCTTTATGGGTAAAGTAACGTTCTGGCAAATGGTGTTTGCTGGAGAGCAGGGTGGGTCCTGGGCCACGCTGCTCCTTCCTGTGGAGCCAGAGCAGGCCAGGGAGCCGCGGTGGGGAGGGAACGCGGCCGCTTTGCACAACAGGCCTATGAAGATGCCTGGGGGCTTTTTTTTCTCTGATTTACCTATAGTTAAGTCAGAGCCATACCAATATATACAGTGCATTGGACTAATTTGGTCTTGCTTAACCAGCTAATAGATTGCCACGTCCAGGCATCTTTTGATTCCCTTTTACAAATCACTACTAAAGATATGAAATGATGGCCCTAGCATGGATTTTCTGTCCACTTAAGGCTGCTTATGATAAAAAGAAGCCATCACCCCATGTTTTGTATTTCAGTCACAGTCTCAGTGATGTCACTGTTTAGCTCCCTGTTGAGGGCTCTTTCAAAATTCTTCCAAAAATCCAATTCTCATGCTTTTCTACAATACTGCCATCTTGATTTTAGAGTTTGTTTTAAATTATGTGACTGACTCAATGTTGAACGAAGCTGCTGGATTGCCAGCTCTTAGATAATCCATCTGTTCCCTTCTTCATTCTGGCAGCGCATCAACAATTCTGCATAGGGCAGGTTGGCCGGGCCACTTGCTGGGACGAGAGTGGTGTTGGGGTGAAGTCATCAAGGGTGCAGCCGTGTGGATTTGATTACTGTTAATTACTTTTGTCTTATTCAATTAAGGATGCCAAGTACCTGTTCCGCTTATACATGGCACTGAAGCAATACAGAGAAGCTGCCAGAACTGCTATAATCATTGCCCGGGAGGAGCAGTGTTCAGGTGAGTCTCTTGGTGGGTTTTGTTTGTTTGTTTTCAATTTTTTTTTACATAGATGTGTATATATATCTGATATATACTCGACACTGCATCCTTTTGGATACTGTTATTTATATAAGTTTGTACCTCTAAAACGCTTGTGTCAGCCTTAGAAAAACCTTGTTTTGCAAGTGTATAAATTTTAACTATGTTTAATTTTGACGTGGCTTTTGTGAAGAGTCATTTTGTGTGAAGGCTTTTTATGAAGACTGTTGTAACTGTTGTTGACTGTTTTTAAAGGAAAAAAAAGATGATTGTGGCAAATACAATTTTACTTTTCTATATAACAGTTTTGCTTCTTAAGAGTACTGTGAAATGCAGTTTCCAGGGGGATACTGATGTTCTAGTCTGCACATATTAAACTCTTGATAGCAATGTGCACAGGAGATTATTTTGTTGCATTATCAGCCTTTCTCAAGCCTTGTTCACCCACTTAATAGGTAACCAATGCTAGAGAAAAAAAGCATTAGGAAGGAATGAGGCTTGAAGCAAAATAGCTACCCCCATCATTAGCAGCTCTGTAGCCACAGCAACAGCCCTACTGGAACACTCCTTTCTTTTCATTTCACATAAATAAAGAAAAATAGCTCCAAAGAAAAACTACCGGCCTGGGGACCACGAGGACAGTCGTGGTGTGGCCAGTTAATGTTCATTGAATGTTCTTGGCTGTGGGCTAAGGGGGAGCAACGACCTCTCACACCCGTGATAAGCAAGAGCTCATCACAGCAATGAATAATGTAGCTATTTGTGCTCATTTCTTAAGGCAAATGTAAAGTTTCAAGGGTTTAATTATTCACTAGTTTCTTTGAATCTTAGAACATGCAGCTGAAGTACAGTGTTACATTTTTGATATTTTCCCATAGTGCAGATGTGTTCTACAGTATTTAAAGACTCTATTTTCTCACTAAAAATCATCACTAACTGGTGACTGAACAACAGAAACTGTTGCCCAAGCAGGGCTGGTTTCAGAGTCTCCCCTCTTCTCCCAGGAGCTCTGCACTTGTCCTCTGAATTCTCTTCTACCTGCCTCCAGCTGCAGAGTGTGACTGACTGCTGCATCCTCTTAGTAGTGCGAAAGTCACAAACAAAACCGATGTTGCAGTAGGCTGATGATACTGAACACTGTTTGTTTTGGTGACAAATTCAGCCACATGGATAATTTAATGAAACCCCAGGGTTTCTGGACCATTTCTGATAGTAACCCTGAAGCTCTATCATCCGGTGAATTATGCCAAAAGAAAATTGGAATTTAATAGTCCATGTTGTTTATTTTTAAGGAAATTACCGGAATGCCCATGATGTGCTTTTCAGTATGTATTCAGAATTAAAGGCCCAGAAGATAAAAATTCCTTCTGAGATGGCTACAAACCTCATGATTCTACACAGCTATATTTTGGTGAAGGTAATGAATTCAGACACTGAATTTACATAAATGTTGCAGAGTGTGATTTATTTAAGAGAGAGTGTGTGTGTGTGTGTGCGCGTGTGTATTTAGAGAGAGAGAGAGAGAGAGATAAAATATGTGTGTATATACACACACACACACACACACACACACACACACACATATATGTATATATATATATGGCTGATGTTCTATATTCACAAATCATGTTGGCAATCAGTTGTATTATACAGTCCAAGCCTGCACTAACAGTGCACCTCAGGAGAACAGTCCACATATTTTGGTTATTATTTCTACCTCTTTGATGGGCTTTGATATTCTCTTATAGCTGCTGAATAATTAAGGCTAGCCTCTGTCTTTGTTTCTTTTGCATTCTTGCTTACAAGAACATTCTGCTTCCCACGCTGCTGTTCATGAAGCAGCAGCTCCCTGCCCTTCTGGAAATGAAACTAAGCCAGAATGCCCCTACTGTTTGTATGAGCTAATGGGTGGCAGCTCGCGGGGAAGCCTGCAGCCAGGGTGATGTAGTTATTGCCTTCCAGGCTCACGTGAAACGGGGCGATCACATGAAGGGAGCGCGGATGCTTATTCGTGTGGCCAACAACATCAGCAAGTTCCCAGCACGTAAGCCCGGCCCGGTGCCAGTGCCCAAATCGGGACACTGAAGAGGCCCCGTCCTCCCCCCGGGCCTGCGCGGGATCCTGCCCCCTCCCAGGAGCAGAGCCCCATTCCCGGCCTGTCTGCTCCGAGGCTTTCCACAGGGATCCTGGTAAATAACGTTGCTGCTGTTTTAATCTGTTGCAGATATTGTCCCAATCTTGACTTCGGCAGTAATAGAGTGTCACAGAGCAGGACTGAAAAACTCAGCCTTCAGTTTTGCTGCTATGTTGATGAGACCTGAGTATCGTAACAAAATCGATCTTAAATATAAAAAGAAAATTGAAGCCATGGTCAGGTGAGCACTGTTAAGTCTCTGATACCAGCAAATGTACACAGTATTACGGCTTTATTAAGAATTTACTTTTGTTCATTATACCTACTGGCTTTAACTTATTTTCATGTTATTTCACTGTCTCATAGTTGGAGGCCTAAGAATGCTTCTTTACTTATCACAGAATCACTAAGGTCAGAAGGGCCTTTAGAGGGCATCTAGTCCACCCCTCTGCACACCCAGGGTACTGATTATTAAAGCCTTTTCTGGGTGGATATATCCGAAATACATGTGCATGGAGCCTTCCCTTCTATGTGAATGCAAGATCAGGAACTGTTAGAAACTTTAAAGTGCTGATACAGCTTTAAAGGGCCTGTATTGGTTCAAATCAAATGGAAAATGACCCTGTTCTTACCTCACATAATTATGAGGAAGAATGGATGACAGTTACAGGGAAATATGAACTGGAAAATATGCAAATACCTCATCATCTACTCTGTATCTCTATTCAAGTTCAAAGAGTTTGGGTTTTGCCTCATATTTTTATTTTATTTGTAGGCGACCAGACACCTCAGAGGTGGAAGAGCCAACAACCTCCTGTCCCTATTGTGCCTTCCTGCTCCCGGAGTGCGAGCTCTTGTGCCCGGGCTGCAAGAACAGCCTCCCCTACTGCATCGCAACGGTGAGCGCGCCGGGCGGCTGCTGCAGCGGCAGCACCGACCCTTCCCTTCTCCCTAAAACCTAAGCCCATCCGAAGAGCCAGGGCAGGGGGGAGCACGAGGAGGGGATGCAGCTGCCCCTGCCTTCCCCGCCACCCGCCTCAGGGAGCTCTTAGCTGTGCTGATGCAGTTGAGTTGTCATGTAACTGTTACAGAAACATTTCCTTAAGGAGAAAGCAAAGGTTGCTGTTAATTTCTTTATTAAAACTAAAGAATCTGTCTTACAAAAAACAATCTTACACAACAGTGCTTGTCTCTCCTTTGGTTTAACAGGTAACCAATACCTTTTACATGTATTATCTCAAGGAAACTAACCAAGGCTTCTAAATAGGAAATTTCCTAAGCCAACTGTACTGCACATCCTCATCTATGTCTCACATTAAATTTAGATTTTTCCCTTGGTCCTAGTCCATTTACATCTCACTCACACCTGTACCATCAGTACACCTGCGGCAAGTTTACCTGTATCCTAGTCCTGTCAGGGTCCAAGGAAGTTTAATGCCCAGTATCTTATTAGAAGTTACATCTCGGAAGTGGGTTCCAGGCTCTGATGTGGCGGTGAGAAGGTACCAGTAACCACCCCCGAAATGAGGGACTCTCCTGTGCGGTTCCAGAGGGCGCTTGGGCCAGGAGCTGCAGGCAGCGTCTGGGATCCATCAGCGGTTCCAGGAGTGCAGGATGGAGCCTGGGCACTGGGGGAGCCTTTCTGAAATCCATAAATCCCAGCACACGCTGCAGGTTGCTCTATAGGTGCCATTACAAAATTGCTCAACTAGAATAATTTTAGAAGCAGTAACACTGTATTTTTTTTAAGCAAATCATAATGATAAAAACTGCACTTCATCTCAAATTCCTTTTCTGATCCGAGTCCTGGTCATGATAACGCAAACACTATTGCTGGGATTTTCTTAGTTCCTCAAGATCTCCTCTTTGTTGCCAAGACTGTGGCAAAGAAACCAACACAAACTAGGCTGCCTGGGCCCTACGACAGCCCCTTCCCTGTAATCACCTGCAGCTTTTGTCTCCAGGGTCGGCACATGGTACGGGACGACTGGACTGTCTGCCCACACTGCGACTTTCCCGCCCTCTACTCAGAGCTCAAAGCGTAAGTTGGGATTTTCATTTTCTCCTTTGTGGTGCAGAACATCCATGGCCATACAGCAGGAGCAGCCCTGGTTCCACGGGGTACTAAGCAACATGCAATACAGCCAGGGAGAAAGAACTCCTAGTTCCAGCTAACCAGCTCAGAGGGATGCTGAGGGGATCAGGGAGGAATTCAGCCATAGGTACAACACTCCAACAGCAGAAACCAAACCAAAGGACAGGGGCTGGGCTTCCTGCGGGACTAGACACTGACAGGACGTGGCAAAACACGCCAAGAACAGCCACCCCGCTACCCACACTCCTTGGGTTCCTGCTGGAGAAGCTGTAACTGCTTGTCCCTATTGTTACCCACAGGACAGGGGGATTGGACACAGCTGTTCGGATCAGGAACTGCTGCTGCCAGGAACGAACCTCCAAATGTTTGGCAGTTTCCAGCCCAAGCTACTCTGGGTACATGCTCCTAGGCAATTTTCCCTTACCTCCATGCAAACAGCAGCAGCCTCCATGCTGTGGTATCAGTTGTCAGCTATTCAAAAATAAATAGGGGAAGGAAAGGGAACAAAAACCCCAAAACCTACAACCTCAAGACCCTTTCCCCATTTTGACATGTAGTGACGGCCCTCAACAAGTTGCCCCAAACAGGCTCCCCTCCAAAGCCCAGCTCGAAGCACCTGCTGCTCTGCTCTAAGCCGGGTAGGTCACACAGGTCAGAGCTCTGCTCCATGCTTTCTGCATCAGGCCCAAACATCTGTTTGAAATGTCTGTTAAATTATAATTCAACTAATCAACCTTCTCTTAAAATAGCATGTTACAGAGTGAAAATGTATGTCCAATGTGCTCTGAAAGGATTGACGTTGGTCATCTTGAGAAAATAAGTGACTGCACGCAATACCTCAAACCAGAAGTGGACCAGTAAGTTCAGGTATGGGCTACAGCTTCCTATGGCACAGAGCTCACTTCCAGAACATCTTTGAAAAGGACTCTGAACAGAAGTTTCTCCCAACATAGGAAGCTCAGTGCTTAAGAATTCAAATGACAGCCTCGTTCAGCCTCCATCTTTCCCTCTGTTTTATGGATAGATACAGAGATAGATAGCTGAGCCCAGCTCTATCCAGCCCGGGACCCCAGGCATAAGAAAGCCCCTTAGCAAGTAACCTCCTGGGCAAGTCCTGTGGGTGGCCCCCCTCAAACCATCTCGCTTCCACGACGGTGTCACACATCTGCATTCCACACTACTCTGGCTTGGAACATCCAGGCCCTTCGAGTGCGGGCTCTGCTTCGAGCAGCACTGTGAATTCAGAGCCTGCTGAACGTCCAGAAACTATCACAGGACAACGAGAACACACTGGCTTGGAATACTCCTGTCCCAAAGAACAAGGCCTCTTTGATCTGGCATCAGTTCTGCAGAGTGGTAACGAGCAGCAACCTTAAAGTATTCATTCTGCTAAAACAGCATTTAATGTGAAACAGAGCCATATGAAACTGCACATTCCAGAAACACCTTTCCCTGCTCCCAAGAGAAGATATTAATTTGCTATCACCCTTTCTTTTGAGAAATAAGTAACTGTTTCTGTTTCTTTCAGAACTGCATGTGCTGGCCGGTGCTGAGCAGCACTGGGGAAGGCTGTTCCACTGCACTACAGCTGTTTGTGCCAGGAAGATTTAGTAACGACCATGTCACTTCTATTGTGAGATAACCTGTAAATACTTAACTTTTGACAAATTTTGTACTTTGTTCTAGTAATAAAACTGATATTTTCTTTCTACTAAGCAAAGCTTATGTTACATGTCCAATGGCAAAGTAGGGAGCATTCTGTGTAAATCAGAGACTTTAGTATAAACCATAACCCCGTTACACAACTACCAAACTGAGCAAGACTCGCAGTATTTGTTTATTCAGCATCAGCTCTGAGCTTTTATGAGTAATCTCCATTAAACCATTCATAACCTTTAGGAATTTCCTTCCAGCTTTAAAAGCAGAGCTCACAGCACAGGCTGCTCATGTTCCGGAGCTAAGGCATCCCTGCTTGGCCCTGTCTCCTAACAAGCTGGAAGCTGAGAGAGGAAAATAACCGTGAGCCTGTAGGAAAGCCAGAACCTCGGACAGGAGGAGTGCACGAGTGAGTGCAACAGAGCAAGGGCTTCCACAAACACAACCAAGGGTTTTTAAAAACTTGAATGAAACTTAAGTTTATTGTAAATTTATACACGGCTTAATCTCTATATTGTACAAACATGCAACTCAGATTTTTTGCATCATGTGCTATTTACAAGATTTCACCACATAATAGCAGAGAATTTATTGTAAAAAGTTAGAAAGTCCTATGAAGACAATATAATGCCAGGTAACTGTCACATTGTCATGTTCATGCACCTGGGTGCTTGTTTTACAAGAGTAGTTATAGCTGGTAACTCTGTAGCAAGCTAAGAGTAATTACAGCACTGCATAGTGTGAGAAAAAAGTCACCACCTCTATAAGAGGTGCATTTTCAACGCACTGGTTCTACCTTCCCAGCCACATTTACCTTCCCAGCCACAGCCCTGGATCTGTTTCAGGCTCCTGCCAGCAGTGAGATCAGCAAAGCTGCAACCACAGCAAGCTTAGGCTGTTTAGCGCCTCGTTTTCTCTTTTCTTTTACCTTCTTTTTTTGTTGTTTCTTCATTTTTCTCTGTTTTCGGCTGCCTGGAAGACTTTACCTTTCTTTGCTAAAAACAGAATACACGAATAGAAGGAACAGTTTAAAAATGCAAGCGTAACCTGAGAGAAGCAGAAGCCAAAATGTAAACAGTGCACATACAAAAAGCAGGTATTCCAGAGTGATCCTGAGCTCTGTAAGAGGCAGCTGAGCCCAGGCCCTCTCTCCCTATGAAGGCTTCCCGCTCCGTGCCCAGGACGTGCTCTCCAGCAGGCAGTGCTGCCAGCTGGCCCAGGCTGACCCCAGCTCGCCATGCTGCAGGCAGCGGCGCCAGGAACAGAGCCAACAGCTTTTGTGGCAGCCCAACGCACAGGGCCTCGAGCTGCTCCCCAGGGACACCGGCCCCACCGCTGCCTCCCGCCCTGCCGAGCTCTGCAGATGACTCCTCCCCGGCTTCATGCATTAGCAAAGCATCGCACTCTAGGCCAACATTCAAGCAGAGAGAACAGACAAATAACGAGGTTGTGTCACACCAACTCAGCTGTGCTGTCAGTCACCAATTTGTTAGGGATACAGCAAATTCAAAGCCTGCTACACTAGGGTGTTTTTTGTCTGTTTAATTAAGATGCCAGGAAAGAAACTAAGAGAAGACAGTTTCCCCAGTGTTGCTCGACCTAGGAGACTAAGTCACCTTAATCATGGCGTCGTTTTCAAGGGTGTCTTGCTCCTCCTCATCAGATGGGGCCTCCTCCACACTCGAGTCCTCGCCCAGCTCCACGGCGGCTGCCGCCTGCCTCCTGGGCGCCCTGGTGGCGGGCAGCGCGTACGGGGGCCGCCGGGCCTCCCTGTTGTAGGCCCGCGTGAAGGCCGCCTTCACCTGCGCGGGGGCACGGGGCATCTCATCAGGGCTCCGTCCCACCGACCCGGACACCTCCTGCCCAGCGCCCCCACACCGCCCCTCGCGGGGAAAGGGGCAACCAGCCCGGGCTGGGGGAGGGCACCAGCTAGAGCACACAGCGACTGAAACAACCTCAGCACCTCCTGGCACGTACCCCAAGCAGCCCTTGTCCTGGGGCTACTGCCTGGCTGACAACTGGCCCACAATGCACTCCATGCTTGACACTGTATTAGTCAATGAAGTGACTTGGCCTCAGCAGCACATACATGCTATGCTGCCATTCTAGGATTTCTTTTTAAAATATTTTGAAAAAGTGATCACTGGCCAATGTTACCTTAGGATCCAGCTTAGAAAAAGGACTGGGTTTGCCTCCCCAGGTGCTAATTTCCATGATATTTTCAACATCTTCTTTCATCAGGCAGTAGGAGTCCATGAATGCCACAGCATCCCGCACGCCGTCTGTTCCCAGGTCTTGCAGGGGCTGAACGAGGGCGTCCCGCAGGTAGGGCAGATACTCCATGTTCAAGGTCCTCCTGCACGTCTGGGTTCTTTAGCAAATCAAGAGAGGGAAGTAAAGCTGCAACTAAGAGTCACTTTGAGCACAAGCAGCCTGCAGCTGCATCCCCAGCAGCCGCCCTGAGAAGGGCAAGCTCTGCTGCACCATCCCTCCCGCGTTCCACTGCAGGGAGGCAGGATCTGATGCAAGGGACACAGCACCCAGAACCGGGAAGCAGGGGACAACACATCTCTAAATGAAAAACAGAAAAGCCAACACGGTCTGAGGAAGAGGAGAGAGATGTCAGCATTACCTGAGACTCATGTGCATTGCCAGTTCCTGAATGATGCGATCGTGTTTGCCCGTGGATGAAAACTTGCCCAGCCAGCTGGGAAAGACAGGGAACTGGGACATGTATCCTCTCATGAGCTCCCCAGGCAGAACGCTCGAATAAATAGCCTGAAACACATGTGCCAGACTCAGATCACAGGGAATTGGTCAAGCTGACACCAGGACACAACACCCAAGTCGTTCCAACGAAAGGGGCAGCTAATGCTTTGGAAACTAAGCTGGCTTTAAGAGACCTCTTGCTTGACTGCTTGTTTCTGTTCTACCCCTTAAGGTTACAGCTTTGTCTCTTGTGCCATTCTATTGATTAGCATTTTCTAATATCTGTGAAGTGATCCAGCTTTTAAAAGCCAGTCTCCAACAGATGAATACAGTAAAGGCAATATTTCAGAATAACACAGTTACTAAAACACTCCTAATCTGAAGCTACACAGACTCAGCCAGGCAACTTCCTAAGCAGCTTGATCTACTTGGACTTGCACTAGGCAGGGGGTTGGACAGGGTCCTCTCCAGAGCTCCCTTCAAATTTAAGTTATTCTACTATGACACCGTCTGATGCCAGCCACAATCCTCTGAGCATGGGGTCATGCAAAAGGTTCAACCATCATCAGAAAGGAAGTAAAACAAAGAGGATTCAGTTCTCTGTGCTTGGGCCAAACACAGGCCTGGAGAGATGCACACAAATCGATCTGTGAGCAGCCCTCTAGCTGCGCGTCCGAACTGGCTCTACGCGGGCTCCTGTAGCCCAGGGAGCTTCAGGCTCTCCACAGCTTCAGAAAACTCAATTTTGTGACACACAGCATGGGCTGAGCCACATGGATACAGACAAGTGCCCTGCTCCCCAGGGCAGCACAAAATGCCACAGGGAGGGTCAGCTACACAGGCCAGGAAACTGTATTAAGACAACAAGTTGCAGAGATAAGGTTTGTATACAGGGCACCCTCAAAGCCCACAGAAGGGATGTCAAGCACCCACCTGCGTTGGAAGGAGATTCCAGTTCTGCTTGCTACGAATCTGTCTGTCCACGAGATCCCCATCACATATACTATCAGCTGCCCTACTCAACAGCACCAAGTGCTTTTTCAGATTCCCTCTAGGAGAAAAAAAAAGAAAGAAGAGCTTGATAATACCAGCATGCAGAAACATGCAGGCATCTTGTACTCTAATTAAATTCCCCTCCATGAAGGGCTCTTCCACGAGGATGTGGAATAACTCACCCAGCAGCAGCCGGTTTCACGTGTATGTAATTCTCTTGCACAAAGAGAGGTGCTAAGGAATAATCATGGAAGAACAGATCTGATTTGTCTATAAGAGACATATGAGAAGCCTCCTCTCCAGCAGCAAAAACCTTCCGGACGACATCAAAAGGGCCCTAAGCAAATAACAGTTCAAGCAGTAAGTGGGTTGCAATTCAACACAGACAATAAGAGACATCACATGTCGACTCAGAGTCCTATTTTTCAAAAATAAGAGTTGTACTTCCAAGATGAATCAAGACCATTATCTGCTAGCCAGAGAACTTGGGATGAGAAGAATTATCTTTATCATCACAGCTTATACAAAAGGCCAGTACATCAAGATAGATGCCCAGTCTTGGATTTACCAGAGAGGAAGGTGACACATGCTCAAAACATCAGTTGGCTCAGTTATCAATTAGACTACTAGTGCTTTATTTTTAAATTAGGCACTGGGCTTTAAAAGCATCTTCTTTTATCAAAACATGGCTACAAACCAGTCCAGTATGTTATACATACCAGTTTAATGTCCTTTTTGGCTTTGCTGGCATCTGTTTTCGCCTCATCATAAGTTAATGACTTGTCTTTTGCACACCACATATTAAGATTATGCAAAATCTACAGAACAGAACGGACAAATTGGCAACTTAAATACATTTAAAAGAAAAACTTCAGGAAAAAAAATAAAAAATAGCATGTCATACTGCTCAAATCCTGCACTGAAGTCAGTGACTTGAATCCAGTGACACTGAATTTGCACTAACCTGTCTGATGTCCTGATTTGCTGCCAAGATTATCTCTTGCATAGCAGGTGGTGGGATTTTTAAGCCTTCCTTAAAGGCAATAGACATCATGGCACCCTGTAACACACACAGTATTTTTAAGAAGTCACTAAAGGTTTCCAATGAATTCTTCCTCTACAGAAAAGATTCACAGACTCCTGTCAAACATCACTGTTTCCTCGTTTTTAAGGCATTTAATAGTTTTTTTAATAATTTAATAATTTTAAGGCATTAATTCATATTCATGAATACATTATTCATGAATAATGTATTCATGAATACATATCTTCAGCACCATTCATAGGTGTATAGACAGATTATTAAAAAGGTTATTAAAAAGAACTTGAATATATTTAAGATAAGTGTCTACATCTGGAAGACCTGAGACCAACTCGGACAACCCCTTCTGAAGGGCAGTTACTCTCTAAGGTGACAAAAGTGGTGGTCTCATTTCTGTGTGAATTCTGACATGTGAGGACAGAGTTTCCCTATGAGAACTCAGTGCAGCCCACCCGAGCAGCCTTCTCACCTTAATCTGTTCCAGGCGAGGTCTCTGAAAACGAAGATCAAAACAGTAGTGGGACAAAGAACGGATCTTGGGATGGTTTCGGTCGTTGCACATACAGATGATGGGTATCTTTGTGTGTCTGATCAGACCAATCAACTCCTGCCAATAAAACACATTACAACAGTCACATCGGATTGCCCAGACAAAAAGGTTTAGCCTGTCACACTGATGGATGCAAGTCTATAAGACACCTGTGATCAGCCTTCCCCACGGCAAAACCTGCTCCCCTCCCCTGCTTCTCACTTGCTGTTCTGTTCAGCTGCAGCAACTCTGCAGTCTCACAAACCACCTGCTTCCAGCAGCCCTACTTAGGCCTCTGCTCAAACAACAGCACAGAGCTCAGCTGCCCACCTGGAGCCCAACATTCATCTTCCCAGAGACCCTTGTGACCTGGCCCAAGCCAAGCCTGGCCCAAGCCCACAGGGAGCCTTTTCCAGGGCCCTTTGCCACAAACAATAGAAGCAGCAAAGCGACCACCCCTCCCCTGTCCAAAAGAATCAGGGTTTAGTGGGTTTCCTGTAAATGAACTTGAAATTTGGTTCAACTTTATACTACTGCACTGTAAGTCTGAGCTAAGGATCTGCGTGTCCTTTACTGTCAGGGTATTGCTGCATATGGCCACAGGAAATGTTTAAAAGTTAAATCCAGAGCTGCACAGGAGAATAAAGTATAATACTGACAGTAGCACTTTATTTATTCAGTGTTACTGCCTACTGGAGGGAGCAATTGTCCCAGCTAGATAACTGATCTTCCTCTGCAGGTCAAAACCAGCTGCAGTTAAATTCACCTGTCCAGAGGCAACCAGTGACAGCGCGTGCGTGTGCGCATACACACACACCAGAAGTGTCTGTTTTAATCTACTAAGGCACTAAGTTTACTTTCACGTTAGAAGACTTACAAAATAAGTAAGAATCGGTAATAGGTAATGTGTTGTCCTTATCCCATGAACATTTACTATACAGACTTCTAAGTACTTTGTGCTGGTAAATGGAATGAACTTTTAGCACTAGTATTAGCTAACAATTGTAGTAGTTTCACCTGAATCCCCCCTCTGTCTTCATTGCCTGCCATCCCATCCACTTCATCCATGATCAACACGTGCTTCCCACTAACAGATGAGGAAGTGCCTGAAAAGGAACACAGACAAGAACATGAAACCCCAATGGAGCATTTTGTTCTAGGGTACAAAACCGAGTCTTGCTCAGAGGTTTACTCAGCCTCTGTAGAGAAGGTAGTTTCCAGAAACCACTGGAGAAGTGCAATGCTGTGAACCTCTCACTCAGCCTCTTACAGCCCTATGCTCACAAAATGGAGCTGGCTGTACCTCTTCTTCCAAGAATTAAGTACTGTGCAACAAAAGAGCAATTTCAGCAAATAGCAGAAACTGCACAAATTACTAAGAATTGATTCCCTAAATAGCAATTAATGTTACGTTGAAGATGAAGCACAACATCTCATTAAACAATCCATATTAAACATGAGTCTGCTCCTTCTACAGGATGAGCAATCCCGGTTCCTTAAGTTCTCAGTTCCAAGTTCTCCATAACTTTGTCCCAGAGGGAGGAAGTCTGCCCATCCAGTAAGGAGGCTCTTAAACGAAGAACCCCCTCCCTCGACCAGAGCCGTACCAGAACAGAAGCCCCTGATGCTGGTGTTGTTGAGCGACTCCGCCACCACCTCCTTCAGGCTGTTCTTGCTGCGCGTGTCGCTGGCATTCAGCTCCACGTAGCTGTAGCCCAGCTCCTAACCCAAACACACAAACCACGTGTAAGGCAGACCAGTAAGAGCAGCATAAACACAGCGAGCATCAGGAACAACATTTCAAAGCTCCAGGAAAGACCTCTTGTAGCACTCTCCCAGGCCAGAAATAATACACCCAAATATCCACACGCTGCCGTCTGTACCCCTGCTGGAGCGCGTGGAGCTCGGCTGGGGGAAACCCTTCCACTCCAGGGCAGATCCACCCGGACACATCCAGTTACACAACCAATATGTTAACAAACACTCTTGGGAACACAGGTTAATTTGAGCTCACCTCACAAACTAAAACAGCTGTAGTAGTTTTTCCAACTCCTGGGGGACCGGAGAGTAAGGCTGCTTTAAAACTAGCACCGTCATCTTTGCCTCCAAATTTACTGGTCTTTGCTAGAAAAGAAGATGCCAGGACTTAGCTTTTTAGTAAAATATACCTAAGTATCTATACAAATCTTTACAGATATCAAGTTTTAAAACCACTTTAAAACTTTCCTGTTCTTGTGAGAGTTATTAACATCAAAAAAAATTGTTTGCATCTAAAGCATTTGGGGAAATTTAAACAGTTTAAACTATTTAGCTTAAGACTCACCACAATTCTAGACTGAAAACATTAGCATGCTATTGATGTAATAATTAGAAACATTTGAGCAATTATCTAAATCCTAAGAAAATAGGAAGAACTCTACAGCTGTATTTAAGCATATATAGTATTTTTCTTCTTTCTTTAATGTACATGTGATTAAAACAAAACAGAGACTGCCACCGCCTACAGAATTACACCCTATGCATAGCACAGGCTGCGCGTCAGTCAGAACACGGACCTTAACCATTCATCTCTTCCCAGGTATTTTGCCATTCCGTGTTTTCCCCGTGTGCCGAGGTGAGCACTGGCTAACGTTCTTTCTCGCCAAGAGACATTCAACAGGCTGAACATAGGGCCTTCTTAATATATATTCCTATTTGCTTATTTTGATTTCTTCTGGAAGAAAACTAGATGATCTCTACAGGTCCCGTCCAACCTCAACCATTCTGTGATTCTATGAAAATATAAAAATATCCCGACTTCCAATACATTTAGAGAGGGGCACCGCAGTGAAGAGCCAACTGCCCCCCAGCTCAGCTGCTCTGGGAGCCTTTTGCCCTCACTGCAGGTTGCGGGGGCCGCTCTCCCAGCCCAGGCCTCCCCTCAGCCCGGCCGCCACGGAGCGACCCGCAGCAGGGACACAAGGCCACGGTGCCCTCACCTTGCCTGTCCTCAGACGTGGTTTGGTGCCAGTTCCGCAGCCACCGGAGCAGTTTATTGGCACAGCTCTGCTCGCCCTGCTGCCCAATTATTGCCTTGAGCGACGTAGGCCGGTACTTATCTACCCACAGCAGCTTCCCCGCTCCATCCTCGCTCCTCTCGGAAACCGAGGTCCCGCCGGGCCTCAGGGCTCCTTTCCTCTCTGCAGGCTGTGGTTTGAAGTCTGCAAGGCTTCGCACAGCAGGAGCTTCCTTCCTGACAGACCTGCGGGTACCTCCTTTATCAGGAGTGGAATTCTTTTTTTTATTATCCGCTTCTCTTTTGAAGGGACTAAATTTTCTTCTTCCAGCTTCGCTTTTCTGTGGTGTCTTTTCCTGTTTTGGCTCTGCTTTTCTTGCCTTGGAGAGGCAAGGTGGGGGAACAAACATGGAAAAGAGAAAGTTGAATGGATTTTTTTTTTTGAATTACACAGTAAGTAAACATGCAGCCTTGGAATTCATGTCTAGGAGAGCTTAACAGACAAAGCTGGCGAGTTGGGAAATAAAAGAGCACCTCAACAGTAGGTCTAAAAGGTCCTCTGTGCAACGTGAGCCCCTGTAGAAGGGGGAGTCTCACAGGGCAGCCGTCCCGGGCAGGGCAGGGGGCCCCGCTGTGCCCTGGTGAAAGGAGCAGCAGTGGTCAGGGGTGCTGCTCCCGGGATGCAGCCCCGCAGCTCCAGCCCGGAAAGGCACCGGCAGTGCTCGGCTGGAAGGAGCAGCAAGGGGCAACAACCCCTTTTGCAAGAAGGGAGCACTCTTCATGTGCACCCGTTCAAACAGCACCACAGCTGCTCCTTAAAGGTAAGTAAGTGCACAGGAAGGGTTCAGCCCAAACCAAAAGCAAAGGCTGCAGGAGCTGCTCCGTGCAAACAGGAGCAGAGCTGCTTTTGCTCTGGACACCAACGGGGCTGAACTACCCACTTGCACAACTCGTGCCCAGCTGCTGCAGAAAGGCCGGGCCACGCTGGCCCTGAGCAGTGTCCCAGGCAGCAGACGAGATTTCACCAGCTGCTACTGGCTAAAAACCTTCCAACTGTTTTGTAGTTTTCCGTGATTGCTTGCCTTCATTAGTGTTAAGTACCATGTAAAGACATTATCTATTGCATGTACATATGGTTTATATAAAATACTGTTTACATCCCAAGTTTACAGTACAATTTTATATTAGACCACAATTTATTCTGAATCTAGCATTTTTTACTGCAGTTTTATAACTGAAAAGTCCCCATTTCTTATTGCAAAAAGCAATGAGATGCTGTCAAAACTGAAGCTGAGAGGTACAACTAGCCCCCATGTCAAGTACTTAAAATAAATGAACCAGAGCAGAAAAAGGAAAGGTTTGAAATAGATCTCACAGAAAAGGGACTCCAGAGTAGAAGTCTTAAAACCCAGATATAAAACTTCCATTCTCAATTCTTTCAAGAGAGAAGATCAAACTGACAGTCATACAGTTAGTGTTACTGGAACAAACAGCTCTGAAGCTACCCAAACAGCAGCCCCTTTGAGTAAAAAGGAACAATTAAACCCACTACACACCAACCTACAACCCCGAATTTGTTTTAGACAAACCTCCATTTCAGCTGCCAATTCGTATTTGGACTTTTTGCCTGGCATAGTCCGAATGAGATCAAAGAGGCCGTCCTCATCCAGCACTTTTGTCCCTAAGGTTGATGCCTGGAGCCAAAACAAAAATTAGAAGCAAAGTCCGACAGAATTAGATAATCCATTTCAGCAACATCCTTTCCTGTAAGGAGGAGGTGTAGGAACACAAATGATGACAAAAAGCAAAACCCACACACATTTACATCACTGTGTTACAGTGCTTCGTTTCGTTTTCATGATCTATAAAAACCTGATTTTTAACTTACAAATTTAAATAACAAATGTAGTTTGAAGAAGGTAAAGAAGTTCCTTGATGAAGCATACCCCAAGCACGAAACAAGAGGAAGATCCTATCACGCTAAGAAGTCTTATTTCAATCGCTCACTAAATATAACAGGCTAGGAACTTGTTTACATACAGCAGGTGGGCTAAGGACAGAATACACACACCCGCAAACTCAAAAATAAGAGATCCAGGTAAAATTTAACCTTTTGCAGCACCAGCATTAGCTGCTGGCACTAAAACTCATTCCCCTTCCCCACAGCTCCGAGATGTGTTACGCTGCACAGGACTCTGCATCTTCAGGATCAATGCCTGACTGTAACAAACACAGTTTTATGCCAAAATTGGGCATAAAACTGCTGCTGAACAACACACCTCGAAGAGACAGGCCCAGGGCTAAGTGTGTCAAAGTGTGTGTGCATAGATCTAGAGAGATATCTAGATAGAGGGCGGGAGGGGAAGATGATATCTAGATAATATCTAGATAGATGGAGACTGAGAGATGCACTGTCTACGTCACAGCCAAACATCTCCTAAATTAGCAGCATCACAGCCAAGCATCTCCTGAGTTAGCAGCATAAACAAGGAGAAAAAAACCAACTCAGAAAGAAAGTTAAGAGGGGAGCACCTCACACTAGTTGCCCAGGCACAGAAGCACCCACCTTCTCGCGTTTAGCCTGGCCACAGTCCCGCCCCATCACCAGGTAGTTGGTTTTCTTGCTGACGTTGCCGGTTACTTTCCCTCCGTACCGCTCGATCAGAGACTTGGCCTCGTCTCTCTCGATGGACTCCAGGACGCCGGTGATGACGAAGGTCAGGCCCTCCAAGCAGTTCTCAGCTCCCTGGGAATCACAACGTTGCAGAAATGCCCTTAACGGATGCCATTCCGCCAAGTACTTTTCTACCATAAACAAAAGTTTTTAACCACAACCATGTCAAGTACTCTATGAAATAGAAAATGAGTCTACACTACCCAGATTAGTTTTAGAAGCTGAAAAAAAGTATATAAAAATAAACCTTTCTTTACTAAAATGGATAGCTACCAAAGCTTCAGACATCTGATTAACTGACAGGACAGATAGATAGAACAGGTATTACTGTAAGCACCACGTGCTTCAGCCATAGCTGTCTGTCAGATGTGTGACAAACCTGCAATTTCTTAAAACTTGCAACGGTTTTTCATCATCACTTCATAAACCAGATGTTAGCACTTCTAAGCTATATACTCATTAGATTTGGCCACTGCTTTGCATTAGAAAAAGCAGTTTAGCTTTTTCTAACATGCATTTCCTACCTGGAAAAAAAGTTCTAAAATACTTATTTATATTGATGCTTGTCAAATCACTTAAAAGTCATACGGAAGTCCACGACAAAATATACATAAATTCTGCTGTAGTCAAATTTACCTTAGGTATCTCTTTTGAGCCCAGAGCTTTTGGACCCTCACGGTTCAGGAAGCTCCTGTAGGCCTGGTAATTTATTCGTTTCTTTTCAGAGTCCTCAGGACTTATAGACTTTGGCAGAAATAAAAGAGAGAGAGAGAAAGAAACAGTGAAATACTCAAATACACACAGAGATTCCAAATGAAATTTAAAAAATTATGTACCAAGTTTGTTCTTAATTTTCTATAGATTCATTGGTTCCACATGTACATTTTCAATTAATTTAAAAACCTTTTTTTTTTAAATTTATAACCTCTCTGTTCCAGAATGACAGTCAGCTGTAAGTAAGACCTATGCTCATATGTAAAGTATTTTTTAAAAATACCATTTTCCTAATGAATTTGAAGATCTCCAAAAAGCAGAACACACACACAGCACCCCACAGAAGTCAGATTCCTCTTCTCCAAATGCAAGATGACATTAGCCAAACATATCAGACACTGCTTGATGTTTAACCATCAAGACTGTCATGATATGCAGGTTTTATCAGCACTTTTAAAGTTGAGCAATTTTGATTATTTTTAACTCTGAAAATAAAGTGTATGTTTTGAGCTTTTTACTACACAGAAACTAGAGCTAACACATGCTGTTTTCCAAACAGTGAACTATGTTTTCTGATAGTGCCTACCTCAGGCTTTTGGGGAGAAACCTTCTGCTTCTTTGGTGTTCTCTTCTCTTCTTTCACTGAAACATTTTTTTCTTTCGGTAACACACTGGGAGCCCCTCTTTCCTTGTCAGAGCTCTCATCCTTCTGTTTCAGAGCCACGAGCTTGGAGCTCGGTTTCAAGGTCTTATCTGCCAACTCTCTTGCTATTCCACCACCAGATGACTGGAGGGGCAAATGAGACCCTTTTGAGTTTTCAGATGTACTTCGCTCCCTTACAGTATAATTCTTTGCTTCATCTGTTGAGTTGCCTGCTTTCACTAGAGAAGCAGGGGAAGAAAAAAATACGTATATAAGAATATGTCATAATATTATGATTATTGGTGAAATATTTTCTATATTCAGGGGTCTACCTTTTGGTGAACGTTTGCATCTTTCTGTCAGGTTAGGACTGTTCTTGGTGCTCAGAACTGTTTGCTCTTCTGAATCTTTCCGAGGCTAAAAATGAACAAACAATGCCAAGGTCAGACAGAGAAGCACATGCACAGCAGATACCTTTGAAAAGCTGATCCCTACCATATATAACCTCTATCAAAGGCTGGAAGATAGATGAGCAAGTTCTACTCTCAACATAAACATAATTGCTCCATAAGAGACAGTTTTGATATATCCACTATATGGTGGTGATGGGTTTACAGTTGGGCTTGATGATCCTGAAGCTCTTTTCCAAGCATAATGATTCTGTGATAATAGTTAGGTTAAATTAATCACAATTAGAATTAAGTTTCAAGGGAAACAGATAGCACAAAGAAAAAAAAAAATCATGTCAGTCAATTGATTTAGTAAATGAGAAAAATCCAGAGGAAAACATATGAGCAGATACTCTTCAAACACACACCTCCCCGTTGTTCTTAAAAACATTTGTGCCTGGAAGTCTCCAAACAAAGTTCAGGTGCCTAAATAAGAACACTGCTCCTGAGGCTCCTTCTCGGAGGAGCTTCCAAACCCGCTTGGCCACAGCCGTGTGCCTCGTGCTCCGCGTGTCCCCGCGTGCGCAGGGGGTTGCACAAGATGACCTCTAAAGGTCCCTTCCAACCTTAAGGATTCTGTGATTCTATGCATACAGTTGCTAAAACCAAAGTTTAAAAAGAATTCAACCTTCTTCTTCTGTGGTGTTTCATCCAACATAGCCAAAGTTCTAGCAAATTCTTCATCTTCGTGCAGCTGTCTCTCCAACTGTGAAAAGAAAAACATGATCTTTGAGGCTCAAGTCTGACAAGTTCTGCTTTTTAGAAAAACTCTATTTATTGTTCAAGATCAAAAACTCATCTAATGAGAATACTTATTAAAATATACATATCTCCTACAAGGAGCAAATAGCCAATTTCCCAGGATGACACATAAGCACATCTTCATTTCTTAAGGAAGAAAAATAGCAGAACAAAACTGCTCTTGGCACAGAACAGCACATTTGTACCTCTGAATCCTCATCAAGCTGCAGTTGTCGGGCAATGGCCTCATCGTCCAGCGTGCAGTCTCTGCTTTGCGAGGGCTGTATGTGAAAAATCAAGAGTTCAATTTCCCAACATTAAGTTATAATAATTTATGAAGATTCATACTGCATACTTTTTAGATCGGCTAGCCCTTCAAGCTCCTAAAGGGCTGAGAATAAAACATGCAACTTTTTATTCCTAGCTTTCTAACCTCAATAAAGCCCTGGTTAATAGTAGTTAAAAGAGACAACACTCTTCAAAACAAAACAGTTTTTAAAATCACTTTTTCCAACAATGCTGGACATCTTTGACATCACCATATCTTTCAATTCTGAAGAGAAAGCAATAATTACACAACTTGAAGAATTTCCTCCATATTTTATCTAGGGCTTTGGCATCCAATAAATATATGTGCCATAACATTTTGAAAAACACTTCCCACAGACCCAAAGTTATCCTACCCATTAGGCTGTGGAGTCTCCTTCTCTGGAGGTCTTCCAAACCTGCCTGGATGCCACCCTATGCCCCGTGCTCTGGGTGTCCCTGCTGGAGCAGGGGGTTGGACCAGATGATCTCTAGAGGTCCCTTCCAACCTCAACCACTCTGAGATTCGTTTACCTCAGAAAATCCCTTTATTTATTTATTATATCATCTGTATAGACGTGAGTACTATGGTCAATCTTGTGCTGATCTTTCCACAGAGGAAAGTTCTACTTCATAATTGTACTTGAGGAGCTGATCTGTCTGTACATGCCACCAAAACTGAACTTACACTTCAGTGACTATTAAAAAGTAACATCAATTAGCTAAGTAGCATCCAGTAGCTTCTTACAGTCATTAAAGAAGCTATTTAGCTCTGCTACACAACAGAAAAAACACTAAAAAGAAACATAACCACCACTCACCTCTTTCCTTTTACTTGCAACCAGTTTCCTTTCCGATCGCTGGACGCTACTTGTCCCGAAGTAATCGAGGGCCGAGGTGGGGGTCAGTTTCACTGGGGAGAGAGGTTTGCTTTTACCTCGTGGTTTCACATCTTCCCTCCTCACTGCCGTTGTTCCTGGGCAACCAACTGCTGACGCCCCATTCTCCTTGGGTTTCAGGGAAATCCTCTTGTTGACAAAGTCGTCGTCTTCATCTAAAACATGGAGAGTACCTTATTATTCCTGGTTCAAGGAACTCCAGTAAGTTACAATAACGTAACTGTCCAGAAAACTACTGAACAATTTTCTTAACTTATACTCTTAACAATTATTACAGTGATTCAAGAGCTCTGTGGGCAAAGGCATGCTTGCATGATACACTATTTGGCATTTTTAATAACACAGCCCAAATTCGGCTAAATTGAGTGATGAAAAAAGGAGACAAAAACCAGGTACTTGGGACTGACAAAATAGAAGTCCACAGCGAAAGGAGCACACAAAAAGCTACAGGTATCGGTGCCAAATGAGATAAGAAGATAAACAATTATTGGACCGACTTTGATTAACGACAAAAGCCCTTTCTCTGAGTTCTCAGCAGACTTCACTAAGCAGTAAAGGCCAATAAGACAACCAACGAAGAGCCCCAAAATGAGCAGAAGATACACAACTTGGTATGGAAGACCAGACTTGGTCTCACGTGCCTCTCTCTGAGGTTTGCTTTTCTCGAAAGCAGGACCGTTTCAACTCCTCCCCTCATCATAACCAGGTGAACATGGGCATCAAGGGATCAGGGTTTTTTTGTATAAAAATTTCTGCATTCTTATCTCCCTAAGTTTCGATTATCTCACATATCCGTTAGATCTGGAGTTCCTGATCTGCACTAGACAGCTTCTTCTTTTTGTTCCAACTTTTTACCTGGACGGTAGTAGCAACAGTGTTTTAAGGTATAAGCTGGCAGGGTCAGCTGTGGAAGTAGCAGGCAACAAATACGAAAGGATCCTGACTACTGTTGTGTGAGGAGGTTGAGAGGAAGGGAAGAGTAAAATCACCTATCCCTAAGGGAGGAAATTGGTTCAGCAGTTAACAAAAGAATGCCCAAAGACAAAAATTTACCTGCCCGAAAGAGGCATTTTAGCCAATTCAGTTGACAAAGCAATACATGAGAGGGAAAATTCAAGCCCGGGTCCCCTCACGTGACAGCACAGTGTCTTACCCAGAAGATAAAAGCTTTATCATTCTCACCCCAGTCATGTATTTTCCTTAGGCACTGGTAAAACTCTTATTGCAGCTTGGCTCAATTTAACTATTACATATCAGAGAGATTTGGACACCAGATGCTTTAGGTTCCCAATTTGCTTATCCAAAACAACAACAAAAAAAAAAAAAACCCACACACCCCCCACACACATCTTCTTGCAATTTTTCAACTTAAAAAGAAAATGCATTTGGGGAGTAAAACCGTAGCTGTTACTAAAAATCAATAATTAATGCAGATATAATTCATTTGTTTTAGAAAGGAGGGGTACAGAAGCTGTCCTCCCCCTTACCCTAAAGGCTGCTGTGTGCTCGAAGAGACTCTTTACCCATCACTGTTACCACCACAAGATCTGCAGGCAATATTGATTTCTTCTTCACAATCATTTAAATAACAACAACAAAACCCAGGATATTGCTTCCCCTCCCCCTCCACCCCTGAGGGGTTGAGTAAATATAATTAGGTTTTAATTAAAAAAGATGTGGATTTGAGTTAGTTATGATGTAAGTACTAAGCATCACTGATAGTTAGTGCTCGGCTCTAATCATGTCCTTCCTAGGAAGGGCAGGATTAGGAGCGTTACTGAGTGCAAGCTGAGGCTTGCTGAAAGAGAGGCTTCCAGCCCTTATGAGCAGCCAACTATACATGTAAATATGAAGTGAGAGGACAGAATTAGAAGGCGAAACTCATCATTCAGAAACCAGAAAACTGATTCTGTTCAGTAATGACTTCAAAATTTCAGACATGAATTAGCAGAGAGCTGCTCATGAAATTCACCAACACATCAGCAAAATCCTGAAGTCCAAGCTCTCCCATTACTTCAAGTACACAAAAAAAAAGTGGTGTGTGGGGGGGACTGGTTTGGGTCTTTTTCAGTAAAAGGTTAATATTTCTTCCTGATGGTCCACCAGTTATTCATTTCCATTTCTTTGTAAGAATGATGATTAGAAACCTTAGTATCTTCAAAGTTATGATATGTGCTCCTGCTGGTGGATGTTTCTCAAAATACAACCTGTAGATCACCTTTGGCCTGTTAAACAAGGGACAGAAGTTCCCACTAGTTCAGGTAAGAAAACTAACCGTATGAAAATAAAAGCAAAAAAGCAAAATATCCAACTGCAGATTAATTCTGCAGCTTCTATGGCCTGAGCATTATACAGCAATTGCTAGGTGAACAATTGAGATAATCTTACACTGGGAACAGGGATAGAGACCTCAGAAAGGTAACACTAACACTGATTTCTAATTTTTAATTAAGAGACTTTTACTCTGAAAAAATGTGTATGTAACAGAACAATATGGCTCTGAAAATACTCTTCCCTATTTCCATTCGTGTAAGGAAGGCCCCAGGATGCCAGGCAGTGCCCAAAAGCAGATTTCCCCAGCAAACAACTCTGAGCTCTGCTTCTTCTGAAGAGCTATTCAAGAGCACCAAGCAAAAGCCAGATGTGTTTTCATGTGCTACTCTGGCAGCAGCACCAATGAGGCCACTGAACACATGTCCTCAGCCACCTGTAACTCTCTGCTATTGCTCTCCCTCCTCCCTATCCCACCTTTACTCCAAAGGTTTCCACCTGCTGACTGGAGCACAGTATGTGTGGCTGTTCCTCAAGCCTGGCCAGTAAAGTTACCTAGGTTATTTAAATATAAATCATCTCAAAGGCTCACATTCACAAGCGACTGCATTAAGTCTCAAGGGCAGCAGCCTGTTGCATGGGGGACAGCAGTGACAAAAGACACAGGACAGTCCATCAGGACAAAGTCCATGAGGTTGCCTTTAGGGCCACCTATTCTATTTGTCTTCATTTAACTTGCTGTACTGTCAAATTTCTCACGAGTATAAGATACAATTCCCTAGTTCCTCTCTGTTAAGGATGCAAAACATTTTAATGTAGAGCACGTATCATAACTTCGAAGAAAAACCTTTTACTAGGATGTATTAAAACTACCTGACCTCAAATATAATCAGGACATCTACAGGTTACAAATAGCCAGCAATTAACACAGTGAAAGTACCCTAAATTACTAAGTGTTAGCAGCCTACTACACAAAGACTTCTAAATGGAGCTAAAAGGACTATATAACTTATCTAAAAGTTACTAGATCTATGTTACTTGTATAAAATGAATGTGTACTGGGCATTCTTTGGTTTTAATGGCACCACATCTGTGCCACTACCTAAGGCAGGTCTTGTACAAAGGACCTGCAATCTAAGGCACTGGGCACCCCTGCCCAAACTGAAGGTTATGGTGGAGAAAATGGTACGTGGAGGAAGAGGAGCCACTGCATCAGGCTAGCATTATTTTAAAAGTGCATTGTTCAGTACTTACTACAGTCCTGTAGCGACAGTGATAACACCGTCAAGACTCAAGTTTTGTATTCACTTTGTGCTTAAAGTAAATAGAAAAATAAGGGCCAACATTCTACAAAAATAAATAAGGCAGCAAATCTATATTAAAGTGCAGCAACCCTAACTATCCAAAGATAAGAATAGTTGAGATGCTACGTGGGACAAGAGAACACAACTTTTCCATCCATCCATCCATCCATCCTCATTTAAAAATCACAATAGTTGCAAATTGAGTTTCAAAAACTGTTTTTAAAGTCATTTAGATTTTCCATGCCATTTCTCAACAAGCTAATTGATTGCAGAGGTACTTCAAACATGCACTTTAAACCACAACTGTTAGCATTCTGCCTATATCGAAGCATCAAGCTTCTACACCATAATAAAAAACATAAGACTCACAAAAAAGCCACTAGTTTTACTCCCAAACCAATCTACTTGTCTTTTCCAATAATAAAAGATAATTTCCAAGAGTTCTCTGTCATATTTTTCACTGTAGCAGGTTGGGTTCAACCCCGATGGCTTTGCACATGCGAGTGCCCCTAGGAGAATGTCCGAGCTGCTTCTCGAGTATCCAGACACGATCTGAACACGTCAATCAAATAATCTGCATGTCTAACAGCAAACACATACTTCAGTGCACAGCCTTTAAAAGCCTCTGTAGTGTTCTTATAGTCAAATACCTGTATTTTTAAATATATCTTTAGAAAGACATTTGGTTAATATCAAAATATATCAGAAGGCTTAATATTATAAACAAAAAAATTGAATTTCATCTGCAAAAGCCTTTTAATAACCTTTAAGCAACCTTTTAAATTAAATCTTCTTACTTAGAAGCCATAGAAACCGGTGCACATGACCCTGGCACGCAATCACAAGTCATCAATCCATTAACTCTTTTCAGCTGATTACCAAGAGTTTGGTAATCAGTTTCAGCTGATTACCAAAACATCATGGTCTGGGGTTTTCTTGCCTAAAGTTATATATATAACTATACATATATATCATTATTATATTATTTTATATATAGTTGAAATATATATAAAAATAAACCTGAGCAAGCCCTTTTGCAGCAGCAGTGCTGGAAGCTCAGCTTCCTGAGCCACTCCAGACCTGGTGCTCCGCTTCCATCAAAACAGAGGAGCCTACCAGGACGTTCTCCTTTATGCTTTAGTCTACAATAGGTCCCTTTTGGTTTGGGGATATTTATGGGGAGGCAAACAGGCATCTTATTTTGCTCTGTAAAAATAAACACACACGTTACATAACCAGCTAATCATGTACTCTGCTAGATCCAAGCCACAGCACTTAATCTGTTAAACAAGCAGGCCACTAAATGACTGTGCTTAGACCCACCAAACAAACAACCAGGGCATGTCATGCATCTGTTCTGTTTTTAGATAGAGTTTATTGGTGGTTAAATGCACGATTAGGTTTGCTCTAGAAGGTGTCTTCAAAAAGGAAGAGACCTAATTTCAATTAAAGATTAAAAAATATAGATGAATTAAAGAGAGAGATGTCATACCCCAATTCAATAAAGAATTCAATGCTAAAGAACTAGGAGTTTTTATGTTTCCTTAAACTGAAAAAGGAAATAGAATTTTAATGCACAGAATAATTTAATCAATTTTTGTTAACATTCAGCATAGTAATAAAATCATCAGGGCAAAAGAAAAATTCTCCTATTAAAGCAACTGAGGGAGAGGAGGAAAAGCCCAGTACCAAATTTCTATATCAGAATATCCAAAGAATATTTTCAACAAGTTAGAGGCTTCACTCAGCTCTCCCCTACCTATCCTCCTACACAAGTTAAGAATTACTGTAAGAATTGCAGTCAGAAAAGGTCAAAAAGTTTTTGCTAGCAATTTCATCAAATCTGTAATACAAATGCAACATACTGAAAGATTAAGTCAGGTTTACAGTATTCCAGAACAAAGGGGTTCCCCCCCCAATACTTGCACAAATAAAGGGAGAGGTTCTACAATAAAGAAAAAGATGAACTAGAATAATTCTAGTTAAAAAAAAGAAACACTAGTTTCCTTCCAGCCACATTTAAAGTACAGACTGAAAAAGAAATTCTGTCTGTGGCAAATCATTCCGTCTTTTGATGGCTAAATCTGATTCCCTTTTTATTTAAAGTTATCGCACTTGTCTCCCACCCCTGCCATCACCTTCGAGTCACAGGGACCAGAACAAGGCTCCTGGCAAGAGCCACGGTCACCTCCTCATTCATCCACAACTTGTGTTTCCAGTTACTCCCCATTCCAAATGGGGAATCAGGATAAAAGGAACCAGATACTATAAAACTTTTATACAACTCTCACCACTTCAAGCTTGAGTACAACAGGACACTGTCAGAGGACCCTTACACTGTTGTGCTGCTATTTCTGCAAATTATGCACAGAGAAATGAGGCATGAAATAACTGAAAGCACAGACACCTGCTCCAAATCTAGTTTTGGTTGGCCTTATTTCTAAACGCCTTTTGCCTTGTCACTGTGACACTGGTTCCAACTTCATAAGATCTCTCTGCTCTCCATCCCCAGGGGGATATTATGACTAACACCCTTCAACTGCATATTCTCTACTAACTTTTTAAAAAACATTGTAGAGGAACGCTGCTACCTTAAGAGCCATTTACTACATCCATCCCTTCTCCATACGTGCAGCAGCTTTCACAGGTATGTACAATATTAGTATTGCTCAGGAAATAAAGAGTGACAAGTTTTTGTTATGTCCAAGAAATGCCCATTCACAGTCACTCTCTGCTCACTCTGCCTAGCACTTCAATCCTGGGGCTTTTAGTGGACCACCAGTACCAGCATTTGTCTTTCCACTGAGTTTTTTAAATAACATGCACTCTATATTTAGCAAGCACATTCACAAGCCAGTCTCTTCTTGCCCTATATTCCAAGCTCTCAAAACCAGCTCCCCAGCAAGACACAGCACTACTCAGTTTCCCTAGCTCCATAAGGTCTTCCACTACTACAAGACTTCTTTTTTCAGTTATACTGTGTCATACCCAAACTATCAAGCCACTTGCTGCAAACACATAACTACCACTGCCTGCTGTATGTGAACAGCGAGGTACTCACCAAAAGCCACCAAAGGCACTTCTCCTACCAAGCTAACCAGCTGTGATGAAACCAGAAGAGGCTCAACATGTCCTAACAGCCGCTCATCTTCTGCAAGTAAAGCTCGAGGCTCCAGACTTCATTAATCAAATAAAGCATTATTTTAACAAACACAATAAACATTGGTATTTTTCCGAATCTACTATAGGATTAGAAAGGAGGAGACTTCCTCCCCTATTATTCACTAGAATAATTATGCCTTACCTATGGTCATCAATAAACTAAGCACTCATTTAAATTGAATTCATGTCATCAGTAGTAAAGTATTTCATACAGAATTAGGAAGAGCTTTAACCTTATAAGCAAAAAAAAAAAAAACCATAAAGCAAGAAAGCATGACAATATTCTCCTAAACTCACCCTTATAAGATCTTCTTGAAAAAAGCTGTAGGAATTTATCTAAAGCAAAGTTATATGAAAGAGCAGAAAGAAAACTCAGGCAACAGAGGAGAGTGTTTCAAGTGAGATTCAGAAACATGCAGAGACAACTGATCAAAGAAACACAAAAAGGCTGTTTCAAAAGCATTGCTGCAAAGCCCCCAAGAAGAGGGTTCTGAGTTTGTACCAAGTCCAACAAGACTAGCCTTGATTTAAGCTTTCAACTCTGTTAACATTAAAAACAAGAAAAAACATCTACAAATTAATATACATATATGTATATATACACACACTCTTGTATAAATGTATATCTCGAGATAATAGCTGTGTTAGTAAAAAATACACACACACACTCCCCGAGACAAAAACTTCTCTAGCTCCCTTATGCTGAAGGCAATTTATTTATCGATTAAATACAAACAAAATTAAAGCGTAAACTCTCAAGGTTATAAAGACATTGTTTTAGTCACACAGTATAAGTCAACTGTGTGTGTACCCAAGACTCTTTAGATAACAGTAACCTTGAGCTGTGGCTTTTGGGGATTTCACTAGTAACTTTGACCAGTGCTCCCGTAGTATCGCATGCAGAAGAGCTTGATTACACCACCCTCAATTGCATAATAAACCTAAAAGTGTTCTGCTTCTTACCCAGGAATCAGATCATTTACCCACTCTGGGGGTCAAGGCTATTACGCACCCTTTATAATTGATTAGGGAAGAAGACAATGCCGGTAAAAATTGTCAAGGAAGAAAAACATTGAGTAAAAGATAGTGCGTTTGATGGTTCGGTAAACTGACAGTTGAGTATGTGACTTAGTACAGCTAATGCCAGGTCAGATCTCTGGAACAAGGTGCACACAACCCATACTAGAAACATGGATTCTGTAAAGAGCCAGGAAGATGAATAGCACAGAGAAAAAAATAGAAATGGCCAGCTGAATCACACTTCTAAAGGGATCCAGCAGCAAACAATCCTTTTCTGTATGAAAAATACAGAGCAAGATTAAGGAGGCAATACCATCTATATGTTCAGTAATGCTCTTAGAAGAGCCTCCAACACTACTCAGGCACAGCATATGTTCACACTTCCAAAAACATAAATCTACAACTTAAAGATGCATCACAGAAGAACTACCAGGATTGTTACATACACGTAACACGTGCCACTAACAGACCTCATATTAACTGTTCTCCTATTCCTTTTTAGTTAGCAAAAGCATAGCATGATGTTATGCTATTCACACTCATGAATTTCAGCACCATCACTCCAAAAAAACAAATGCACTCACACATGTGGCCAAGCGTTCTCATATGCCAAAAAAGAGTATACTAAACACACAAATAAGGTCCATCTTCAATTAGTACTGAAATACTAAGATAAATACTAGAAGCTCTGTCCTTTTTCCTCCATAGATAGGAATTTTATAAAATTTCTAAGTTCTTTGCCCCTATGCTGGCAGCCTATCTTTAACAGAGTTTGACTCACATAAGTAACTTTTTTCTTCAAGAACAGATGTCTGTACAGAGTTATGTTTACCTGTCAACCAAGAGCAGCTAATGCTACTACTGGCATTATTTTTATTTTGTTTGGGAGCTGGGAAGGAAACACATTTACTGAGAATTCTGCAGGATGATACTTTCGTTAACAGCACGTTTAGAACAAATGAGTTAGTTTACAGTCAAACAAGACTCTCCTCTCTAAGGAACAAAGTTCAAGGATACCACACACAAAGCAACACAAAGTGGCAATAAGGACCAACAACCACCGAAAATTCAAAACACAAGGCTTTTTAAAATCAGACTAATAAACTAAAACTACACTCTTAACTCAAACTGCAAGTATCATTCAACGGAACAAATAATGGCAAATTTTAAATACACGGCTTTAAAAGAGGGGTTTAATTCTAAACAAAATTTTACTGAAAATTCTACAGTTTAAAGCACATCACCCAGGAAATTATTTCAGAAGGTTCTGGAAACTTGAAGAGACCAAGAATGCATTGATTCTATTTGAATGTTCCCTAAGAGGAAAACAATGTCTTAAGAATTTAGGAAGCTGGAAGCCAAGACTGAGAAGGTGGTGTGGTACGAGATATTGCTATGACAAAGGAAAAAAAGCATAATAGATCTGCAGGGGTTAAGTTCCAGAATTTATCACAACGAAAGTAAAGACCAAATCACAGATTTTGGCCTCTGCCAACTTCCATGTATCAGTGAAAGATTAAAGAAACAGAGAGTCATACACAAAGGGAGTTGGGGTTGGAAACAGATTTCCAGACATATCATGATCAATATTCATTCAGAAAAAGTGCAGGGGAACATTTTAAGCAAAAAGACTTCCCCTACTGAACTGCCACCAGCAAACGTATGAAATTCTTTAAGCAAGAAAATAGTAGTTCATGAAATCACATGGACAATTCAGCCAACCTAAACCACATTGCAATATCACCTCTGTTTTACCCTGCTCCTGATTTTACAATATTGGAGATCAAACATCTCATGTGGTTTTGGTTGGCTGGTTCAAGGAGGACATAATTCTTCCTCCTCAACATTGGGACTTAAATACAGTACATAAGTACAGTACAACAGTTAAACCATCCATCCCACCTCACATATGTTCAGCTATAATGAGCTAGATAATAATGACTCATTTCTTCCATTACCTGTCTCTGAAACATAAACAACAGGATCCTGCTTTAGAACTTTACCAAGTTTTGAAGTAGCTGCTTTTTTCTCAGGTGGCTTGGATTTTTTCACCGACTGCACCTCCTCTTCTGAATCTGTATTTTGACCACAACATAAACAGAGATTTTCTCCACATATACAGAGACTTCAAGTAACAGATCAAACACAATTAGTTAACATGTGTTAGTAAACATTCAACTAATTGAGAAAAAGAATATGCTAAGGTCAGAATATAGCTTCATGTTTCTCCAATCAGTTAAAAGACTGGTCAACATTTATGTTATCATGTACAGAATTAAATAAAAATTTGTCCAGAACTAAGACTACACTTTGCTTAAATAACAAGACTTTCTACCTGATCAGAAACCTGTCTGAAAATATGAGTGCAACTGCCAGTGTTTCAAAAGTGACAAATTTTAACATGCATTCATTAGTCTGAACTTCTATGCCTACATAGAATGCTATATTATGCTGGACAATACACCGATCCAGAAACTATTAACAGGTTAAAACAGATCACTGAGGTTGTATTATATTTTTTTCCAAGAGTACACCATCCTAATTGGTCTTTTCTATATCACAAAACTTATCAAGAGGACAAAACCAAAGGGCTGAAGATTACACTTCATTACACATAGATACCACCATCCAAATGGACAAACAGGACAGAACCTGAAGAAGCTCAGAGAACTAGCATGTGATAACAGTGGCTAAGCTTCAGAGCCTTTTTTTGTGACATATACTGATGTATCTGTATCTTTCCTTTGTTCAAAACAAAGGAAAAAGCCCTAATAATTACAAGTTCATACCACCACACTCATGTATTTCAGTTCATTGGATGCTTTTCCATCTTCAAAAATTTAAAGTAGTATTTCCCTAAAGCTGAATTACATATTACTTTTATATTACAAACCCTATTGCAGAAATATTCCCTGCAGTTAAACAGGACAATGTTTATAATGACAACTTTTCCAAATTATGAACACATTTTTCCCCAAGTATATCGGCACTGGACAGAAACTTGTGTCAGTGTTTTTCTTCTATAACAGACGCAACTGTCTGTTATTAAATAGTATCTAAAAAATCAGACCAAAATAGGAATCAAGAATTCAGCAAGACTCAAGAATTGTAGGAATTCCTGCAACCTTTTCTGCAGTTTCACAACAGCTCTGCAAGATTCAGAATCCAACCAGACAGAGATTAATTTATAAGTTTGGAATTCCTAGTTTGAACTTTCTTGGCTTTAACGCTATAAACCCGACAGGCAAGTGTGGGGTATTTTGTTTGTTTGCCTTTTTTTTTTTTTTTTTTTTTTTTTTTTTTTTTTTTAAGATGTAAGGGCTTGAAGAGGGGTTTATGCTTATATCACTCCATTTCCTGTAAATGGAGTGATATAGTGTAAGTAATGTGAAATTATACTATATAACCAGACTCCCACTCAATGAAAGAGGTCTTATTTAACTCCTGTTTCACACCGTATTTATGGCATATGTTGCACTTCTTTATTATTGCTGGATAGCCAATGGCATTTGACAATTACTGTGAAAAAAATCTCCATAAACAGTGCGTACAAAGATACCTGTCTCCAGCAGCACAGATGCATATAGTAATTTTTGTTTGAATTTATTGAGAATTATGTTTACAAAAAGACACAGAGCACAACTTCCAGATACAGCTTTCAGCTAATCAACTTTTTTTTTTTTTCCTCCAGAAGGTACAAAGAAGGATTCATTACCTGAATCATATATTATTCGTTTTTTCCTGTTTGTTGGTTTTCGTTTGGAGTCATCCTCATTGGAAGAATTCACCTAGCAGTAACAGTGTGTTAGTTCAACAAATAAATACATTCAACCACCACCTTTGCATTAACTAACCAGGGATGAGGAAGAAAACAAGAAAGAAAACACAGCAGTAAAGTTAAACATTCTTAACAACATAACCTACTGTTCGCTTGAAGCATAAATATTTGAGTTTTCATGTCCATTAAACTAACCAGACAGGCTTTCAAGAACTAAAAAAACACCTGGTCAAATGCCTTCTGTATCACACTGTTTTACCTCACCAAATGTGTGATTTTTATACGTGTACATTAACTACACATAAGGGCCCCTCTTTTAAAATATATAAGCAAAATTATATTAAAAGATAATAGATTCTTTCTACATTAGCACCTGAACATTTAATTTTTATCTCTTTGCCCCACAACTCTGATATTTTAAAAACTTGTAACTTTACCACCTACAGAGTTTTACTGCTATAATAATATGTTTAATTATATTATTATATATTTATACAAATATTAATGTAATAAATACTATAATGGGTAGTTTCCTCCTACGTCTTTAAAAATTCTGTTTCCTCACTATATAGAAAGAATTATGACTTTAAAAAAGCCACAGGTACAATCACACAGAGTAACCAAGCACTTTACAAAGAAAAAAACAAAAGCCAAACTAACCTTCGCCTCCTTTCCTCTTTTCTTCCCACTTGAGGTCCCTTCCCCATTTTTTATTTTTTCATTCTTTTTCACATTCTCACATTCTTGCCTCTTGCCAGAAGATACAACCCCAAAGAATTTCCGGATATCCTATTAAACAAGAAAATAGAGATTAAACATACATATATATATAAAAAGTACAATAATTTATACATAATCCTTAGAAGCTTCATGCTACACAAAAGCATTACCCTTTACAGGGCAATTCAGTTCCTCCAGAACTCCTGTGTTACAGTATTTATTGATCTGAACATTTTACTTACAGGCTAGAGAGCAAAGACCACCAAGTTAAATGGAGGTGAGTCTTTGAGTAATTAAGAAGCTTACTTTTCCCCTTGGTTAGGCATCTTTAATAAGGCACACTTCAAAACAAATTTCCCTCAGCAATAAAATAGAGCAACTTAAAAACATATATAATTCAGATTCTTTTCATTCACAAACCAAGCCCAAATACCCTTACAGCTAAAATGACCAACTTGGGTATAAAGTAGGGTCAAATTAAAAAAAAAAAAAAAAAAAAAAAAAAAAAAAAAAAAAAAAAAAAAAAAAAAAAAAAAAAAAAAAAAAAAAAAAAAAAAAAAAAAGCACCAAGAAGAGCTAAAAAGCTGTCAAGAAATAGCATGTTCACTTGTTCACCATCTTCCTAAAAATTCAGGACAATAAACATAATCTCATTATGAAACAGATTCAAATCTAAGCAAAGAGGAAAGTTACATTAAGAATCTAACACAGAAAACTGCAGGTCTGTTTTATAACTTACAAGGTTATTCCATTACCTTGTGATAGATCAATAATAAGGGAAGGAAAAACAAATCTATACATGTAAAAACTAACATCAGAAGCTCCAATAGAAACAGGGCACTTTTAACACATAAACTTATGCTTAAAAAAAAAAAATCAGTTTTATTAAGCAGCAACTTGAGAAAGGCAGTACCTGCTCAGGGGCAGCAGCCATTTTTGGGTGCAGAGGGTGCTCTGGGCTGGCCATATAGCAGCTAGGGGAGGGTGCTGGGGCTCAGTCAGCCCAGGTGCCCCCCGTCCCCTCCTCCTCATAGGGTTCAGCTGGTTAGTTCTGCAGCATCAGAGGCTGCTATAATGTGATCAGTGGAAAGCATCTCAGGCTCCTTTTCTCTTACCAAGTCCCCAATTGTTTGGGTTATCAGAGCCCTATAGGGTGATGACTTCTCCTAAATACTTAAATTATATGCTGCTTAGGAAAGATGTACTTAAGAAAATATATTCTAACCTGCATGCCCCAGGTTCTTCCACTATTTTAAATAAGTTCCCTGGCCTGTTAAGGCCAAGAATACAACAGGTAATTTATGATTTTTTGGCTCGTTAGTTCTCAGGAGATATCAAATCAGCTCTTCAAAAACAACAGCAACCCACAAAATGAATACCACGTAAAGAGGAACCAAGTTGTTGTTGCAGGATTTAAAAGAAAAAAAAAAACCCTTATTGAACTACGGTTACCTTAACAAGATGTTACCTTTGTTACTTTCCTTCACTCGAGCCCAGCTAACATCTAAAATAAACTAATGACAGTCAGCTTCTAGTATCTTTGATAATGCAGGTAGGAGTTGATTAAATTAGCGGGTCAAATGAGAATATTTTTTTCTCTAACTCAAATCAGCATCTTGTACCCATCTGTACAGAAAGCATGTGCTTTTTCTGTGTGAAAATATTGTGGTGATAGAGCTACACATTCTAAAAGTACCTCCATATTTTAACACAGCACAATCTATTTTTTCTTGCACTTCAATCCTCAAGAAATGGCTGCTTTTTTGCCTTTTTTTTAACCTTTTTTTATTGCTACCTGTTTGTGTTAAGGAGTTTCTCAGAAAAAAAAAATAGTGTAAATAGAATATCACACAGGCCACCTGGAGTTTTTTGACTAAAGGTTTGTACTTGGGTAGTAAATTTTAATTTTGCGGTGACTCAAATACATAGCCCCAGGCAACAAAGGAAATTTGGAAGTTATGTACAATCTTATTCAATCTTCAGTGTTATATATCCTGCAATCTCCTTTGGCCACCCTACTGTTCTGAAGAAAAGGTAACCTTGTTAGACACCACTGGACTAAAACAGATAGTGAATTTAGATTGTTTGCAGAAAAATATGTCATACTGTAATAATAAAGTTGCCTTTCTAAGAAGCTTTCATCAGAGATGAATAAAGGTGAGATTTTTTTGGTTCTACTTCTTAGATACCCCAGAAAAATAATTCATTGCACAACTAAATGTGGAAATAAACTGTGCACATTTATTTTTCATCTGGATGCATTCAGTTGACAGCAGACTTATACCAATGTGACTGAGAAGCTCCCCAAGGGATGTTGCCCCAGAAACCACAAGACTCATCAGTCTTGTGTATGCTGAAAATACATTCATGGGGAGGGCTGTTCTGGGCCATCTCCCTGCCTAGGACAGTGAGATTAAGAGGCAGAGCTCTGCGAGTGCCGCTTCCCATCACTGTTTCAGCAGCAGCAGCGTGAAACACAACTCTAAGCAGCTCTACCTAAACGGGGCTGGCAGGGAATTGCTATGGCTTTGGGGTGGTTTTGGTTTTCTTTTTTACCAATGGAGATTTGAAAATAAACATGAAAAAATTCACTGCCTGGACATAGCAGGTTTAAGGGCATCTTTTAAACCATGGCTGCTAAGCAGGATTCCGCTCCACATCCGGACTGCCACATTTTGCAGGGACTTTACCCCTGCTAGGCAGAGTATTTCTGGTGAACCCCCTGAGGCTGGGAGAAGCGCCGGTGCGCAGAGCTGCGACCCTGCAGCCAGGTCTGCGCCGCTTCCTGCTGAGCTGCCTGGCGCGAGGGCGCAGCCTCCTGCGCAGCCTCCTCCGTGGCCCCTGCTCTGCTCTTTCAAACCCGCAGTCCTTCGCACAAGCAGCACGCAGCAGAAGTTCAGCATGCCAGGTTGCAGGTTTTCTCTTGAAAGATTCCAGTCAGTTTGACTGGGGAGGATTAGAATGAGGCCGATATTGAAACTTAAACCAATTTGTGAGTGCAAATACTGGTGACTCAGATTGCTTCTCAGGGCAACTTTTAAGGCTTTAGCTAATACTCAAGTTAGAAAATGAAGTCATAAAAGCTGGCCTTGCAACACTGCTCTTATGAATGCTCCAAAGAAGTGTTCTTATAACTCACATATGAACACTCCTATGACTTTCTGTCATATTTTTTCCTGCATTTTAAAAGCATCCTAAATCAATGCCCCTAGAAAAACAGAATTTCAGTACACTGCTGTTCCAAAGCCTGGATGATGCCTCACCCTGTGAGAACATTCCCTGTACACACAGCACTGCACTGTGAGCCACACGCCCAGTCTTGTTAACTTGTTTACTTGATTCGGGTCAAGTAAAACAGACTGTTTTCCAGAATAATGTTTTTACAACTGAGTTTGCATCTCAAAACTACACTGTGAGGCAGAAAATTGAATTTCCTCAGCCTAGCTCAATGACTGCAGTGCAATTTAATTTAGGTACTTCGATGCGTGCCCATATGAGCTTTGAATCAAAGAAATAATTTGTGCTCATTTACAAGCCTGACTGCTTCAGCGCAACTTTGTGCATCAGCTTTGGCATCCCCCAAAATCATACTAACTGAAATGAAATTAAAAGTATCACCTCAGTTAAATCAGTAATATCAGCATGGATACTCATATTAATTGAAGCACAAGTTGCACAGGCTACACGGTATATTTTAGAACACTATTATAGTTCTAAGTGAGACCAAGTCATACTACAGTTATGGCCATTTGAGTGTTTCTGACAGCAACAGAGGCAGCTCAAGCAGCCCCTATCACCAGACATTCGTTCCCTCAGTTGCAGGGGTAAAGCTCTCCGCATGGTACCACCACCAGGGAACTAATCTGGATAAGAGTAAATCCTTTCTAACACAAAGTAGTTCAGTGGAACTGAGGCGATCTTGCAGAACGGAGCAGACAGGGTCTGCTCGTATTTGGCCCTACATGAATCACAGAATGGGGAAGGTTGGAAGGGACCTCTAGAGATCATCCAGTCCAACCCTGCCCTGCTCGAGCAGGGACACCAAGAGCACATGTCTGTTTACAAGAGCACATTAAATGCCAGTATGTTTGTGTGGTGAAGGCACAGGGCACGTTACTCTCACTACGTTTTGCATCCCTCTCCACTGCTGCAGCAGCGATGGCTGCACTGCCTCTTCAGGCCGGGAAAAGGGATGCACTGAGCAAACTCATCCTCCCATCCCAGGAACAGGGATGGTTCCTCCTCCTTTCTAGGAGAGAGCCCAACTTTGTGGGATGTGCACTCCTCAGTAGGAGATGACAGGGAGGGAGACAGCTTTCATGCCATGAAGGTGGGAAAGGGGGAGGCAAATCTTTCTTGTCTTCCTACGTAATCCAGGCCACCAGCCCTGCTGACATTATCAAAAGAGCGTGGTTTAACAGCACCTGGATTGGTAGCATGGGCAGATCTCTCCACATCACTTTGTGGTATTGCCCACCACTGCTGCCTGGTGTAAGGTGTAAACACGGCCAAGTTCTAGGCAAACTGAAAGGGTTTCAAAACCAGAGCTGGAAGAAGCTGGTGCAGAGGGTGCTTGGTTAAACTGCTAACAAGCTGCACACTCAGATCGCACCAAGACAGAGGCAAATTTAACCAGTCGGGACAGAAGTCAGCCCTGCAGCGGCTGCGTGAGCAGGCAGCACACTGGAAGGCACACAGGGGTGCCAGTATTTTAGGGCATTCACAGCGCCAGGGGAGGGGGCCTCCCTCATTACCTGTACTCGTGCCCCCTTGCAGCCCACGCTGCCCTGCTCTGGGCCGGCTGCCCCCCTGCGCGGCCCATCTGGGCAGCAGAGCCCCCCGTGCCCAGTACAGACTCACGGGCCGGCACAACCCGGGCCGGGTCCACCCAGGGGAGGCCAACTCGCTCCCCGCGCGCAGGGGCCGGGGGGCCCCCCTTGGACACCCCGCACCGCTTTCCACCACCGGCCCGGGGGCGGACGGGGCTGCAGGGGGACGGGGCTGCAGGGAGCCACGGCCCGGCCTGGCCCCAGGGCGGCAGCGGGACAAGCGGGCCCACAACCCTCCCTCCCCACCCGCCGCGCCCTGAGGGGGGCCCAGCCCGGCGTGCGCGGCGCCCCAACGGTCCC
>VZSG01000024.1:1574850-1605248 GCA_013398315.1 Nothoprocta pentlandii
CCCCGGTGCGGCGCCCTCCTCCTTCCCGCCTTGCCCGTGGTGGCCTCCGCGCCTCCCCGGTGCCGGGGCACCGCTGCGAGGCCGATCGGAGTCAGCCCCAGCGCCGAATTCACCTCCCTGACGTGTCCTGAGCGCCACACGCAGCTGGACTCTTGTCTGTCACAGTCCCGCAGGGAGCCGTAGACTTTGTTTTCCCTTCGTTAGCCTCCACCATTCATTAAGGCCTAGGAGAGTTCACAGTCTGGGCCTGAGGTTTCAAAGAGGAACAGAAACCTCAATCAACCTACTGACTTAAAGCTTTATTTCTATTTTTTTAATGTAATCTATATTTCATTCTTTACCCGCTATTGGGAGAGAAAAAAATATGTAAGGCAATCCAATTAAAAAAAAAAGTTCCATTCTTAATATAAGTTACCAGTTACGGCTCTGTTCTGCCAACTTATTGAATCCTTACTCATTGTTAGTCTTGGGGGAAGAAGGGGAAAAAAAGAAAAAAAAAGATGAACCGAATTTATTACCTTAAAATGCTGCTGCCATTGGTTTAGGGAGGCCCTCGTAAAGAAGCGAAGGGTACAAACTCAAGCCGTGTGTGTCTGGCAGGACAAATCATTTGTTTTCCTCCTGCATTCGCTTCATTTGCTCTTTTTGTACGAGGCGTCACGGGCAAACTCTCTGCAGAGATAACTGCAAAGATAAACACATAGACATTTTTGCCTGACCTGACAACACATAAATGTGCATAATATCTTTTACTACTTCTGTTTAACTCCTTGAATGGGGCCGTAAGTAATTTTAAGGCCCTGCTTTTAGAGAAGCTGCTGCTGTTCTGTTGTGAATTCATACAGTCAGATGGACTTTTTACTTAATATTTTTAGTATTAGCATAGCTTGTGAATTAGCATTTCTGCCTTATAAATGAAAGAGGAAGCAAGTAAAATGTTAAGCCACAGCACAGGCAGTGATTTCAGTACTGTTTTTTGCAAATTATGCCATAAATCTTGGACTGTAATGGGTATGTAAACAAAATGATATCACTTTAGAAAAGCAACTCTAATTACATGCTTGTATTTATGTATTTAATTCTCATTAAATCCTTTTTAAAGTCCTACAGATTCCTGATACCAAAGTTAAGGGTAGTTAAAACGGCTGACATTTGTAAGAGCCACACAAACTGTTTAAATAATATTAAAGAATTATTGCAGGTGGTTATCTATGTTTGTGCTTGATAAAGCTACCTAGAATAACATCAAGCTGAGCGGTATGTGCCTCTGGGCTTGTGACATGTCCATGTTTCTCGGAAGGCGGGAGTTTAACCCTTTACATAAAATAGATCACCCCAAATACCTGGAATCACCATAATTTGCTTCTGGTTACAGTGGAGAAACTAGAAACTCTGCTCTCTTTCTACGTGCAAGGCTCTGAAACTGCTGGGAACCTTGTGCGGGAAATGAGACCGAATACTCGTTGTTTTATGATGTACTTTGTAAGATAAAGACAGTAACACATTTGCTCATATCACTGATACTGGGTGATGTTTTTAAAAGCATATGATCCAATATAAAGTACTGTCTAAAAAATAGCTGAATACTCTCGATGTTATCATCCTACTTTGTGACGGATATGCTCCAGATAACTAAACCAAATAATCAATAAATCAGATTTGTTTTCAAATCACTTGTAGCCTGTTTTTGGGGGGATTTTTATGTTGATATTTTACAAAATATATTTTAAAACCTGAAATATTTGCACACTCATGAGACGTGTGTGAACAAAAACATCCTTGTTGTTAGTGAAAACCTTGTCTTTTTTATTGAGAGAGGAGGTTGTGTGAAGAAAATTTCTGCTCATGTGGAGAAATATGTATTAGTCATTTTTCTTTTTTTGTTAATATTTTTATATTTTATATAAAATTCATTTTATATTTGAATTTGCAATTTTAATATGCTGATAAAATTTTAGAACTGAATCAGCTTTTATTGTAACTACTTTGAAGCAATAGTTTCTGCAGTTAGACAAATTTTGTAATTTGTGTTACTTGAAGCATAGTTGAAGTATAAAGCAGATAAACTTGTTAAATAATGCCGAGATTTGGCATCCACAGGGCAGCGTTTCTCGGTGGTCTGAGTGCACGTTACTGATGCACTTCCATCGTTGAAGAAATCCTTGCCGCATGTCCTGGCACATGGCTAACATGTTCTTTGGCCCTCATGTGTCATCAGAGGACCTCACAGGATAAGGATTACTCTCAAGAAATATTCTGTTATAATGCTGTGAAGGAAGACACACCGATACGTTTCCTGAAATTAAAATTTCATGTTACATTCAACATTTTTTTAAAGAACATTGATAAATATTGAAATATTTACTTACTAGATGTTAATTTCTCTCTTTTGCATTAATTCTTTAGGGAGCATAGTATTTATTAAAATCTCTAGTAAAAATAAAGGATTTTCTCTTGCACTGTAGGAATAGCAAATTGTATTTTGAGCAGACCAAAAATTCCGAAAATTCCTTTAAAATCTGTGATCTAGTTTCTATTTACATGAGGCTTTCCCTAGTATCCAGTCACAGTTTTGTGTCCTTAGAAAAGATTTGATCCCACCTCAAACAGCTTTTGCTGTGTAAGGAATGTAAGGTAATGTTGATGTACTTTACATTATTGAGAGCAATTACATAATCTAAGTTGTGACTTTTGAACGCTTAGAACTACTATGTTAATGTAAACATCACACTTTTTCTAAATGAACTTTGTCCTTAAATCTTTTCGCTATCTTCAGGTGAATACCTAGGTATTCAGGTGAATACCTAGAGGCAGAATGGCTGTGTCTTAACTCAGGCTAGCACTGTGTGCGCTCAAGCTCCATTCTTCTTGGTCGATGTGCTCAGCACTTCTGCGGGTCAAACCACCACCAAATAACAGGAACACATAATTAATGGTCAGGTGAAAAGTTGGTTTCATGGTTTTAATCAGTTGTTTTGGCAGAGGCGAGGACAGAAAAGGGAATTTGTTAGGTCAGAGTTGAACTGCACAAGCGTGAGGCTGCGCAGCTGCTGTGACAGCGGTGGCAAGTGCCCCGTGCAGCACAAGCTCTTCCCACCTCCGTTCATTCTCCAGGAGGTTTCACGTAGCGCAGCGACATGGCAGGACATGGCACCGCGAAAGGTGACGCCGCAGCACCCGGGGGGAGCCCGTTCCCACTTCTGCCACCTGCGATGGTGGCACAATCCGTTCCTGCCTCTTCCCTCGCCCTCGCTGCGCATCCTCGCTTCCCAGAGGGTGCTGATCGCACTGGTGTGAACGGCTTGTTCTGCAAACGAACACTCGCAGCCTTTCCTTTCCCCTACTCTTTGCCCAGTTAATATAACCTCCTTCACACGTTCAAGTCCTTATATGACTCTTGGTGGTTTAATTTCCTCCTCTCACTTCATCAAGAAACATCACAGCCCAAACCGTTAAATTGGCAAAGAAGAAAGAAAGTAGATTCAGGGTCTTGTAGGAACCTTTTGAAACTGTGATTCACAACTGTGCTCACAGTCTTACCAATAACGGGGAAAGAAATCCAGCTCATAACTGTGTCCGGATTCAGGATTTGTGAGGAGAGGCTCTGCTGCACCTCACGTCTCATGCTGGTGCACCAGGTGGTCTGTCTGCAGGAAGATGCAGGTTGTAGCAGCTCTGCTGCCGCTCCCGGGGAGAGGACGCTTGTCGCTGCAGAGCTGCCCTGGGGGTATTGATCTCAAACATCAGGTAGTCGCTGGAAACTATCTACTTCTTAGTGTCCATAATGACTCGTGTTTAGGTTTTCTCTTCCATCAAGCATCATATGTGCAGTCAAAGCATTTAAAGCATTAAATTGGGATGATTACAGTCATGCATTAACTATCCCTTTATGTATTGCAAAGTGCATGATAGAAGAGAAACATGCTGAACTTGGTATCTTTCCTCCCGATTTTCAAAACGGCCTCTACAGGGTCCTGCTGAGATGTGCAGCGGTTGTTCCAGGTGCATAAGGGAGTGCTGGGTTGGTTATGTTGGTTATGTTGGTTATGTTGGGCAGAGTGTTTGCTGGTGACTGCCCTCCATCAGAGAGCTGCAATGCCTAAGTTTGCTAAGAGTTTCATCTGGGATGAAACTGCTTTGAATAAAGATGATGCAGAGAAAGGCTTACAAATAAACATTGAGATAGGTACTTTGTTGTTTGTTGTAAAAGGAAACATATACCACATTTATACCTTTCTAGCAACTGAACCACACACTAATAAAATGTCTTCCAGTGCTTTAGCCAGCTTCGTTGCTAAACCCAAGGTATGTGTAAGAGGCGTGATGCAGTGCTGTGCAAAGACCTTCCAGCTGCCTGCAAACACGCTCTCCTACACGGCAGGATGTCCGGAGCGGCCGCCCATCCGCGCTCTGACCTCCTGCGGGCCGGCAGGGCCAGCGCGCTGAGGCGGGACGCCGGCCTCCGAGCCGCTGCTCCCGCATGGACTTCAGCGCATCTCTGCGCTCGTGCGGAGATGCTCCGGGTGGCCTTTTGATTCCGGGAATCTGTTCAGCACCGTGATCCAGAAATGAGTACATCCCACATCACACATATTTAATTTATTGACACATAGGTTCTGCTGTAATTTTGCTTTTTTAAAAGATGAGACTATATTCAAAAATATTGTATCACTGCACTGTAAAGGATCCAGCATATGTACCAGCATATATCAAGATTACTCAATTAATCAGTACTGATGTGACATCTTCCAGGGTAATTTATCAATGCTAATCTTCATACAAAAAAAAAGAAATCAATGTGAATTGCGTAAGAACTGGAACAGACCTGTGTTAATTTAGTCCTGTTACCATACTTTAGAGCTTTACACCAGACATACGTAGGATATTAAAACATATATTTTTTGAATGAAATACTTGCTTTGCATTTTTACACTGTCAGTGGGGTGTGTTTATACCTCTTCTCCATACAGAATTTTCCATGTGAATCCGGGCAGGGTTTTCCTGCAGAAGTAGGATCATATTTGAGCAGGGTAGAACTAGGGAATCACATTTTGCCTTTCTAGCCATGTAGTTACACAGAAAGGTAAAATGTCACGACTGCCAAATAGCAGAATTTCTATGTAAGCACAATTAAATTGACAAATTGTGGGGCTAGCAGACCTAGCATTTGGAGGTCTGCCCAGGACAGGAGCAAGCTGTCAGTTTTTCTCAAAGAAAGGTAAACTTGATCTTTCTGTGTGTGGATAATGTGAGAAAACACGCACAAGACGCCTGTAAATATCTGAAACAAAGAGCTCCAAGGAGAGATTGACCTGAAGGAGACACTTAGTGAAGAAAGGGGAGAAAAAAAAAAAGTCATTTTTATTAGGTCTATCTGAAGTGTAATAATCTGTGTCCTAATGTTTTATTTTGAATTTTTCATAGGTAAAAATTCAGCTCTGGGAAAAGTCACCCAGAAGTGATCGCAGCAGCGTTTTGGCACACCCTTCTTATTTAACATGTTACTTGTTAAGAAGTCATATCTCACCCTTTACCTGGAGCACGCAGTATGGAATATATATCTGGTATATATATTTGAAATGTTCCTTTGAAACGGGCCTGCGTGAGGAACAGAGACAGGATAGCTCGTTAGCACCCCTGTCATTTAGCATGCCCCCATTTCAGTGACCTAGATTTAAATAATGCCAAGTCAGTGCCTATAATACGCAGGTAACGCATTTCACCAGAATAGGGAGGCAGCCCAGGTGATCGTAGGGAGGCCACCTCCCTAAAACTGCGCTGCTCTCTGACCCATCGTGGCTCCCGCGGCTCAGGCTAATCATTGACAGGGCTTTTACGAGCGCAGGCTTTGAGAGGAGCTTTGATAAGACACTCCAGCAGTTAGTGGCAAATGAAGACAGTCGGTGCAGCGCGGACGCCGGGGAATGAATGGATGTTTTTCCAGCGTCTGTGAAAGAAATCCGACGTTAACATCGGCGTTACGAAAGGGCAGGATGGGTGGCCGACAGCTGAAGGGGTTTGTTGCGTTTTGGGCTCTGGTTTTCCCACGGACGGTTACTGGGCTTGCCGGAGAGGGAAGATCCGTGTGGAAAAAGGACCCCAACTTCAGCCCTGTGAGTGAAACGCAGATGTTTCTGTACGAGACTTTCCCCAAAGGGTTTCTGTGGGGCGTGGGGACAGGGGCACTGCAGGTGGAAGGAGGCTGGAGAAAGGACGGGAAAGGAGCCTCCGTGTGGGACCAGTTCATCCACACGGCGCTCCAAGGTGCCGAGAGCACAGAGCTTTCCAGTGACAGCTATACCTTGCTGGACAAAGATTTGTCAGCCTTGGATTTTCTGGGAGTTACTTTTTATCAGTTTTCCATATCATGGTCAAGACTTTTTCCCACCGGAGTGGTGGCAACTCCCAATGAAAAAGGACTCCAGTATTATAACAGTCTTATTGACTCCTTGGTCTACAGAAATATTGACCCCGTGGTCACTCTCTATCACTGGGACCTGCCCTGGACACTGCAAGAAAAATACGGGGGATGGAAAAATGAATCCATAATTGATATCTTCAATGACTATGCCACCTTCTGCTTCCAGACCTTTGGGGACCGTGTTAAGTACTGGATTACAATCCACAATCCCTATTTAGTGGCTTGGCACGGGTATGGGACAGGTATTCATGCTCCCGGAGAAAAAGGGAAAATTACAACCGTCTACTCTGTCGGACACAACTTGATCAAGGTACAGTATGATAAGATTATAATTTATAAACTGATCTGGCACCTCTGTTAAAAAAAATTATGGGAGGAATCAGTTGTGCAATCAATGGTGAAAAAAAGAAAAAAACAATGTGAAAGTACCATGAAACAACCCTTAACTAAGGCAGCCTTTTTTATACTTGTGATGTTGATTTTATCGTTATAGTCACAACAGCTAACCCAATAACTGTTATTTTTTAGTGCCTGTTTAAATGCTTGTTTATTACTTTATTTTAGTGACCTTTTGCTTACAAAATTTATTAAAAAACATGTTTTTCCTTCTTTATTCTTATGCCAAACAGCAGTGTCAGGCACACAGAAGTGCCTTTTCTATTAGTTTGTGCAGAGCTAAGATACTAAGATACTTGTATCTGCACCCTAAATCAAGTTAGATAGGCAGTAGAATGTATATGTGTGTGTACAGATAGATGAATCTGATTAGTTCCATCTTGAGTTCGTAGAAATGTCCCCTTCAGCATTTAAGAATTTCAAAATTACATTATTTTCATGCTGTTCTCAGAATTTTAACTCCTTAAAGAGCAGTCACTGTCTTTTCTCTACTGACAGAGAAGCCACTATAATTCTCCATGCTCAAACCATTCCTTGCTGCCACCAAGAGAGTTTTTCTACTACCTGCCCTGTATTATCATTAATCAATAAATATGAATGTATTTGACATGGTCTATATATATATGTGGAATATATATATATATATGTGTGTGTGTGTGTGTGTGTGTGTGTGTGTGTGTTTTCCTTCCATGTGGAAGAAAAAATAGTAACTCTGAGTAGTTAGAAGTATTTTGCAGCTGCAGTTCTCTATTTCTTGTATTGCTTCTGGGCTTGAAGCTGCAGTAGAAGTTTTACACAGACAAGTCACAAATGCCTTGAGGCACTAAGTGATTCCCGGTTTAGCACAAGAGAGGCACAGTGCGTCGTGAAACACCTCGCAGATGCCTGGTGCTCAGTCAGTCGTGTTATATTTAAGTGCTATTTAAAGCTCTGTTGATCTAGTACATGTAAAGATACAACACATGTATCTCCAGGGTTGCTTTCCCTCATTTCTCCTTGGCACAGAAGATCATTTCAAATGGAAATTGAGGTATTAGCCAGGTAATCTATGCATTTGCTCATGCTGTGAAATTACCCTAGGCACTGGACAGCACCTACAGAGCAATGCCTCTGCTGAACAAGCAGGTAGGTTTTACAGCAAGCCAGTGGTATCAGGTTTGATATAAAAATTATAGAGCCAAGTTCCTTGATCTATATTACATAGCTGGCAGACTGCATGATCTATTAGTTGCTTCTAGGTCTAAAAACAGTGAATCTGTGCATAAAACATAGTAAATTCGAGAGAAGAGTTAATGAGACTTTTGGCAACATGCAGTGAAGTAGCTACGATTTTATTCTTGGGCAGAAACTACCTTCATGTTATACCTCTCCTATAGCACCATGCATACTGTGTAAGTTTATTCTGTGAAACAGTAAAATTTTGGAAGATTCTTTGTCTTCTTCACTGAGAATCTTAAAACTGTGGTAAAGCAATAGAGGAATTGTATTAGATGAGTTTGGGGGTGGGAAATGGATGCCTTTGCAGAACCATTCAGCTTGAGTCAATTCTTATATCTATGTGTGTGTATATGTGTATACATATATATACACATATATTTTTTTCTGCAGTAAAATATGATTGAAGTCAGTCATTCCACAGAAGTAGCTGACAGAACCCATTTCAAGTTAGCTAACCAGAATCTTTTCTCAAAGAATATTTTGCATATCTTCATTTTCTATTTGTCTAGTTTTGTTGACAATAGTGTATAAATATAATGTTCAGATGCACAATCAGTGGTCATGTGCTGTGAAATATCTCTCATTAGATTAGAGAATGCTATAAAAACCTTTCTTTAAAGAGATATCCATTGGATTTATTCTTTCAGAAATGATACATACAAGTCTGTTTCTCTGACATTGTATTATGGGTACGTTTGAATTAACCACTGCCATATAAAAAAGTGCTCCCAAAAATAAAAGACAAATGAAGATGTGAGATTTTTGGGGGGGGTATCATCAAAAGCCTGATAAAGTTATTGAAAAGATTATCATTTATGGCTTTAGGAGGAGCCACATTCATGTCAGTGCCAAGGCTTCATTTTTGCAGTCGGCTGAAAAGGCACATTATTTATTCTCCATGTCACCCTATATAAACTACCAGGTCCACCCATTGCTAAACAGGAAAAGCAGGTTTGAAATATGCCAAAGAAATTAATCTGGTCACCACTATGTTCACTGAGGAAACTGCTGAATAATCATTCTAATGCCTTTTTATAGAAATATATGGGGCACTTTGGGTTAAAGTAGAAGTCAGGCTCTCTCATAAATGAGTCTTGCTTTTAGTTTCACTTATCAGTGCAGTGCTCCCTTTTGCAAGAACTAATCAGCATTTATATAAAGGAGTGTTTTTATGTGGTATCGTGGTACGTCAGTCATACACTGAAGCTATGTTTCAAATAATGGCAAAATGATACAACAAACCATAAATCTCTGTTTTTCTGGATCTTGAATTATTTAATTATAAGAAGAGTCTGAAAGTTGCTGGATGAAAGACGAAGAAAATTCTGTTCATTCTTAACTAGAAATTTTAGCCTTCTTCAAATATGACAAAGTGTTTTTCTTAAAAAAAACAGCAGCCTAATACTAAAATAATTAGATAGCATAAGAAAAACATGCATGCATAGTAAAATATGACAAAAAGAATGAAACGCTTCCATAAATGAATTTATTAGGTAGAGAATTATCTTAGTAGGGATTTTCCCCAAAAGTAGGATTTATCTGTCATTACCAAGGCTCAGGGCTGCACGCTTTTGTTAGCACAAGGCACTACAGATGTTCTGTTTGCTAATATAGGTATTGCCTTCTGTGGTGAGCATCCTATCAACGGGATGCCCAGATGCATCTGCTAAAGAGCCAGTCCTGCCTTCTGCAGGCACCTTGCTCTTCCAGGTACACACAGAGGGCTAATAGACTGCAGAAGCAAAGGCTGCTAAATGAAGAGAGTGCTTGAGAGAGCCACAGGAGGAAAACAACCTACAGAAAAAGTCAAAAAAATCTTTTTAAAACCATATTTGCATGTTACTATGCATAATATTCACAGGCAGAGACTAATAATTGCAGTTGATCATTTTTTAAAGATGTGATTCCACTTCCACTGAAAAGAACAGGAAATTACCTGTCTGAAGCTTATGAATTATAAATCACTAAGGGACTCACTTAGATCAGTCTCTATTCAATTTTATGATCATTGTCATTAACATGAGGAACATGTGAAATTTTATTGCCAACCTAGAGTGAGAGTCAAAAGTGCATCTCCTTGCTTCATTAAAGGGCCCTGTGCTTCATAAAGGCATCATCAAAAAACAATTAATGATAGCACTGGTCCTGCCATGCAAGATTGAAAAGAGATATCAAAGAGGATAAAAAAGCAAGCATGCCCCTAAGGTGTTTGTCATACTGAAACAGAGAAGAAAAAAAACCCGCACAAATAAAAATTAGATGGGTTTCTCTCATTAAATAGTAAATAAATCCAATGAGGAAGAAAATATATAACAGATGAATCATTGTGTTTGAAGCTGAATCAGATATCTATCTGAGCTATCACCATCATTTTCTCTGGATTTAGTTATATTCTTTCTATATATCACTTAGACTGAGATGTGTAGCGATCACCAGTTGCAGGCCAGGCTGTCTTCCTTTCTTGCTCTGGATGAGGGCCCTCCAGGCAGTTCTGCCTTTGCTAGGTAACAGACAGAATGGGATCTTTTATCCCCCCTGTTAAATATTATTCACAGTCCCTTCCATCTTGCACAAATGCCTGGGAGAAAACTATCAGAATAAGGAAATCTCCCTAATTTTTTCCTTTGTGGAAAACTCCTTCATTTCACCTACAGGGAAAAGGCAACAAATTCTGCATCATGCAGATTCTTTACAGATCAGGTTGTCCCTGTGCCTGGCTCCATGGTAGCAGTCACTGTGCTAGGAGCTTTTCATGGACAGTGGGACCTTTGGAGAAGCGTATCCCAGAGAAGTCCCATAATTCAGTCTCTTTTAAAATATGTTTCTACAGAATGAATGGAAAAAATTCACACAGTAGCATGAGTGAATAGATCCCACCCGATACTTTCTTCCTTTTCTCCAATGAGGCCTCCTTTCCTCAGGATCTAAGTAGATGAAGCCACACCGAATCCAATATTTCTTTAGGAGGACTGGAGATCTGTCCCAATGAGGTGTAGCTTGAGGATGGACAGCAGATGTGTCTGTTTGTCAGCTTCATTGCTGGAAGAAGTTGGTGCCCATAGCTTTGCTGGAAAAGCAGGACTACTGTATTAATGAGTGCAACATCATCTACTAGTAACAATAAGCTATTGCCTTTTCTAATACATTCCTTTTCTGATATCTGTATATCATTAAATTCTAATCATTTCTTATTTCAAAAATATTTACATTTGTCAAAGGAGATTGTGCAGTGGACATACAGCAACATTAGAAAGAGAAAAAAATGTTTGATAGATCAGAGAGGAAGAGTGTGGAAAAAATGTCTCCTTTTTGCAGAGTCATCTGTTTACAGCCAAATATTTTGAATTTAAAAAGCACAAGGTGTCAGTGGAAGAGGCCAGAGACATATGTTCAAAATAGCTGCGTAAAACGGGACCCCTTGAAGTTCTCAGTCTCTGCAAAAAAATCAGGCAGCTTTTAGCAAGGTATAAAATATGGAACAAATTAAATAGCTGAACGTAACACAACACAAATTAACAGCATTAAGCTCTGCATCGGCAGTCCTTCTCAGTGGGGATGAAATCTCTCTGTATTTGTCAGTGCAGTTCTGCTTAGGTTGCCTTATAAAGGTCAAAGAGTCTTGTTTCGTATGCTAAGTTCATAGAAACCATTTAAAAACACAAATGCATGAACTAAAAAAAAAAGTGAATCTATAGTGTACATCAGAAGAAACCCACATCAAGACCTTCTCTGCCATCAGGTTGCCTGCCTGCTACCTCTGTGGGCTCTGACAGTTTTATGATGTTTTAGATGGACTCCTGTCTCTTCCCAGAGACAAATGAGTTCAGTATTATGCCAGCTCCAATTTTCAAACAGCAGCAATCACCAGTGCTAACAGTATTTTGTATGTCTTAGGTCAGAACTGATGCAGACTTTTTCATGGGATTTATTGTTTTCAGGTTGGTTTTCTTGTAATTTGGGGGAATCATCAACAAAAAAGCGATCCAAATGCAAGCCAGTTAGCACACAACCTCAGCCTTTGCTTAGCTGCCCATCAAGAGCCGTTTTTTGCTTCAGGTGGATTCAGCTTCAGAAGCAGTTTGCAATTTAAACAAGGCTTGAGTTCTTTACCAAAGATGCCATGTGGTTTGTAGAGCTAAAGTGCCTTGAACTGAAACAGACTCCAACTAAGCCATGAGTGTCTGTCCTTCTTCTATGGTGATTTTTAATAATGTGGTCATCATGCTCTATGTTCTAGCTCTTCATGATTGAATAAGTGAACAAACAACTATATTCAAAGCTAAAATCATTTTAATAGCATTTTGATTTAGTTCTAATTGTTCTAAATTGTTCTTGTTCGCCAGCACACTAAAATAACTCTCTATGTTCATGACATTTTGTCTGCTCATTGCTGTGGCATTCAAGGAAAACTGCTTGACTTTAAGCAATTTTATGAGCTTGAAAGTACATTGTTGCCTATGTACACCATAAGTACGGGATCAGAGTTGAAAGGAGCATGAGAAATATTTGCAAGAAGAAAAAAGGGGAGAACTGTTGTCTTCATTCTATTAAATTGACTCATTTTATCTTGCTTTTTTACGAGGTTAGTACTAACTGATTTAGCATTCTCTGTGACTTTCAAGTCTATGGAATAACTGCTGTGTTCATATCAGGAGAATATGCTGAAATTAATGTCATATGTATCTAGAATAAATACACAGTATTGATCCTGCTTTCATTGTGTACTTAGCCTTGACATTTGTCCTTGATCTAAATGGGAAAATGAAAGATTAGGGATTAAACTCTAACCGAAAAAAAGATTAGTCAAGATTTACTCAAAACAGCCAATGTAATGTGTGATATAACTTTTAGATTGATGTTTATTTCGTACTCAGTCTTACAAAATAAATGCTATTAATCATTTGGTCCCATCAGCAAGGATAGTTTGCATTTAGAAAAACCCTTCCACCTGAGAATATTTTTTTACAAATAATTTTTACAATAATTGTTTTTTTTATTTTTTACAAATAATTTTTTAAATTATTTTTACAAATAATTAGCAACTCAAAACAGCATTATCAGCAAGCAGATGCTTATTGTCTCTGCTCTATCTGCAAAGCCCTTAGCAAAGACTTCTAAGTCACACTGACTACAGCTAACTCTCAGAATCAAGAGATATCAGTGAAATATCAGTGAAATCATCAATTCTTGAAAATCTTTTCTTGGTGCCATTCAAAAGTATTTCTCTGTACCAGACATTTGCACCTGCAGTGGCATTTGCACCTGTGGCTGCATTTTCACCTTCAGACAATATTTTTAATAGTAGATTTAGCTGCTTCTAATCAAACTCCTGAAAAAGCACATAAATATAACAATTTCTCCCCAGCGTGACTACCATGTTCTCTTATTTAAGTAATTAAGACATGATGTTTTATGGTATTTCAGGTGTGTCACCAAGTTAAACATAATGATATTTAGAAAAGCTAAATTAAGAAATAGTATGAAATATCCCTTCATTGTCACTAACACAATTTGCAAATTTCTCTCTGTCCCAGGGAAATCAATATTTGACCTACTATGAGTACTAAAAAATAGATATTAAGAGATAATGTTGCCGAATTTTCTGTTAAAACCAGTGCATTGTTGCTCTCAAAATGAATGCTCAAAGAAATAATCAAAATATATCAAAAGCTCATTCTGCTCTGTTTTGTGTACTGTCAAAGGATTTATAATTACAGCAAATTCCAAGAAGAAACAAACTAAAATCTCAGTGTCTATACATTAACTATATCAGCAAAGACTACTTTACAAAGAACCAGATGGGACTGTCTAGGTCATGGAATCCAAATCCCACCAGCAATAGCCGTTTGGTCCCGAAGTGTCCATGCTAAAGCTATTCCATGTACCTTCTAGGATGCAAACTTCATGCTGAAAGACCAAAAATCACAACAGAAGAACAAGTATGAGATCCAGATCCTGGCTGTCTAGCTGCACACACACACAGGGTGCTGTATTACAGAATTACAGGTTAATGTTATTTTTTTCCTCATCAGGCTCACGCAAAAGTTTGGCATAACTACAGAACACACTTCCAACCTCATCAGAAGGGGCTGATGTCCATAGTATTGGGATCCCACTGGATCGAGCCTAACAACTCGGAAGACCCTTTGGACATTTCTAAATCCCAGCGGTCTATGGAGCGAGTTCTGGGGTGGTTTGCTAGCCCCATCTATGGGGATGGTGATTATCCAGAAGAAGTGAAAAAAGAAATCTCATTTCTGCCAACTTTTACTGAGGATGAAAAGAACTATATAAAGGGAACAGCAGACTTCTTTGCATTTTCCTTTGGTCCTAATAACTTTAAACCTCCAAACACTCTGCCAAAAATGGGACAGAACTTGTCACTCAATTTGAGGGAAGTACTGAACTGGATTAAGCTGGAATACAACAGTCCTCGAATCTTGATCGCAGAGAATGGCTGGTTCACCGACAGCCACGTGAAGACAGATGACACCACCGCCGTCTACATGATGAAGAACTTCGTTAATAAGGTTTTACAAGGTTGGTACACAAATTGCTTCGGGGTTTTCAGAAGTTTTGTTTTTAATCATTAGATATTTAGCTCTTTAATGATTTGGTCTTTTTTAAAAAAGAGATACTGGTAAACTAAGTTAATTATTAAATATGCCTCCTGCACAAGCACAAGTTGTGGATCAGGACGCAGTGGTGCTCCATGTTGTACAAACAGAGAACAAAAACACAGCCCCTGCCCCAGAGAGCTAAAGTCCAACATCTGGCTTTGCTTTGAATGCTAAATAAGGTACAAAACTGAGACAGAAATGAGTGGAAACAAACACAGCGCATATCACTGTTCACAACGCAGTGGTAAGGCCCACGTCCAGGCACGTACCTCGAGAACATGAAGACAGGGCCAAGGCTGCCCTTGCTGGGCATCATTCCCTGTCTGGCTTCCTCACCAGCCCCAAATGAAGCAGCAGCAGAAGGGCAGGCGAGCACCAGGCTCCCTGCGTACCAAACAGTGATAATGATTAAATAGACTTATTTAAACTCTTGGGATTTTACCGTCATAACGCCAGCGTGTATAAACACTGCCTGGAGGTAAGGGATTTAGTTTCATATGAAATGTAAACAATGTTAATACCTAATCCGTGTATAAACTCGGCACTGGTTTCGCCCTGAAGCCGGTTTCCTGTTTTTGGCTTTCTCCGAGTGACACCTGCTGGTTCCGGAGCCACCCTGGACCTCGATGGCTGCCCGTGGCCCCGCTGCAAACCGGGCCCTGGCTGCTCTTTTAGCCCCACGGCATCTCCCTCGTCACCACGATAGGATGGCACAGATCACTTTCTGAAACCACAAACAAACAAACACTTTCTTATCCTCAGAAAAGGGAGCATACAAAAAATCATCTGCTATGACACGAGTAAATGGTGGAAGCTGAGACACTGTATCACCAACAGACGTGATTAAGTTTCCGATTAAGATTTTTCCAGCTATATTCAAATTAGAGTTGGTCCAAAATGTAGCCTATGCCCCCACTTTTATGGATTTTCAGCGTGTTACAAAGCAGTGTCTGGTTATGACATTTTACACACTACATTGACACAGGAGCAACGTTTAGATGCTAACCTGGATTTCAAGGCAGGTGCATTTTTCCAACAGCTATCCGCTGTCACTCTGAGGTAGATTTCTGGACACTCACATAAATTGTTCAGGTCTTTCTAACCGCAGACCACATAGATATAGGCCAAGGCTCAAGGGACAGTGGCTGTTGAGATAGCACATAAGTGTGGGGCACTATATTGCGCGTGTTCAAGGAGGCCGCCGTAAACTTTGCTCTATGGTCTGAGTTGCCACAGGGTCACTGAAATATGTGATGTATAAAATCAGCCCTGCGAGTGAGCTGAGCCCTCTTGCCACACAAGTACACAGTGGAAACTACAGCTTTTTGTTGACACGCACAAGCCTGTCAATACTGAAACGGTTTGTAGCAGCATTCCCAAACCTGACCTCATCTTCCATGTGGTGGAACAAATAGAGAAATTCACACTGGTTCAAGAAAGTCTGCCTCCCCTTTTGCTTTGATGGTTGCTTTTCAGCTGCCCCTCGAGCAGCCAGGCCTGGGTAAGCCAGCACCCCGGCACATCTGGGGCCAGACCTGGAGAAGCTGATGCCAGCAGGAGAAAACAAGCCTGTAACCAACTCGTTTGAAATGTTTCTCTGCTGGTGTAGGGGTGGCAAAGAAACATTGCACCTTTGATTTTTCTTTGTATGGGTGGCTGGATAGTCTTTGTACGGCTGGATGCTGCTGATTTTTTTTCCTCTGTGGTCTGTCTCCAAACTGCATCCAACAGCTGTTAGGGATGTTGTCAGTCATGATAAAGGAATGCTAAGGAAATGGCAAAACTACCAGGAAACTACAGTATAGTCTGGGAGAACATAATAGTTCAATTCTCAATCCAAAAACTGAGAGAGAGTGAAAACATAAGATATAGCCTCAGCTATGCAAGTTGATTCTTTCTACGCATCTTTTCTTCTCTTGTTTGCTAGGTGGCCTTTCCAAATCTCAGTGCTGGCTCACTCGCCACCTTATCGTCTGTGCAAATATCATAAGCTCCTACATAGCCAAATTTCAGTGTTATGTCCTCATCCCCAAAGACATGATTTTTTTTTCTATTCAGAGACCACCCTCCTCTTCAGAACTGGTTCTCCCTTAGCTTTGGAGGCTCCATTGTCCCAGTGTCTAGTTGGTTATGCAGCACTTCTTTGGGGAGGATTTTGACTTCCATTGTCTTCTCCCTCTACCTCTTCTCTGCAGAGTCAACAGACAAGAATTCATTTTCTTTGCTGGTAATTTATAGATTTATAGGTCTACTGAACCCCTACTTCCTTTGGTGTCTCTCTGATACTACTCTTTTTTTTTTTTTTTTAAGGGATCTCTTAAGCTGATCATGGCTGGTAGCTCTCCTTAGTTCCTCTGCTACATTCCCTCACTTGCTTTCCCTTTCACTGCAGACCACACCACAACTCTGGCTCCGATTCACAGGTTCAGCTTCATCCATCAGACCGCCACTTAACATCTACCTAAGTGTTAATGCTTATTACTACAATATATCTACAAACCAGTGCTTTTTCCTACTCCTTTAAGCAACCAAAAATTTTCACGTAGACTTGAGTCTCAAGTACTGCAGTATCCTTCACTTCAGCAATTTAACTTAGCTCCCATCCATGCAGAATATATTTACAAAGGTTTCTTCCAAGCTGCCACTTAGGCTGCCCCTATATACCCACTGCTATTGATCCAGCCTTCCCAATTGCAGTTGTGAAGTAGTCATCTTCCCTTGCAAGGCCTTTCTGGCCCCTCACTTTCCTCTATGTCGTTCTCTGCCTCCAGGTTTTGCATTTGATATTTTCAGGTGTTTTTGTGACATCTCCTGTGCTTTTCCTTATATTTGGGAGTCCTTTTTCTTGAGAATGAATGCAAAGGTGCTTCAACATTATGCTTAAGAATAATGCCTTCTCCGTGATGCTGCATGGAAGTTAAAAGTTGGGTCTCTGTAGCGTCTATACAGCCACCTGTACACCTTTGTCAATGCCATCTGATTGCTTCATTGCACTTCCCCATCTCCTTGCCAGCATTCAGGCATAGCCTAGCTTATGCTCACATTATAAAATCACTGGCTTTATGATGAGTAATATGACGTGACGAAGGCAGAGAACTTCAGCAGAAACATGCCACACTAATTGCAATATTATTCTAAGAAAACAAGTCAAGTCCAAGTAATATTGATGAGAACAGAGTCTTAAATTAGAATACTTCATCCTTCTTGCTTGGCTTACTGTCCGCAACCCTCTTGATCATTGCCCTTGATATACCAGCCTTTACGAGGTTAACGCGAGGAGCCCTCCCTAGCAAGAAGGTGGCAGCTGAGCTTTGGACCTTCTCGTGGGGGTTGTCATCTGGCACGCAACCTACGCGGGCGACAAGCAGCTTTTGCTGCTAGCTGGCTTAGTGAAAAGCCGTTTTGGAAATCACGAGGCCATTCCTATTAACCAGGTTCCACATCAGAGAAAGCACCCCCATAAATCACGCTGTGATTTTTAACACCTTTCTCAGCAAAGTGCCAAGATCTCAGAGGTGCTAAAACATACTGTGTTATACAAGCTCTGGCAAGGTGGAGGAACTGTTGGAAGAGCCTGCAGAAACATGTTCTATGAATAAACTCAGCTTCTCCCAGAGTCATTAAGCATCCACAGACTTTTTTTTTTTTTTTTTTTTTTTGATTTAGGACCAAGTATTTATAAAGGTTACACGTTGAAGAGAGCTTTTAAATAAAGTAGGGCAATAAAAAAGTCACAGCCTGATGACGCGTACAAATGAAGCAAAAAGTAGACAAATTGTTGCAAGCCTGATTTTTAGTCATGATTCTCTAATTTTATGGATGCAGATTTGTTAGTTGCCAGCCATCAAATACAGATTAAAATCTGCCTGGGGCACCGTATCTCATGCTTGCTCAGAGCAGAAGTAATCTAACCTACGGTAATTAATTATTTTAAGGAACCAGTGATGACTAAGTATTTTGCTAATATATAAGGACTACAATACATGCCTCTCCCAGTTTTGCAATGAATTACCATAGGCCAATACCCCCACGAGCACTGAAAAAATTCCTGAGATTTTTCAAAGCGGATAGACATCTCTCATAAATCATCCTTTGTTTGTGAGATTCCAAATATAAAACTCACATTTTTTTTTCCCTGTACAGCTATTAAATACGACGACATAGATGTGTTTGGTTACACGGCCTGGTCGCTCCTCGATGGCTTTGAGTGGCAACATGCCTACAACATCAGGCGCGGGTTGTTTTATGTGGATTTCAAAAGCGAGAAAAAGGAAAGGATTCCCAAGTCCTCTGCATTTTATTACAAACAAATCATACGAGAAAACGGCTTCTTCCCCAAAGAGTCTACCCCAAGTCTGCAAGCTCAGTTTTCCTGCGACTTCTCCTGGGGCATCACTGAGTCCGTTGTTAAGGTAAGCTCTAAATCCTCACAAGACAAGGGGAGGCAGGGCAGCTAATACATTTACTTTGCCCGTTGAAAACTGCATATTGGACCCATCAGATGGAAATCTCAAAGCGCACTGCACACACACAGGTTAATGTGACCCAACATGACTTACGGGCCACAAAAACCATTCGTTTTATGGGTTTCAGTTTAGCCACCGAGGCTTGTTGCAGCGGTCGCAGTGTGGGGCTGCACACAGGGTGTGTTGCTGCCGGAGCCCTTCCCTGCGCTCAACCAGGAAATCTCCAAGCAAGAGGCTGACCCTGACCGGGGTTTACTGGGTTATTTTTCAACCAGAGGAGTTTCCCAACGCGGGTCATGGCCAGGCCCTGCTGGCTCCGGGCAGGGAGCAGGCGCTGCTGCCAAGAGAGCAGCTCCTGGCGGGGCAGAAGTACAGCCAGGCTCAGCCCAGGGAGTGAAACACCCTTTCCCCACGTGGAAAAGCAGATGTTCCATAGAGGAAAAACACACCAGCGCCGCAGGCACCAACAGGCTGCATCTGCACGCGTGGCCCGTATGGACCAAACTCCCAGCACGTCCCCACTGTTGCATCAGCTGTGAGATCCGCAAGGCCACAGCATGCACTGGAGCAAGGAGATTTATCCGAGTAACAATACATACAGCCTAGGCTGGTGGCAGAAGGCAGAACTTGCTGAAGTTAACAGGGGAACTTCTTACATGACGTTATGCAGCTGAAGAGGAGAGCTGCTTTATTTTGCCTTCCGTACATGAAGGAACAGCACGGGGAACGTATGAACGTTACTGTAGCATTAGCACAGGGCAGAGCACATATAGGCAAGCCTAGAGCATCTGAGCAGGACATCCAGCACTAATCCAACAGCGCAACACACACAGTTATGCAAACAAACAGATAGTCATTTAATTAAAACCTCTGTTAATTCTTTCTTGTCTTCACAGGCAGAATCTGTGGCCTCCTCGCCCCAGTTCTGCGACTCCAACCTGTACCTCTGGAACGTCACGGGAGACGGGCTCTTGCACAAAGTGGAAGGAGTGAAGCTGAAAACCCGGCCGGCTCAGTGCACGGATTTTGTCAGTATTAAGAAGCAGCTCGACCTGCTGGAAAAGATGAGAGTCACCCATTACAGATTTGCACTTGACTGGGCACTCATCCTACCCAATGGAGATCTGTCAGTGATCAACAGGCAGGTCCTTAGGTATTACAGGTGCATGGTTAGCGAGGTACTGAAACTCAATATTCAGTCTATGGTCACCTTATACTATCCCACTCACGCCTACCTGGGCCTGCCAGGTCCATTGCTGCAGGCAGGAGGATGGTTAAATCAATCCACGGCCCACGCTTTTCAGGACTACGCAGCCTTATGTTTCCAAGAACTCGGCGATTTGGTTAAGCTCTGGATTACAATAAATGAGCCCAACCGACTAAGCGATGTCTATAACAGGAGCAGCAACGATACGTACCAGGCAGCGCACAATTTATTGATAGCACATGCCATGGCCTGGAAAATATACGACGAGCGCTACCGGCCCTTCCAGGCCGGGAGGGTGTCCCTGTCGCTGCATTCGGACTGGGCCGAGCCGGCCAACCCTTACCTGGAGTCCCACGCAAGGGCCGCCAACAGATTCCTGCAGTTCGAAATAGGCTGGTTTGCCGACCCAATATTTAAGACTGGGGACTATCCAGCTACTATGAGGGAATATATTCTCTTTAAGAACAGAAAAGGCCTCTCATACTCCTCCTTGCCCTCATTCACACGGGAGGAGAAGCAGCTTGTCCAGGGTGCAGCTGACTTCTACGCGCTCAATCATTTCACCACCAGGTTCGTGATCCACGAAGCTCAGCACGGGAGCCAGTACGAGTCTGACCGTGATGTTCAGTTTCTGCAGGATATCACCTGCCTGAGCTCCCCTTCCCGCTTAGCGGTGGTGCCCTGGGGAATCCGCGAGCTCCTGAAGTGGATTAAAAAGACCTATGGCGACATCGATGTTTACATCACAGCAAACGGAATAGATGACCAGTCCTTAGACAACGATGAACTCCGGAATTATTACTTAGGAAAATACGTACAAGAGGTTTTAAAGGGTGAGTATATGATAAATTTATCAGATGGTAAAACATTAGTGTGAAGAGATCTGGAGACAGAGAGGTACAGAGGAAATATGGCAACTCAGCAGCTTTTAAGGAGCTGCTGTTGAATAGAGAAGCTTTAGACTAGACCTTGCTCCACTACTTGTCTTCTGTTCTTAACCTAATGGCTTCAGAGCAAAAAGGGTAAGGGACAAAAACCCAAGGCTATCTTCTCATCCAAGCCAACTATCTTTGTTAATAGCTTATTGTATGAGAGGAATGAAACAAGCATGTTTTCCTCTGCTCAAACACTGAAAGGAAGCAGTGCACTCTGTTCAGCTTTCTGAAGACGAGCTGCAGGGCTATGCTGGGAGGCTGGGCCCCAAACAGCAGGGAAGCAACCGCAGGGCAATGCAGAGAAATAGGTGACAGCAGCAGCAGCAACACCAGGTCTACAAAGTCAAAACAAGGTTTCAGATACATGCTTGCAGCCACTCTTACTTATAGGCGAGCTCTGGAGTTTCCCGACTAGCACTGTCTGTAACACTCTTCTGAGGCTCCTTTCTCAGATGACACAGGACTAAGAGTTCTTCAGTGTATTTTCTGCACTAATGTGGTATCACAAACAAAGGGACAGTAAGTTACAACACTGCTGCATAAGTGAAAAGGTAATTTAAAGGGCAAAGGTCCCTTTAATTTTCAGATAGCATAATATTTTATAGTCCTTACAGAAAGATCTTCCTGATTTATAACATTCCTGTCCAATCTGAATCACACTGCAGATTCTCTCTTTGCTTGTATACGCATTGGAGAGGTTTTTGCTCACCAAGGCTTGCCATTCGTGGTTTTAGTAAAACACTGGCACGCGACACCCAAGTGCAGCACTGCACCTTGCATGGGGGGAACTGAGCACGTGGATGCAGAGCTCTGGCCCAGGCATTTGCGGGAAGGAGGCTGCATGTGCACATATGTAAAAAGCCAAGCAGTCAAGAAAGCAGGGCAAGCCTCTGGCAAACCCGACTTTCACAGAGGAGGTCAGGTGTTTGCAACAGAGGCAATTTCCAAATCCTACCTCTCCTTTAAACAACAGCCAACTTTCTACTTAAGGCAATCAAATACAAGTATTATTAGAAGCAATAACTATTGATAATTATTTATGATTTTTTAAACAAACTATAGATCAATAATTTGAAGTATTATTTCTAGAAAGTCTCCAGTTTGGGCAAGGTTTTATTAATAATTCTTTGCTTTCCCACCCCCCAGCATACTATATCGACAAGGTCAAGGTTAGAGGTTACTACGCATTTAAACTGACTGAAGAAAAGTCTAAGCCCAGGTTTGGTTTCTTCACTTCTGACGCCAGAGGAAAGCCTTCGATCAAGTTTTACAACAACCTGATAAGCAAAAATGGTTTTCCTGGAGAATATTCACTCTGCGATCCGTCGGGCAAGGAAGACGAGTGCAGCTTCTGCTTGTTTGTTTCACAGAAGAAGCCGCTGATATTCTTCGCCTGCTGCCTTTTCTCTACTCTGATCTTGCTTTTAACAATTATTGTTTTTCACAAAAGAAAAAGAAGAAAACGTTACAAGTCAAAAAGCATCCAGCGAATCTGTGCTTCACTTTAAAGGAGGACTAAAAACCCACTATTAAGTACAGACGATCATATGGATCGGATAACTATAGAAAAGTGCTAAGCGAGTCACTCCAGTTACACACACCAAGCATAACACTGTATGCACAGGGAGAGCTGTGATGACATTTGTTTCTGATAAAGACTTTTATCTGCTTTCTGTACATAGAAGATGAATTCAACTATTTAAAAGAAATTTAAAAGACTCTCCTGTGCCTTGAAATAAACTTTGACTTGAAAAGGGATACTAAGCTGTGAGAACTGATACGCACTTTCATATGAACCTCTTCAAACTGAAATTTGAAGTGATGTACATTCATGTTATGAATGTTGTTGAGTATGAGCTGTATGAGTTATGAAGTTGTGAGGGGTTGTAAATACATGAGTTATTAAAAACCACAAACTTCAGCAACTACAACATAAAGAATCCAAAATGCTGGGCCAGGTTCCAAAGATACTTCCAAAAGAACAAATCCAGCTTCACTCTTGATCAACATAACTGTTACATATTGGGTGAAGCAGAAATCAAATTTTGACATTTAGTTTAAGCAAGCATAGCTGGACCCACAAGAGACAAGTTATAATAATATTCAATCACTACCCTTCCAGAATAGGACAATTTTTTGTTGGACAAGACATCACAGTTACTGGTATCTATATATCTAGCCCAGAGAATGATGAATGTAATTCTCAACTGCACTTTTTCACAGAAATAAATATAAAACGTTATCTTTGCTCTGAAATAGTGCCAGTGTGAGCCATGAGTTGAATAAAACCATTAGTTCAAGTTATTTAGAAGCATTTATTATATTAACAATTCTGTGAAAATCTCTCCCATGAAAATGACTCCACATTTGGGCCGAAACACCCCTTTTTGTGTGTGCACACTGTAACACTTACTTCACAGATGCCTTTGGATTGGGGCAATATGAATTTAATCCCACCAAAAATATAATGTAGTAAGAACTTTCTTCCATGATACTAGGCTTGAGACACATGCATTTCCTCTGGGTTTTTTTTTTTTGTGTGTGTGTGTGTGTGTTGAAAAAGCGCTGTAACAGTTAGGACACACACTGGCACACTGTTAACACTGAAACAGCGTGTGCCAGTGTGTTGCAACACTCACATTTGGCAAGCAGGGACTCCTTTATATCTGCTGTAGAAGCTCTCTTGAGCAGTACAAGCTCTACCACAGGGCAATGTTCGTATCAAATGTTTCATATCAAATCCTGGTACACAAAACGCAGGCCTGTGACAGAAGAGAGCCCGAAACCAGCACTTGGGTTGTGGTTAGTTTTGAGCTCCTCTCCCCTTTTCATAGCAATTACCAGAGCTTATTTCAGGGCTTATTTCTGTAACACATTCCTTACTCGGACTTTATACACCTCCATTCCCTGTCCCAACCCCAAGTTTTATTTTATTTTTTATTTTTTTTTAAAGTGCATGGGAGTATTTCTTATGATTCAATGTATGTTAACATTGAGCAAGGTTCATAAAATTTAAGCACTAGTGAATTGACTGGAGACTCTGGCCTGTGGTTCTGCTAGTGCAGCAAGCAGTACCTGGGTTAGACATGCACGTATCTCTTCAATACCCAAGGACACTGACCCAAAGCAACTGGGGGCAGGGAGGGATCATATTTATCATCTGGAAATCAAAATACAGCTGTAACAATACTCACCACCTTGAATTCCTGATTGATTTTAACAGCAGTTAGTGCAACAATCTCAATGCCATGAGAACCACATCTTAATAATGGAAGGAGGACACGTACAACTTTGAAGTTCACAAAGTTAGTCCACTGTTCCAGGATTGCACACCCTGCTATTGCACACCCATGAGAAATGAAAGCCTATCACTTACCTGATTCGGAACTATCCTGAATGTATGTCATGATGCACATGCAGAATCTTCCCTCAATATGGAGCTTTAGCAGTTCGCTGCCAAATATGTTTTTGCATTATCCTCGTCTCTTCTTTAAGGTGATTTTTATCTCCCACAGTTTGAATATACCATGTAACAGCACAAAATCCCAACCATTTGTTGCTACATTAAGACTGGCAAACAGGAAAGCCCACAGAACTACAGTTCTCAGATGACACACATCACTATCACTGAAATTCAGCCATTGGCTCTAGCCAAACCCAGAGGCAGAGCCCTTGGTTTTCTTGCATCAATAATATTGCAAAAACACTGTGTTTTCAGGCTTCCTCAATCTCTCCAATTTAAATGCAATATTGGGGATTTAGTTCTACTGCTCCCAGATTTAGTTTTTAACTTACTTAGCTTTGTATAATTGCAGTTTCCCTATGTAAACTGACTTAAGATTCCACAAGTTCTCCAATAAGGGTTAAAAAAAAACACTGCACAGGTAAAGACACCCACAGCACTAATGCAACGCTGTATTACCCTGTGAAATTCCCCAAAGTAGTCTTAGGAAGATTCATAGCCATCACCATTTAGTTATTAAAAAAAAAGAACCAAAATATGAAATAAGATGTATTTTATTAAATCTCTCATCTTGCTCCATTTTTACACCAGATCCAATACTTCCTGATAGCGTGGTCTGCTTGATAGAGTGGTCTGCTGATGGTTTATCTCATGGTAGTTTGTGGTTTAAGATCTGGACAACTGTAAACAAAAAGAGAATAAGAGAAACAGAATGGTTTGCACTACAAATGTGGAACTGAATTGATGGATATATGACATTACTTTTTCTGATAGTTTTAATGCAAAACAAATATATCCAATTTCCTTAGGTCTTCTGAAAAAGATGAATACATTTTCAGGGGCTTACAAAGAACGCAACACATTTCAGACAAGATGGCTTAATGGCTCCAGGCTGTTTAACAGGGAAAAAAGTCCTTCCTCCTTCTCTTGAAGGACTCTTAAAATCACTATTTTTTTTCCACTAGCCTGTTTGGTCTTCACACGCCAAACAAGAACACACAAAATGAGCTGATGTAACTCATTATCTAGACCCTGTGTTTCAAATTGCAGTTTGGAAGGCAAATGTTTGATTTCAGCTCAAACCATCTCATCCCTTCCAGAGTATTTTGCACCATCCATGGGGTCACATATAGTTGAAATGCATCAGATTATTTCAGTTACTATTCTTATCTAAAAATTCTATACTCAGCTTTAGTTATAAATCTCCTACACGATATTAAATTTGTCATTGTTAAATTCACTTCCATTTACAAGCCTTTACACATAAACCACAAAAAATATACTTATTGATGTGCATTCCATTTATTTAAATGCAGTCAGTATCAAACAAGGAAGCCTTCTTACAGAAGCCTTCTTACAGAAGTCTTCTCAACAAGTAAGAGGAAACCGATCCTTTACACCAGCTGAAGTCACTTCAAGTTTTAATTCTCCGCTATTGTTTCCACTAGAAGTCACAGCATAAATAAACCCCTTATCTAGAGTTAGACTTTTCTCCATACAGTAGCACAAAACCAGGTTGGTAAGAGATGCAAAGCTACTGATCAAGAACCCCAGCAGAAATGAAGTTTTACAATACAAAGACAGTTACAGAAGCATAACCACACGTGCACTGGCCAGCTATTTGGCCACAGCCTTGCTAGAGCACACAAGTCTTGTTAAGTCCCCAAGGTGAGCAATCTTCCCTTACATGAGCTGCTCAGGCACACGGCCTCACATCCCCCATGAGGCCTGTTCCCAGACTCCTTGTAATCCCAGACTTTTGCCTTAAGAAATAAGAGAGCCTCACAAACACAGAATATTACCACCACGATGCCAATATGTGCAATACCAACCTAGCAGAGTTTTACTCATCCGCCTGCTGCACTGTTCCTTTCTCGGAAACATAGATACCATCCAAGAATTTCCTGATATCCTTATTCTTGACTGTAGTGGCCTGCTGGATCAAGGCAGCTACAGAAAAAGCAAGAGAATTAGTACACAAAGTAAAAAGTCTATCACTACCTCTAGCCTGCATGTGCTCAAAGTCTCCAAATGACAAAAACTGTCACTCGGGAGAGGGAATTACCAACTTGGAATCCCGTCAGAAATAATGACAACGGAACACATTTCACTGCACCCATCTTGGTGACAGGGGGACAAACAGTCTATTACTGCACTCTTGTACAACTGAGAAGGTGACAAGTCTTATGGCAAGAAGACCTTGAATATTGACTGGAAAACAGGTTCTGCAGACTTACAAAATCATCTGTACATTAAAAAAAAGAAATCACAAAAAAGCTAGAAAAAAGCAACAAGTGAAATGCATATGACCTGTCATTTATCTCATGATGAAGAAAAAAAGTCTAACGTAGTTTGCAAAACCGACATCTTCAGATAGTAGTGACTACATCATTAAACCTTCCCAAAGATCTAGATCACTAACCTGAATTGGAGACCAATTCAATGTCATTCCCTTCAAGGATCAGTTCATCTTTCTGGGCTTGAGACACCGCACAGGTAACACCTAGAGAAGGGAAAATGCACAGTCATCATCATTGTGAGGACATTGAAGTTGCACTAAGACGACATTATTAGTGCACTGTCAGAGTTTATAGAGCCAGATATTCTAAGCAATACTTCTGTGATTTGGTGGACTCCAAATATAGGTTCCAAAATGGTGCCCCAGAACTCCCTCCAGGATTCTGCTCTGCTACAGTTCCAGCAAATGAAGCGTAGTTTATTTCCATAGCACATCATAACTTGCACCAATTAATGTTTCTGCTTAAACACTACTACATTACAGCATTCATCACCATCACTGACAAACCTGAGACTTTGCCAGCAGGACTTTGTCAGCTAGGTGGTGCCATTTTCCAGATTCCTATGTTTATTAAGATAAAAGTGGATTCTTCCCTTGCATTCACAAAAAAAAAAAAAAAAGTCCTCCTGACATGCTAAGCACCATGTTGAAGAAACAATGGAAATATTCCTAGGATACAAACACCAGCACATTCAAAATTTGTACAAACAAATCTAGCCTAATACCATTCTTGCCTAATATCTTTCTTAATGTGTTTCAAATAAAGGTCAGATTTACAAGAATCAACTACATTAAGCAAACTCCACTGATGTATTTCACTAAAATTAAATCCCTCATAAAAACTCCTGCACTGTATCTCCCTACACACAAGCCCAGAGCTTTCATCCAAAAACACTCCAAAACACCATCTTTCCTAAAAAATTGGCTCACCGCTACCTCCCCACAGGAGTAGAATTATTAAAAAAGAAGGGAAGAGTTTTCCCTGCACAGTCTTATGACAGTAGTGCTTTTAAGAACATGCTTTGTCTCTCTACTTGGAGGTTTAACAAGGTCCAAATTCCTAGTCTCTTTAAAACAATTATTACTGCAAGGTGTATATGCTTGTATATATGCAAGGTGTATAATAATAGAGTCAGAATAAAGAACACACAGTCGAGAAAGGTTGTGGAGTCTCCTCCTCCTCCATCTTCATAACCTGCTCGGATGCAACCCTGTTTCCCACGATGTAGGTGTCCCTGCTTGAGGAGAGGGACTGGACTAGATCATCTCTTACAGGTCCCTTCCAACCTCAACCATTCTGTGATTCTGAAGTTCATACACACTCCTAGCAAGCAGCAAAATCAAATTACAAGAGCACTTCAAAGCCCAAAAGCCTGATATTTGGCGAGCCTACATGCAGTATTGGCACAATTAAAAAAAAAAAAAAAAAAAAAAAAAACACAAAAAAAAAAAAAAAAAAAAAAAAAAAAAAAAAAAAAAAAAAAAAAAAAAACTGACCATATCCAACCAACACTGACGACTCCTACAACTAAAGTAACTCCTATGTCCCTTGCAGATCACTTTGCAAGACCCAGCACTGAGCACGCTGCCATTACTCAAAATAAATTACCAAGTGTTTAATGGAAATCTGAACGACTTGTGTACCACCATGATTACATAAATTCAAAGAAAAAACTCCTTTAAAATAATTTGCTACCTGTCTCTATCAGTAGCAGTGCCCAAACAGGCTTGCTAGAAATGGGGAGTGCAATGTTGCCAGACACCCACCTGGTCTCATGCGCACTCTGCGAATGTACTTCTCTCCCAGGAAGTTTCGGATTTCCACAAGGGAGCCGTTATCCTGGATAACTACATTGATGGGGAAGTGAGCATACACGGACCTCATCTTGTAACGAAAGCCCTGGGGTTAAGCAAGTTATTAGATTCTATAAGGAGAATGCAGCCAAAACACACACAAAAAAGCCTCACATGAAACTTACTGGATAAATCTAAGAGTAAAGCTTTCTCTTAAGAACAATACTAAAACACCAATCCCAAGTGACATATAGAGTTTATGGTTCACACTTTCTTCCACGTGCAACAGGAGGCTTGTTGATGAAAGCAACTTACATGCATAACACCCCATGCACTTTACAAAAGCTCCTGCTTGAATAAGAGACTATTAATGCAAACAGCAAAATGACAGAAATAACTCGCATTTCAAAACAAAAATGAACACTTACCAGTGTAACACCTTTTATCATGTTCTGCACATGGCTGCAAATTGTGCGAACTGTTGCCAGCTCCTTTCTGTTACCCCACCATTTGTCAACCCGTAACTATATGAACAAATATAACAAAATAAAGCATTCAGGTGTATTTCAAAGCCAGAAAGGTTAATACTTTTGTGACAAAGTAACACTGGGAAAATCATGTCGTTTATAAACAATATCCCCACCAAAATTGCAAAGTCCCTTCTCAAAGGCTATCGAAGGTCTATTTAAGTCTTTTAATCCCAGTCCCTAAAGATAAGAGAATTTTTGTTTGTATCCAAAAACAAATGTTAGAAAAGACTACGGTAGTTACGAAGGTTTAAAAAGCTTCTGAAATCCCTATGCTAAAGAGTCACTGACAGATGTGCCAAACACTGAACAAGATGTTCCAAAGTTAACCCTTGGTTATGATGCATTTACTCTTTTAAACAAAAGACGAGATAAAGAACCAGCTCCTGCACCATACACCACACATGGTCTAAAATGCTTCTCAAGGAGTGGCTAAACTCGCCCCACCACCCTCACCCCTCCTTCTAGGTCTTTCAGGCTGCAAACAAATATTATCCATTCCCTCAGAAAGGTTCTGCTTTCCCAATGTAACTCCCAGTCACTGAAATTAAGTGCACAGCATCATTACGTAGTGCACAGTATAACTAAGCGTACAATACTTCTGCTTAACATCACAGCTCAAAAGCAGTACAACAACGAACCCACCACCCATCCACGAGCAGGTATCAACTACTAACTGTGAGACTCAGTGTGCGTGAACACACACAACCCTTCGGACTGCCCAAACGGCGACTGCCACCAGGCCTGCGGGGTGCCCGGCCCGCCTAGGCCGCAGCAGGCGGCCATGCTCCCTGACGGCGGCCACAACAGCCACACTGGCGGAGGGCCGCGTGCCGGGCGGGCCGGCTCGCGCTCCCCGAGCCGCTCGGCCGCACTCACCTTCTTGCGCTTCTTGCCCAGCAGCGAGAGCTCCACGTTGATGTGGTTGAAGTCGCGGCGCAGGGTCCCGCGCGGGCCCTTGACGATGACGGTGCGGCCCTTCAGCGCCACGCTCACTGCAAGGCGCCACCAGCGGCGGTTAAACGGCCGCGAGCGGCGGTTAAACGGCCGCG
>VZSG01000024.1:1612010-1629910 GCA_013398315.1 Nothoprocta pentlandii
TGATTTGCATCCCCGCCATTGCAGTGGAGCCAGGCAGGTGGTTCCTGCCCATCTTTCTGATGGGCTCTCTGCTGGAAAGGACCGTAGCTTGCTCGGCCCCCTTCTGCAGGCTGCTCACTGCTGCTGGTCGGGAGGTAGTCGGAGCCAGGGGCTGATCTGGCAAGTGGTTCCAGGGCAAGGTGATGGCTGATGCCCTTGCACTTTCCCCATCTCGTGGGCTCTTCCATAATGATGGCACTTTACCTGGGAAAATCACCATCTTTCGAGGTTTGCTTGTTCTGCAGTCAGTCTAGAAATATTTGAATCTCTGTACTCTTATTCTGCTTCCTGAGATGTTACTGTTCAAAAGGCTTATATGGCTGCGGTATTTTTAACTAACTTGGACCAAAGTTTGATCCAAATGACCAGTCAGAAATAGAGTGAAGGAAATGATGAGGCAACTGCCACTTCCTGCAGTCTGAACTCTTGAGCTTTCTTTGAGAAGCAGATTAAAGGGATGCCTCTGGTACAGAGCACAGAGAAATGGCACCTGTATGGCTTGACTGCTGCACTTAAGTTTGGGGGTACACAATTTTAAACTTGTGAAATAATTATTCCAGCTAACATTCTGTCTGCATCCATTTCCCTTGCATTATTACCTGATCATAATTAATTCTTTTTCACTCAGGTTGAAGAATATATAACTCCTGAAAAATTCAAGTACTGGGAAAAAGTAGGAAATGATCTTGGCTTCCATTACACAGCTAGTGGGCCTCTGGTGCGCTCCTCTTACAAAGCAGGTAAGTTACTGACGTGAGTTAGCTTATATAATAAAATTATATATCCTAAGTAAAGTTACAGCTGTGAAGTAATATGTAACAGGGTTCACCTTAGTTCAAGGGCAACTCAGTGTGGTCCTTCGGTTTATTTGGTTATTTTGCTGATCCATGCTGTCTTCTGGAGGTCACCTCAGTGCACAAGGAGGGCAGTAGCTGGTATGTGTATGAGCACTGTGCCACTTGGGCGCTTTTTTGCCCAATGAGGTTTGTACTGTATGTACTGCTTGAGGCAGGATTCACATAGAAGAACCACGATCTGCACATTTTGCATTTACATCCTGCCTGTTGAACCCCGCAGGGTTAGAAGTGGCCTTTTTATGTGGTATATTTTTGTTGCTTTAGAAGGAATTTATTTGTAGTGCTACAGAAATAATTAGATAGTTATGGCAGTGCTTTTTCTAACAAAGCACTGTATTAAGCAACATATGATCTTAATGGGATTAATTATGTAGGTCCAGTATCTTGCCTTTTTTTTTTTCTCCAAAAAAGAGAACAGAAGAAACATAGCTGGGACACATTCCTTTTCTGATTAATTTAAAACCAGTTTAACCAAATTCATAGCAGGTTTCTCCACAAGGTGCTGATAAATTTGATTGAAAATTAATTCTTATTTTAGGATTTTATCTTTAATTGTTGGAGTGATTTCTTACCCTTAACATAAGTAAAGCCAAGAAAAAGCATGGTCTTTGAGGATGAAGGGGTGTTGGGTTAGCAGGTTTTTGTTTCCATATATATGGAAAGCATTGTACAGATATGAATTGCCGCAGAATTCTGGAAGGACAGTTACATTGCAGAATACAAGAGTAAGAATGTAGGGCTTTGAAATACTTAAGCACCAAAAGTGTTTCTTTACCTTTTACTTTAGGAGAATTCTTCTTGAAGAACTTGGTAGAAAAAAGAAAGACAAAAGCCATCTGAAAAGGAAACCTCTTTAAACCAGCCAGTGATAAGGATCACTTTTTTCAGCCCATGAACTTGGTTCCAGAAACACAGCAGACCACCTGCAAATGCATGAAGAAACTGTCGTTCTAGAACATCTGTCACTGGAACACTTCCCATTACCCTACCTAATTCTTCCTGGCAAGGGTACAAGTACTAGTTGTACTAGTAGTACTTTACCCTTCAATATACATTGAGATGATGGAACATAAGAAGGTTTTGCTAGAACATTTTTGTTTTTAAAAGAGCAAGGGAAGTGGAGTAGAAGAAACAAACTGAAGATATCAGACAAATTTTAGTAAACAAGGCTGATGCTACTATCAATATTGCTGCAGTTAGTCTTGTTAAGATACTCAAGTGAGTAAAGAGGTATTGATATCTTGATGCTTATGGTACCCTCACTGTGTAACACATGTTTGGGAAGCAGGGAGCTCCCAGGCAAGTTGTGTGCAGGGCAAGACCTGTGTGGGCTGTCCTGCCACAGGGCAGCCGGGTAGCTGAGGAGGCCTCGTGTCACTGGGTGTTGCAGGGGGTGCCTCCTGCACGGAGCTGCTGCCCCCAGGCTGGGCAGCCAAGGAAGGAACAGGATCAGTCCATGCAAGGGGTTGGAGCCCACATCCTAGCAGCACAAGAGCCACCTAGGCTGGCTTTGAGACTGACACACCTACCCTGTTGCAGGTGCTTCTTCAAAACTGCTGCTCTCCTGTACTGCATGGCTGCTCCCTGGTGTTGTATTGCTATTAAAGAAAGTCTTAATAGCTGGCCTAAGGTTTCTTGGTCATGTTTGAGCTGATTACCTACCTCCTAGCTGCTAGATCTCAATGTAACAGAAATGAAGTGCAGTGTGAGAACCAGACAAGGGCTTGTAGTACATTAGGAAGAACCATGTGCTTGATACTTCAGTGGGTGTCTTCCTCATAGTTGTCTGCAGTGAACACCTTGGATAATTTCATCGAAATTTGGGTTAAGCCCAGTCACTCTTTGGGAAACAGCTAGGACTCTGTTACCGGTTCCCAGCTCTCCCTATCCAGGTGTCCCAGAGCCAGCTGCAGTCTTTGTGCAAGTTACTGCAGACTAGAGAAAGCAGAAGGGAAGTCTCAGCAAGGTGGCAGAAGGCAGGTTCAGAACAAGCAGGCTCAGTCTACAGTGACTGTTATATATCACATGATGTATAAATAACATAGGGCAGTGACATACACATGACAAGAGGAAGAATAGCACTATACCTCAGCAGGCAGCAGAACAAGGTAAGCCCTGAGCTACCAGGGCCCCACTGCAGCCACAGGGCACTGAATGCTAAAGCAGCAGCAGGTTGTCACTCAAGTAAGGAGGTTAGCTCAGAGCCCCCCACAACAGCAGGCAGTGGCATCAGGAACACCAGGCTACCTCTAGGCATGGCAGCTGCCAGCCTTTCCTAGAGGTCTTACCATATATAGCAGCTCTGGCTTCCCTGGGGAACAGATTCAACAGGATATTGCTGTATTAAAGGTGGTGCCCTTTAAGCAGGTAACACCAGAAACAAGGGAAAAGGCATTCTGAGCAGTAGGGGTGTTGCCAACTAGTGAAGAGAACATTGCACAGTCATTACCTTGGACTTTTTTTCCCCCAAGATGAGAAGTAATGCTTCAGGAAACTGGTTCCAATGTTATTTCATGCTAGAAATATTTTACAAATTGTTTCTGGGTGGTTCATAAAATGATCTCATGCTTTTATACAACCATATCTGGTAGCAGGCACCAAGTTACAGCAGCTACATAAGAAACTACTTTCTAACTCTGCAGACACCATTCTAAACCATGCAAAGCAGGTGGTGTAACTTCAAGGATGTGGGCATTTTTTTTTAAATCACCTCTAAAGGCCTTTAACAGCCTGTGCAGTAAAGATAGTCCTAAAGCTCCCTTCCTAGTTTAAGGAGACTGCTTTAGAACCGTCCCCATTCAGTTTTTCCATACCTATATTAAAGGCAGCCTGTGTGCTCATATGAAGCAAGAATCCAGAAGGCTCAGGTGCAAGTTCAGCACAGGTTTCACAAACTTCCCAATTTCAATCCCACTGAAATTATGTTTAGTGACAGTTTGTCATATATCAAGCACTTGCTTTCAGCAGTTGTTGCCACAAAGCAGTAGTATTTTAAGAAACATTAATCTTCCTTGCAATCAAAAACACACTAAATTGAGTTTTGAAAATACAATTTCAAGTTGATAGACTCTTTAAGAGGATGAATATTCCTTTTTGGCAGCATTACACAGATCTACTTCAATCTGGGAAGCATAATTAAATGTTATGCAGCTGACTAAAGGACTGCTGAATCTTTCAGTGACTTGAAAAGAGTCACGTAAAAAAAATTTAACAATTGACAAGTCTGTTAAATCGACAAACTGTTTAGTTAAGAAGAGTGTTTTAAAATATTTTTTCCTACTTGATCAGTAATCAGTAATATTCTTCATTAAAAGATATAATATACATTTATATGCCTGCTTCTTTACTAACACCTGTTGTAAGTCATTACAAAAGATTCTCAACAAGCAAGAAGAGTTCTGAGCCTAGAATAGAAAGAGTAAATAATAAAAACCATCCCCAGTATTTCATCATAGATAACCAACCCCTTATGCTCTCCTGCCTTCTAAAACTCAGTTTGAATTTAGGTTTAGCAGGATTATAAGCACCTCTGTAAGCTCTGTACCACCTCTACCAGAAGCTCAAGTGAAAAGAGGAAAACATACATTTGTTGCCACTCCAGAATCTCTCCTATACTACTCTTGGTCAAAGAGATTTTTCTGCTTATTAACGTACCACGTTCTTGGATTTCAGATAGAGGAGCAGCTCTGCGTTTGTGTGCACACGTGCTCAGTGCTCCAGGTGCTGTGGAGGGACGTAGGAGGAGAAAACCCCAAAGCCCCGCGCAGCAGGTACCCACATCCAGCATTCAGGATGCGTCTTTACAGACCGCAAGTAAAGCTCATGATAGGAAAGGATAGTAAATTGTGCCTATATTTCACCAAGTACTTTCATTAGCAAGACAGCCCATCACCCTTTCCTTCTTGGTTTAAGTGCTACTGCAGGCAGCTGTTCCATGGAATGAGTGCAGAAGGTACCTTGGATTAGTGACAGGGTAAACATCCCCACACCGCTGGATGTTTGTTGTGGAACACCCTGGTTGCTCAGCCAAGAGGCTCCTGCCACTTTCATTCTGAAACCTGTGCAGTTTCTTTATCCTCCCCTCCATTTACAGTCCCATACAGAAAAAAAAATGAACACAAACTTTGCCATCCCAAGGAATTTAATAGCACTGGCCAATCAGGATAAATGAATAAGTAGAAATAAAGTAGTAGTAAAGGCAGAAGTATAAAGATAATATTGGAAAAAATGCATTCTTGCTAATTACATGAGGTAGCAAGCTGACTAACTTATGGGGCTGAGTTTGTTTTTAATCTTTTCTCAGAAAGAGAAGATAGTTTTTGCAGGTTGACTAGGAAACCTGCTTTCAATTCCAGTATGCAAGGAGGAAAACAAAACCAAAAAGCCACACCCATAGCTTTGAAGCCAACATTTGCTTTCTACTTGGACTGATACTGCATTAATTTCATGAAATTGTTTGAATTCAATGTTCACACAAGCAGAATGCTCCTCTGTCAAAACCAATAGGTTATATTGCTTTAACTCAGGAAAGTTTGCCCCAGAAATCTGATTAAATCAATTTGTGCTGTGGAATTCCACAATGTGGAATGTGGGCAAGATGGTGAAGAATCAAGTGTTACCTGCCAGGGTAGATACAGACACACAATAGATGTCTGCAGAGCTATCAGGTCTCCCAAAGCCAAAAGTGACTTCAGATTTTGAGTGCCCGTTGGTCCCAAGCAGAATCAGGGCCTTATTATTGCAGTCAGCTCTCTCTCAGGGCTCAAACCAGATCTTATCCAATTAATTTAACATACCTTTTGATTTCAATACCAGTTAAGGAAGCATTCAGCAGGGCAAAGAGTTACCCTGGAGGTAAATTATAATCTGAGAGACCAACTAAGCTCTTGATTACTGTCCATAGCTCCACTAAAGTAAAAAGAAGCTTTATTTTCATAGCACTTTAAACGTTTCAAGTGCAGCTTAGGAATGTTTCTGGAAGCAGCAAATTGCAGTTTGAAGGTTTTTTTCCTCATTTAAACACTGATTCATTATTAAAAATTGGTCTGTACCATCTTCAGTGACTGAAAAAAAATATTATAAAAATAGAGATTTGAAATTAGACTGAATTCACATGTACCAGGTACCATTTCTAGTGTAAAAATGGTTTTCAGTTTATGAAAAAATATCTTCCCTTAAAAAAAGCACAGGCTTACAGTTAATATCACTAATGTGGTTCACATGATTCCTTCAGTACTTAACAGTTACACTCTGGGTTTTTTTACAGGAGGGTCCTGCAGACTGAACTTGGGAATTTCACCAGAAGCAGCAAAAGGTATTCTCTTGGCTGAAACCTTCTTCCCAATTGTTTCAATCTAAAAGAGAAGATACAGTCAGGAAGTGAGCTTGGCAAGCTAACAGACTCATGTCAGGCTATCAGGAATGTTTTAACTTCATCCAGAACCATGGCTACTTTTAACTAACACTGGCCAAAAAACATAAGCTGCAAAGCACACACCGTATGCTAAGAAACTATGGGGAGTATGAGTGCAGAGAATTAAAAAATGAACAACAAAACCCTCCCGACCACCAAGTTCACCCAATTCCTAAGCCAGGCTTATGCAAAACATTTAAGGATAGAGCTTGTGGAGGCCAAAATGCTAACTAGTGAAATAGGCCAGATGTCCAGTCAGTAAAGAGATATAGCTGTCTTAAATACTGTATGCTGTCTCTCAGTGCTTTGCATCTGACTTAAAACAAGAACTTCTTTCCTGTGAGGGTGCCAGAGCCCTGGCACAGGCTGCCCAGGGAGGCTGTGGAGTCTCCTTCTCTAGAGGTCTTCTAAACCCGCCTGGATGCCGCCCTGTGCCCCGTGCTCTGGGTGTCCCTGCTGGAGCAGGGGGTTGGATTGGATGATCTCTAGAGGTCCCTTCCCACCTCAACCATTCTGTGAGTCCATGTTAATTCTGAAGAATTAACTCAGGAGAAATCTAGTGAAAGCTGATATTCTAGACTGACACCCAAGTTAATTACCTGGTGTCACCAGCACCCTGGGAAGAGCTCTACTCAAGCAGCCATGCCAGCTGCATGACCCATATCTGCTCTTAACAGCTGCACCCTGCGACTCCAGCACTTACTGGTCAAAGCCACTTACACCATTTGGAAATAGGCTCACCTAACAGCTGGGCTGTAGCTTAAGCAAAGCAAGAACAGCAGGGGAGGAAATGAAAGCCTATGACCATTACACAAATAATCACCATACTTTATAGTAGGTGAAAGGAAATAATGTAGCTGTAACATGCACCTGATTTGGCTTCTAGGTTTTAATTCACGACTCAGATGCTTCTACTAGGAGATATTCAGAGATTTGGCCATTTCAGTCTTATTCAAACATTTTGTCTCCACTAGACTGAGGACTTCTCCCAGACATGCTTACACTGCTGGGTGTTGATGGACTATTCCAGAGTAGTCTGGATTTTTATAGAGCATCAGTTCACAGGACAGGAAAGTACTGAAGAAAAAGGAAACTACTGAAGAGACCCAAAAGCAAGTGTTTATATCTAAAGCCTCAGCTAAGAAGAAGGGTTTTCTCTTGTAACTCAGTCATTCTAGAACAGTGTATATGTTCTCTCCTCACACAAAACACACCCAGAAGGAATCCCAGCTACTTACCTGGAAACCAATGACTTGCAGCTCATTATGAAGATCATCCAGAACTCTCCTGCCATCGAAGATAAATGCTGGTTTCAGCATCTTCTTGTGAATACGGTCATAGTCCAGGTCCTGTAGAGCACAGAGAAAATAAGTAACACATTCTGTTTGTATCTTTAAAGACACAAGAACTAAAATAAAACCCTCACACGCAAAAGTCACCCACTTTTTACCTTGAACATGTCCCATTCAGTGCAGATAACAAGGGCATGAGCTCCATCACAGGCTTCATATGGATCTTTACTTATAGTGACCAGTCGAGACACTGCAATAGAAGGAAGAGCAAGTTTCTTTCTGCATAGGTCTGTATCTCCAAGCACTCCTGGAGAGGCAGTCTCCTTCCTTACTCTGCTCAGGCAAGGAGAGCCCCAGGACACTTAACTAAAGCTGTTTTCAGTGAAGACATTTGTCACTTAATGAGGGCAGCTGATACCTGGTATCTGAAGAAAGTCAGAGCCCTTAAGGGCTTGGAATTAAGCATTCCAATTTAAACATTAAGAGCACCTCCAGAATTGGAAATTATAAAATATTCATATGCCAGCTCTCAGGGGTCATTGCCTGTGCAATAGCAATAAACCACACTTACTACTGCACACTTGTTTCACACGACACACACGTGGCTCCATGGATCCATCAAGGGCTGCCCTCAGCCTCCGGCTGCCTTGGTAGCTGCCTGGGGACCACCCCCTCCAATGCAAGGGCCCCCTGTAAATGCTCCATCTCTAACAACTACCCCTGATCTTTACTCCCTTGCATGCCAAGTAATTCCTGTCTTTCACTTTGCATGATCTGCCACACCAGGTCTGCTCAGAAGGTCTCAGCATCACCTCTTCTTCCTTACCACAGCCTGGTTTTCCTCATTCTTTCCCTACCTCTAGAGAGGTTATCTATCCCTTTCCCCATCCATACATCTCCATTCTTCCTCTGTCCAATAGGGGAAAAAAAAGGGGGGGGGAATAGATAGATAGATAAAAATCCAAAATACCCCCTACAAACCCCACTGCCTGAAGAAATCTGGAAGGCAGAAGAGGAAATTAAGTGTGTTCAACAGGAAGTGGCAGAATTATTTTGCAACTTCTGCTTTAGATAGGCAGCAGGGTAAGGCTCCAGAAACTAAGCAGTGGACAGAGTAACACTAATGGCTGCTATTGCTGGAGGCCTTGCTCTTTCCTTTGGTTACAGGGAAAACTTTGTGCACACTTAAATGATTTTTTTAAACCACCCCTCACATACATTGGTACAGTTTGCATTTATTCATAAAATGCAAAGCAGAGAGAGGGAAGTTTAATTCTCAGAATTATGACAAATGTCTGCATTAATAAAAAACACAGCCATCAGCACATCCCTGGAGTGGGGAGATTAACTTCTTGGTAGATTTCCATATTCTGCACCCTTTGAGTGGAGATTACTTCCCACGAACGTTCCTACCTTGGTCATCTTCTGAGACGCCTGGATGTGAAAGATCCAACATGATTTGCTCCTTAGGTACTTTAGGATCATAGATATGGAGTTTTGCTCCTTCATCCATTAAATACTTGCTAATGTAGATACTGGAAGACTCCCTGGGGAAGCAAATCAACCACTTGAATAATCAAAAGGTTTGTTCTGAACAATAAAATCTTCAAGTGTCTATGAGATGTTTTTGAAATAGAGCCAGTATAAAAGCTCTCTTAGCTTTGTACATTTGAGTGATAATTCACAACAACAAAAAAATAAGAATCTTCAGGGAGACCAAGGACAAAAAAAAATCCTCAAAATTATCACTATTGCCAATTCACGCATAAGACAGACACTAGGCCCCAGGATTCTGACTGAGCATAATTAACAAGGCACCATATCTGTGAGCATGGAAAGAGAAGACACCAAGATCAGCCTCTACAGGAAAGAGGAGGAGCTGCCTTTGGGAAATGGCTGAAGCTTTGCTGCTGACTCCCAGCTGCCAAACATCCAAATGTTTGCATGCTTTGCTATAGCAGAGAGAAAGACTCCATTCATAAGCCACCTTAATTTATGCAAGTAATAAGGATCTGATGCAACATAGTATAATTTAAGTCTTAGAGTCCAAGAATAAACTGCCTTCCCCATTGAAGAAACCCCAATTACAAACCAATTCAGTCACTAGATGTTTAAGACCCCTTGTCTGATCTGTTTTTACTAACAGAATTGGTGTTTTTAACTGTATAGCTGGTGATAAACATAGGGCAGCCACATTAAAGTTGCTTTCTTACCTTGTGTCTCCAGTATCCTTTTTGAATGCAAACCCTAAAATAGCAATCTTCTTATCAGTGACAGTATTGAACAAGCTGTCAATAATTCGAGAGGCAAATCTCCTCCTCTGGTAGTCATTCATGTCTATTACCTGAAATCACATAAAACACAACTGTTTGAATGGCAGCCATTTTCAACTAAACTGATCTTATTAGCAACCAACAGGATTTTAACAAAGAGAAGTTCAAGTCAAGTTAGTCACACAGAAGTTTAATATTAAAGATACTGTGAGAGAAACAATTATCTTTACTGAGCATGACATAAGTTTAGTTGATTTATATATTTTTTTTAATTTTATTTCAATGAGTGGCAGCAGATGTCTGTTCACATACAAGCCTTCTCAATTTATCTAGTTCAAAGGGTAGATTTTTTCAAAACCTCTTTTGGAGTTTTTTTCCCCCCCCCGAGAGAGGCATTTTACACACACACACACACACACACACACACACACACACACACACAATACAACAAGCACGTAAGGCAGTCTACCACTTACAAAGCGGTAATTTAAGTGTCACAAGGACATCCCATCACCAGACCAACACTCGTGCCATGGCTGGACAACCCTCAGGTGTTTTTATACACATTGTCACAGATTTCCACGCACAAACCTTTGTTATAAACAGCACTAGTGAGGCCTTTCAATCTCTTGTCAATGTAAGTGGGTTACACTCAGCCTGATGGGAGGAGACTTTCCCTCCCAACCCGTTTCTTGGATTCTCCAGTCCTTAGCATTGGTCAGAAAGGTGCCAGACCACTGCTAGATGAAGGGAGAGAGGTTCTTCTAGCTAGTCAGAATTCACCATAGCCTGGAGAGAAGTATACTTCCCTCATGTTTTTGAGCAGATTTCAGCCCAAAGTAAGACCTAGCAGTGGCTTGTAGAACGCATGGGGCAAACAAAAAGGGTACCTGTGAACCAGGTTTCTTTGAGAAGGACTGATATTTAGTGAGCAGTGAGATTTATGCACTCCAGCAGAATAGAGAGAGCAAGTAATAGGTGTCAGAGTAAGAGGGATGCATTTCCCTACACAGCTCATTGCTTTGTGCAGACCCTGTCGTATCTATAGGCCAGACACAGCAGCAGTTGGTATCTGGAGTCCCTGTCATATCTTCTGTGCTCAGCACCCAGTCCTCAGACTCATCTGTCACCCATACACATGCACTGAGATGGGCTAGGGCTGCTGACAGAGCAGTGCTCAGGCCGCCAAGGAGAGAGGGTTTAGCTGGCTGCACCGGCCGACCTGTGTGCACTGCAGCAGAGACCTCTTCCAGAAGAGCCAAGGAAGCAGAGGATGCAGCTGGGAGCTGCATTACACAACAATGACACTCTGCATTAGCTCAGTAGCAACTCTTTGTACCATCTGATCTGTCTGCAGCTCATAAGCTGCAACTCCTGAAGCAGAATTAGAGTGCACTAAAGCATTTAAGATGGTTTAAAATTAGTTTGCTTACACCAACAAGGCAATCTTCAGGCATTTTTTAGAGGACAGAAACCCACACCCATAGACGAATATTTCTCATCTTCTGGGTTGCCAAGATCCAACTGGATTGCACTCTCAGGAGTATCCTTGGGATCTCAAGCAGCAGAGAGCCAAATCAATTTGTCCCTCATCTTTCAAAAGGGACAAGGGATTTCCTCCCCCCTCCCCCCCCACTATTCATTATGTTAGTATTACTTAAGTAGCACTGTTAGTTTTTGCAGCAACTTGCTCCAGGAATTTTCTGCTTGCATTTTTCAAGCAAAACTGCTGTAAATAGCAGTTCTTGGATATGAGAACCTTGGGCTTCTTTTTCATGTCAATGCACTGCATCCTATGTGTTCCACAAAATCCCTCCTGGAGGCACATGCACAAAGTCCCAGCTCCACTGGACAGGATTACAAGTGTTCACTATCAACTAGTCTATCCTGATGAAGGACATTCTTGGAATATGTCAATACAAACCTCTTCAAATGGCATAATACCAATGTCTTCCTTCCTTGTTCTAAACAACTGATTTAACTGTTACAGAGCTGCAACAATATGAGGCTGCTGACTTGACTGTAGCCTAAAGTTATGTTAATTGAACAGCATTGAAAAGCACGTGGAAAACTCCTGACATGACAGGAAGAATTGCTGGATGTCACAGATGTGATAAGAAGCTAACAAGAGAGGGATGGCTTATTGGGATCAGTGGTGGAAGAGTAATTAATTTTGGTGAGTTGTCTATTTGGCAGGCAACTACATCAGAGAAGTTGAGGGAAAAGGACAACCAAAAGGAGCCTCTAGAGAAGGGAGAGCCTCTAGGGAGAGTACTAAGGCAAACATGTCAGTGTGATCAGTGCTATCTGAGGATACTTGTCAAGCAGCCTTGTACCTGATCATCGCAGCCTCAGCCCAGACAATAAACCAAATAATTTGTCCTTGCCATACCACATCTATCAGTGGCTTCCTCAGTCAGGAGAGCTGGCAGAGAAGGGCCAAGGTACTCATGAGCTAGCAGGGCAGCACCAGCCACTACAAACTAACCAACCCAACACCACTGTGGATGTGCCAGGCCCCAAATCACCCACTCCTAACATTAACTAGGAAACATCAGCAACCACACTGATTCAAGAAAAACAGCAAGTTCTGATGAGGTTTTAGAAGAGGAGATATAGGAAAAGCTCCAAGTTTAGAGCAGACAAAGTTGAAGAAGGCAGCAGGAGACCAGGTTCATCTCCACACCTCAGATTTTCTACCACTGCTTCTACAGAACTTCCCAGTTCAGAGGTTTTGGTCAGGTATTTTTTCCCCAAATACAAAGCCGAAGCACCTATAAGTTTCAAACCTATAAGTTAGGAGGAGGCCCCTGAAGTGTAGCCACTGCCAACATTAAGGCACAGAGACAGTATGGACACAGTTCTTCAGAGTCCATTATGCAATGTAGAAACACCTACTTGGCACAAAATAGCAATGATGTCCTCTTACCTGTTGCCAATAGCGAGCTACTTCGGGTAAGTTCAACGCCTCACAGAGATACACTAAATTCAGAACATCCTTCTGAAAACAGCTACCTCCAAATCCTAGAAGAAAAGACAAAGACACTACAGCTTATGCCAGTACAATATTATTCTACTAACCAAATCTTCAGAACTAACTAGTTAGTCATTCCTATAGTATTTAGTGGTTTCCCTCAATAATTTGTTGCTATTCTTTTCAGCAAAAGGGGCCTTTGGAAGTTCCTAAAGTCTGACCCCTTGACTTATGTTGGTGGCTACCAAAGCCCATAAATCCCACCAAAGTGACTGGAAATTAATCACATCTCAAGTGAAAATGTGGCAAGACAGCCACTAGATTTTCATCTTGTAGGAAAGAGTGCACAAGTTCCTGACTTTGCTCTTCTCTCACCCAAAGGTTCAGATGAATAAATATCAACTTTAATAACCTTTTGGCCCCTCTCCCCATTTAAGCTTAACATTTAATCATATTCAGGAACTACAGCTAATTAAGGGACAGTGGTAATTAAAGAGATCCTCACTCCCTCTAGTCTGCTCTGCAGAGTGCCAGAAGAAACACACTGCAGGGAGGATTGTAATGACCTAATGGGCATTCTGAAAAACATACTTACTATCTGCCTGTCACTGGCTTAGAAGCTTGCAAAAGAGACTGCATTTAGTAGTGTGATTAAAACAACAAAAGCCTCTCTAGCATGAGAAGTGTGACCATAAACATAGGCTTTAGTCCTCTTCCATGAAAAGATTTCTGTGATGATCAACAATTCTATCACATCTTAGTCTCTAGTAATAAAGTCTGAATTAAAGCACACACTCTGAATTCTTGTGCTTCAGATTGACAGGGTCAAGTTCAAACTCATCTTTGAGATTGTAACATCAAAGTGGCTTTATACTAGTATTCTACAGTAGTATTTTCATCCTGTGATGCTTCAGGAGATGAAATTATCACAGCATTTCTTTTCAAACACAGCTAAACCTACTGTGCTATCCGGCAAAATCCCAGAAGGGAGAAGACTGCATTTACCAACACTGGCTTTGAGAAACTTATTTCCAATTCTTTGGTCTGTTCCAATAGCTCTCGCCACTTCTTCAACGTCTGCTCCTGTAGCTTCACACAGAGCACTGATTGAGTTAATGCTGCTGATTCGCTGGGCAAGAAAAGCATTAGCTGCCTGTAAATAAACAACACAGCACAGAGAACTTAGCTCTTCTGGAAGCCAAGACATCAGGATGCAAGCATGGAGCTGGCAGCCAGAATAACTAGCATTACTTGAATATACAGATACTGCTGATGGGAGCAGTAGAAAGTAGCAACCATACATTGTTAATACATCCAAGCTAATGAGTTTAAAGCAAAATGACATAATACCTAATCATACTCACCAGTTTAGAAAGCTCCGATGACCAGGTATTGGTTGTGAGGATTTTTTCTTTGGGCACCCAGTGCTCGTAGACAGCACAGAGAGCCCGGACTGCTTTCTGCCCCTCTGGAGAGTCATCTCCACCAATGAGCACCCTGTCGGGGTTCTTCAGGTCCTTGATTGCTGTCCCTTCTGCTAGGAACTCTGGATTAGAGAGCACCTGTAGACACAAAAACAGCCTTTGAAGTAAAAATTGAAGAACATACCAGGTAAAAATCGAAGACACCATTGTTTAAACACAAAACTCAGACTAGGTTTACCTGTAGATTCAAGTCTGGCTTAGTATTAGCATCGAATATCCGGCGGATGCTCTCTGCGGCACGCACTGGAACCGTGCTCTTCTCGGTGACAATCTTATAGCCATTTGAGTTCTGCACAATCCTTCTAGCACACGCTTCAATGTATTTCAGGTCAGCTGCCCGGCCTTTTCCCATGCCGTAAGTCTTTGTCGGAGTGTTAACCTAGTAAAAAAATACACACAGAAGAGCAGAGGGTGAAAGCAGGGGGAGACTCATCACACAGGAGCTACTGAATAGGTGAAATTGTTAGGCATGACAGACATTTTGCTTCCCAGAGGCCAGCCTGGTACTACACCACAATTACCCTAGTTACCATATCAGACGAACAGCCAGGGGGTTTCTCAATTACCCATTGTGCCCTCTACAGAAAGCTCACTAGGCTCTGTTCATCAAATATGAATTACTCCTGTTTAAATCCTAGCAGCTTCACAGGCTTCTGCAAAACTGAGTGTTTATTCTGGAAACGGCAATAATTTCTTCATAGCTCCTGACAATCACCTCTTGTTTTCGTAAAAAAGTTGGTTTCAGAAGAATCTTGCAACTAGTAGGGTAATTATCCCTAAGCCCACTTGGCAGTGAAAGTTAAAGGCAGAGCTCCTGGATATTGCTATACTGAAGAACATTTAAAAAAGCAGCATGAGGGGAAAAAAAACACACTATTTACATTAATACAGAGTCCTTTTCATTACAAACTTAAAGTAGAAAGAGCAAAAACATGTTAAAACACAGTACGTCTATTTGGGACTCTGTATTAGGAGCAGCCTTTTTTTTTTTAATAAAAGCCATACTGTCCATAATTGGCCAGTACCCCTTCTGGTGCCAACAGCTTAGAAATATTAAGAGTCCCTTGAGATATCAAAGGAAGATCCTGCCATCTGTTCGCTCACTAGTGCACTCCCCTGCATGATTTGTTTGCAAAGCAAATCTCGAAAGGGAAGAGAGCAGATAGTGGCCGTACACACACAGCCTATCTCTATCCCCACCCCTTTCCCCCCAAACTTACAGAAATAAACACAAGATCAGCTTCTCTAATGGCATCATCAATATTGGTAGAAAAGAAGAGATTTCTTCCTCGACAGGATTCTACCACTTCTTTCAACCCTGGCTGAAAGAGCAAAAAGAAAAGTACTTCGGGTTAACACAGTTAGAAGAACAAACTGCATACTCCAATAGACAGCATGGCTTTTCAGATTCACACTTTCCTGTTTAATATGACACATGTTTAAACATTTCAGATGTAAAATTCTGTAGATTTATTTTGGGGGCAGAGGGGAATAAAAGTTCTTATTCCAAGGGCATTCCAAAGTCAGTGTTTCTATCTGTGCCTCAGATTTTAGGCACCACTTCTTGACACCCCTGTGTTTGCATTTAATTCTATCACCATGAGTAACAATGAAAGAGCTACCTTTAGAAGGATCTTAAGTGGATTCCTAAGAAGGAAGTCCTACTTTTTGTGCCCTAAGCTGCAACGAGATGATTCCAGCTCCTTTCCCTACACATTCCTGTCATCCTGCTGTCTGCCGAACATATTTAGCAAAGTGATTCAATACAAACTAACCTGCAGAAAGAGACACACTCCCATGTTTGGAGCAGATTAAGTGGCTCATGGAACAACCGCACCCACCATGAGCAGAATCACTGTCACCCTTTGAGATATGGGCACACGGTGCCAAAACCCCTTCCCTCCTCCTAACAGCCCCTGTAGCAAGGGCTATAAAAGGCCATACGCACATGGGCAATTCTCTGTATTACAGTGATCTACAAAGATGATTTAAAGTGTAACTGCTAGAGACAAAGAAAAAAAACCCTTTATAGGTAGAAAATAAAAGCTGTGCCCTGTAACCCACTAATCAAAGCTCCAATGTACAAAGCACCTATCATGACATGAGATACCCGAGTAAGTGCCAGAGAGGCAAAGGTTCACCGCAGGGAAAGGCAGGAAAGCTGCTGCTGCTCCTCCTTGGATCTAGATCACACATACTTGATCTAGTCTAGCAAAAATAGTTAAAGGACAATAAGGGTCAACAGAGGCAGAACAAGCTACAAACCACGCCAAAGGGGCCAATAATGGTTTATAAGGAGGCAGATAGAGAGCTGCTCGCTAGAAAGCAAAGGAGTGCCCTTGTCCCCCATGACACTACCAAGGCAAAAAGCAAATAAAAAAATACAAACGTCCTCTCATGCAATGGTTCAGTTTTTCAACTGTCTGAATTGACTTTTGACAGTTTTTACACCTTGATTGTAAACAAATGACACTAAACCCGGAGATAATTTTGTTGATTTTTCTTAACAGGCCAAGACTAGCTCTAACTTGCTCTAACCAGATACTTGATCTCATGAGCTTTATTCATCCCTCTCTTGTTAAACTGTGCGTTATAAACCTCTTCCTCTGGAAACACAGGACAAAGGAGATCTCCTTGTCCTGAAGCCCCACGCTTGGATTTAGGGAACTTTGGAAAGCTCTAGGGGTGTTAATGCACAAACAGGGTTCAGAAAGTTTACCAAGCAACGTGCCTCGTTTTGAGGAGCCCAAGTGCAAACAAACTTCATTCCCATTGAAGAAGACAGCTTGAACCCAAAGTCCTTTCTTTACAACTCTATCAAGGGCTAGGAGAAGTATTAAAAAATGGCTTATTTCAAGTGCTTCTATGACAAGAAGCAGGCAGACACTGCAAGGGGTCATTTTAATCTGTGCCGGGCTGCCTGCTGGGAGGCTTCCAGCGCGAGGGAACGAGATGACGACTCGGAGATGCCGGTGCCCAGGCGGGATCCGGCAGCGCTCGGAGCGGGAGCGCATCCCGCCGCCCCGCGTTACACCCCAGCGCCGCAGACGGCTCCGTCACCGCACAGCCCTCCCACATCCCATATCCCAGGCACGGATACGGCGCTCCCGGGGGAAAACAGCCTCATTCTCTAGATGAGCACCACGTTTTCCCTTGCTACGCCCTTTGGAAGGGCCTCCAGCATCTGACATCACCGGAGGGGCCTTCCCAGGGCGGCCGGGGGCGCTCCAGAGCCTCCCCTTCCCTCCCGCTCCCGGCGGGAGGATGCGGCGGCGGGAGCGGGACGCGCGCCCTACCTCGTAGATGGGCAGCGTGTCGGAGTTCCAGGCGCGGACGCGCGCCTCGTTCACGTCCACCACGGTCACCTGGATGTGCGGACACATCTGCGCGATGACGCTGCACGTGGGGCCGCCCACGTAGCCGGCGCCGATGCAGCAGATCCTGCGGATCTCGAACATGTCGGCGCTGCGGGAGAGGCGCTGGCGGGCACTCGCGGCGCGGTGGCGGGCACTCGCGGCGCGGCGGCGCTCCGGGCGGGCGGGCGGCCGCTATTTAAGGCCCCGCGGCG
>VZSG01000024.1:1630256-1649770 GCA_013398315.1 Nothoprocta pentlandii
GCTGTCCGCTTGCCTTCAACGCAGGACACGTCCGCCACCTTCCTCCAACCCAGCGAAACGCAAGAGCCGAAAGTCCTGGCAGATCCAGACCCGAGATGGGCGTTTCTAGCGGCAAGGACGAGTCACCAGCGAGAGCGTGCACGGAAACTGACCCTTTCTGGAAGTTTCTTCCAAAAGATGCTTTGTGGCGCACACAGGAAGTAATTGGGATAAAGCCTGCAGCCCGCACTAGATAGGAGGTCGCATCAGCCCCCAGGAGCCCAGTCCGGCTTTGCAGGTCCTGACTTTAGGATGTGCATTAATGCAGGACTAACTCTAAAATATTCCCTTGGTCCCCTGACCTCAGCAGGGCGCCCGGCGAGCCCAAGAGCTCCCTTGGCTGAGGACAGTCCCTACCCCTAATAATTTGTGTGTCGCAAACTGGGTCGGAGCCTCCCTGTAGGATTCACCTCATTTTTCATTCCTTAAGTTCCTCGGTCTTATTTTGGGATCACAGCTGAGGAGGCTGGTGATAGGACTGACGAGTCGCTGTTCCCATTCAGCTGGGATTTGGCGTTTTACAGGCTGTCGTTTGCATCATAATTTAACTATAATTAATCTGTACTTACGAGAGGACTGCTTACTTTTAATATCTTGCAGGAGATTGTCTTTCCAGATCCGGATGTTAACAGCCTGAATGGAAGCAGCCGTGCCAGGAGGGTCAGGGAATCACAACCTTTTGTGGCATTTTTTAAAGGTCTTCATAGGCTTTAGGACACAGAGGCACAGGATGGAGTTAACAACCTAGTGCTGTATCCATAGAGGGTCCTAGTGGATGAGCTCCAAAATCCTGTAAAATCCAAAGATCCTCAGGCTTTTCCAGCCAATTTCCTCAGGTCTCCTGCAAAAAGACTCTCGTGCCTCTCTGCCCCACACTAGATCCCTGGCCACTGCCAGCCTGGAGCAGAGGTGGCTGGCGGGGACACTCCTCGCTGCTTCTGCACAAGAGCAGGCATTGTGCAAGCCTGAAATCACAGTTTATGAAGAATTTGGGGGCTGAGGGAAGGGAAAGGAAGCAAAGCAGGAGCAAGCGAGTGCACGAGGGTGTAATCCAGCAGCTGCAGCACGGAGGTCGGAGGCGAAGGGAAAGCAACGGAGGGAGCGAGCATGTTCTACCCAGCGCGTGCGTAACGCCGGGGCAGTTCCCTAGCAGACGTGGGCTCCCCACTCACTAAAGGCAGCTCTGCTTTCGTAACCGCTTGTGGCACTGACCCCGACACAGACCCAGCCGACACCAGCGCCCAAGCCCCTTCCTAATCTCCCTTATAGACTGTGCATGGGGCTGGCGTGCACGCCAGGATGCCACCCATCCGGATGACAGTGATCCCATGTGTCCACGCTGGCGTCCGCGGCAGCCCCGGCCGAGCCTGGAAGGGCTCCTGGAAGGACACGGAGCGGGACGGGCTGCGCGTTGTCCCGCGCTCCGCTCTGCCCGGCGCGCGCGGCGTCGACTCTGCTCCGCACCCCGGCTCCTCGAAAGCCCAAATAGTTTATGATTAATCCGATGGAGTGTTTCCACTGTTCTTTGTTTGTTGCCGCTGTTCTGTAGCAAGTATTGGTAAAAGTCCGTCCCGAAAGGCAGTGATCCTTTTGGCCAGGGTGACTGTGTCTTTCTGGATAGGGCCCGCAGTATCTGGACAATAATTTAAGTTGGACCTGTGTGCGCTGTCACAACAGTCATGCAGGATTAAAAGCCACCCAAAACCAAGGAAAAAACAAGCCCTTCTGATGAGAAAATCCTTTTTTTAGCTCTTGCTTGACAAAGTTTTGTCTTCCAGTATATGACCTTCTTTTAATTGGATTATTTAAATCTGTCTCTCAATACACACACATGTTATTCACACTTCCTCCCAGACACAATTACGTTTGAAGGCCTTATCTATTGTTTAGTAAATACCTCTCTTTTCCTCTTCCAACGTTCTTTTGAAAGCCAGCACACGTTGGAGCAGACATCAAAGCTGCTCCTTCAGCCGCAGTGCTGTGGGCAGCAGAATTGCTTTTGCAAATATGAAGCATATTAAATCTCCCAACAGGAGAGACATTTCAGGCATAACAACCATTTCTGGAAAAAAAAAAAAAAAAAAAAAAAAAAAGAAAAGAAAAGAAAAAAAAACAATAAGGAAGTCTTGAACGCTGAAAGCAATTGCAGTATAAGTAAGAGCAGTTAGATAAGGAACTGTTTTTCATCACAGCTCTATTGGAGAGAAATCATTTTGCTGCGCTACTTCTTTTAAGGGTTTTACTCAGCTGACTTGTCCTATTGCCTTATTTATTCACATAAAATAAGGTGAGGATTTGATCCACTGTTAAAGAATAGCCCAAAGAAAATTTAGCTTAATCCCTCCCTCCTACACACTGAACCCCCAGGAAGCACAGAGCCAGAGGAGCACCGGGGACAAGACGCACTTGTGATTCAAGTGCGAGCTGTGAAGCTTGGTGAAATGGAAAAAATGCTTGCTTGGGATTTCTGTTTCATCTGTAGGGAACTGGAGATGGAGAACAAAGCGGCATGAAATCCCTGGGAGAGATGAAGATACCAGATTTTTGCTCTTCAGAACAACAGTAAAAAAAGCAATCCGTCTGTGTTGCATGCAGTGCTTGGTGTAGTATGCTGTCCTGCAGGGGCTTCTATGGATCATTTTCTTGCCACTCACACTCAGTTTGTCGCTTATCATTCACCTCCTAGCTTTGCTGTTAACTGACGTATTGCGTCTTTCCTAAGATTATTTTTTTATATGGAGGTAATGGCTGTGACCTTCAGAATCTCATGCAATATTTTTTTGGTCATCTACTAAGGAAAGATTTTCTTGTCCCTAGTGTCTTTTCTTTGATTTTGAAGGTATTTTTAGTAAGGAGAAATTATTAACTGTGAAGATTTTTAAAATAGTTAAAAGCCTTTGGAAACCACAGAATCACATAAATTTATTTCTTTGTTTCAGTATGTGTAGCTTGCAGGCCTTAATGACAACAGCCACTTATGCAGAAGACTTGTTTTCAAGCCTGAAAAGAACACATTGTTCTGTTGTTCTGATTAGAAATTATTGCTGTACTTTCAATTATGTTGTATAAAATATTTTAGAACTCTCCATAAAAGCAAGAAGAGGGAAGCCTTTAAAAAGTCAGACCCGTGATTCATATTTTTATTACAATTTAGTAAGATATGTTTCTTCTAGACAGGCTCTTTAACTAATGCTACTTTGTACATGCTAAAAAGGAAACACAGAAGCCAGATCCTAATTGCTACCCTTCATTACAAAGTATCTGCTAAGGGATTTGGCAATAATTTTGAAACAAGATCCAATAACACTGGTTCAACTGCTCTTCGCGTGTGAAATGCCCAAATCCTCAGTTCGTGTCACTCACCATTTCTGCTGGAACGTGTGCGACGGTTGTTCTCCAGCCCGCAGAACTGGTTCACCGGGACATGGTCCTATGCTTCCCCCCAAAAATTTCCACATCTTTGCAGTAAATTGCATCATAGACGCTTCATTATTGCTAAATAAGTAGGAGCAGGAAGAGAAAAGAGTTTAAGCTGAACTTATTTTTCCTAAGAAGCTCCGTTCACATGAATGGAATAATGTTGTGATGATTTGTTGTACTTCTCCCCAGCATCCTGTAAAGCTTGCAGGTTCTTTCAGGCTTGAGGCAGAGCAGCCTTTACCACTTACCTGGCAGTGTCAAGCAGCCCGGCTTTATTTGGATCAGCTCAGCGCAGTGAATTTAAACTCGGGTTTTTCTCATTTCCGTTCCGAATGACTTTTCATAATAGGCACACATATCCTTGCCAACCATTTTAACAGCTGCATTTATGAGTAAGGCTTGAAACAGGAAATTTAGTTTTAATTTAGGAGGTTTATTTACATTTATAACTTCAGGTTCTGGAAAAAGGTTAAATCCTGACAAACAGCATTAACAATTTCTAATTAAAAACTTCCAAATTAAGCAGAATGCTGAAAGAATTTTGGATTCTGCTTCCAATTCCCTGCTATTTATTGTCCCTCTCTGACCAGTTGCAGAGTATTTGAAACCCTAAAGCTCCCCTGGCAGATCCCCCTGGGAAAGACACAGCCCTTGGATCAACACCCAGTCCCCTGGTGCCAGTCGCTCCAGAGGGCACATTAAAAGCCCCAACAATTCCTTGCTTTCCAGCTCTTACCCAATCCAATGCAAAGGGACAAAGACTGGGATCTGAACGTGTCACTGCTGAGAACTGGAACTAGAAGAAAACAAATCATGAGCCCCAGGGGTAACAGGATTTCATCCCAAAAATGATGTGACATCACGGGCACGCTGGGTTTCAGATGCGCGCCGGTCACAGAAGCACCTCAAAATACTCACGATTCTTCTGACCTCGTTGGGATACACCTAGAAGGCACGTGTGTATTATGAAAGCTAGAACTTAATTTTACAAGTTTTAAAAGACATTGATTTTACTGATACTTTAAGGTCACTTCAAATCAGCTTGGAAATTGGCAGGTTGGTGCAACCCTACATATTAGACAAAAATCTATCAGACAGCCAAAGGTTACTAACGTTTGCTATTTATTTTGTTAAGTCAATAAAAAGTGCATAGTACAAGCCCTTTATCCCAATCCAACTCAGTAAAAGATTACTAGGAAACTGCAAATGGCACAGATGATTTTTGTTTGGCATAATTCAGACATTTGAAACCACCAATTTTTACATTAGGTACATCACATCATCACTCTTCCTTTCTCAATAACGGACATTACAAGGCTAGTGATCTGCAGAGAATACACGAATACATATGATTTCTCATTTCAGAGCATAATTATTGTGTTAAGCAGACTCTAAAAATACTATTGTTTTAACAAGTTCTAAGTTAAAGTCTAACTGTAAACCGTCCTCCGTACTTCCCAAGCTGCTACAATTTGTCTCTGACTGAGCTTAAAACCCTTATTACACAATTAATCATATCCTGAAGCTTCACATCCCACTAATCTCTTCCCCACTTCTTTCCCAAATTTACCATAAACATCTGCAACCACGATCCGATTATTTCACCTCAAACTACATCACTAAAGGCCAGATTTCTGCCACCCTTACTAGAGCTGCTACTAGTACGTTATCTCAGAGTAGTGCCACAAACCTCAGTGCAACTACTTGGTGAGCAAGGCACTATTTAACATGAATAAGAGTGGTAAAAACAGTCCTATAATTAGTTACTCTTACTCCAATTAAAGAGTGGTGATCTGCAGGTCATGTCCTGAAGAGAGTCTCTCCGAATTTAAAAGGCATACATTTTGACGTGGGATAGTGGCCTGGCTCTTCAGCAAAACATTTTACAATAAAATATTTCCAATGTCCTTCTTTTACATAGAAAATTTAAAATAGCACTTTACACGAGGAAAGCATACATGTATAAAATCACTGGGACAATTACTTAAGAGGAATTTCAAGCAAAGACACTTCATTTAAATGTAAAACACAGCATTTCTCTCTCTGAACAAAACGTTCCTTTGCCGAGACCATCAGAGCTGGGGGCACACGGTGGTTTTATAAATACCTACACAGACACAAACATAAAGCAAGAGCGATCCTTAGAAGTAAGGAGGATCTGCTGTAAATCTCACTGACTTCAGCGGGACTTGAAATGAAGCCTGGTTTAGTGGGTTATTTAATCAACCAGGAGCTTGTTTTATGCATCCAGTAGTGAAGAACTCGGGCCACGGAGGCGGCCGACAGCATCCACCCACTCTTCCTCATTTTTGTCTCTTTAAAACACGTGCTCCAATACATTTTAAAACACGTATTGCTTGGGAGCACACTGTTCCACGGAAATTCAATGGGCAATTAGGTCTAATTGGAGAAGCCTTTCTTCAGGTCTAGTTGCACCCTTGCGAGCAGGCTGAGCTGGCCTGTCATTAACCCTGAGGAGGAAAGCCCCGTGTCTATCAGCCATGGGATCTACAAACACGAGAGTTTGTTAGAGCTCGTTAAAACAAACCTTTATGCACGTGAACAGATACTGCCTTCCACTGCGCAACTAAAATCCTCGTGGAATAAAGGTTTGTAGAGCAAGGCTTTGAATTCCCACGAGCCTGTTCTACTGACCTTTAAAAAAAGAAGCTCCATGTTGGTAACAAAAAGATGCTCTTTACATTATTCTCATCTTTTTTTTTTTTTCCCCCAAATGAATCAAGAAAAATATACAGTGTCACTTTTCTGTACATCTTTAAAACGTCCTTAAATTAATGTACATAAAAAAGTCATTCCCATCTGCTAAAATGGGTGATGTGCACGGATACGTGCACAGCCACACGTCCTCACAGACACAAACACACGCCGCACACAGGCACACAGCCATGAGAGGGGAAAGACGTGCCCTGGGGGGGTCACCTGAAGTATTATCTGAAATATTATTAATATCTGTTATTCTACAGTTACAGCCAGCAAGCTAGGATGAAATGTGAGGAACTGCTGATAGCACACAGGAAAATACCTGGACCTCCGGTATGTGTGTGCTGATTTGGGAGCTGGTAACCTGTTGGTAGGATTTCATCCCATCTATCACATCACGGCATCACGGCTAAAAATTTGTTAAGATACTGATTATTGAAAGATTGTATCCAGGACAGAAAATTATAGCAAGTGCTTACCACTAGATTTCTCTTTTCATAAGATTTTTAAGCAAACAAAATAGTTTTTGCAATAAACTGTTTTTGACAATACACCGACTAAAATATATCATTTATTAAAAGATTAATTTATGTTCATTTTTGGTGGAATAATCTCTTTCGTAAAGGTTCCAGTATATAAGCAAAGGCTTTGACAGTGGCAATTGTCACATTCACTTCTTGGCACACATACACCCATACTCGAATTCTAGTGGACAATCCATGATTTTGCCAAATCCCCTGAAAACTATGTTAGTGGTCCAAAGACCTGACTAAAAGCTGCTCTGAACTCAGGGCAAATACAAAATAATTTATTTATTTATTTTTTTTTTCACCACGTCACTAAACTAATAATTGAAGCCATAATATAACTCTCAAAAATATATTGAAAAAAAAAAAAGGATTAATCTGAAGAATGATCAGAACCTTCCATTTTTATAGATGCACAGGGATTTTCACTTTCCTTCAATGGATACCAGAAACCACTGCAAAGAAATTAAGATTGCTGTAACAGAAAGAAGCTGAGTGGAACCATCCACAGCTACAGTAGCAACCAAAAAACCCCTGTAACGCCTTATCATTTAATTGAATTATCGCCTACTAGAAATGGTAATTACATACAAAGCAAAAATTAACTTAAAATTTAAGTAGCTAAAAGCAGTTCATGAAGATAACCGCCGACTGATAATTCTACTGTATGTAAATGAGAAAAGAAAACAGGACTGAATGGGATTTAGGAGCAATCTGGTCACTTCGTTCATTTGGTCGTGCAAGGTTTTAGCTGCTGAACTTTTCCAATACTGCAGGCTCTAGTCCACAGGTGGGGCTGGAGGGTCTTGTCCCTAGGGGAAGAAAGGAAGAAAGAAAAGCGCACGCCAGATTAGAAACAGCGCTTCACATGGGCACAACTGGCAGTAAAAAAAAATAAACTCAGAAAAGAAACCCGCTTTTAAGACCTTTCGCACTCTATTTCAATATTCAGAGTACACGAGCATCAAATGACAGCCCTGTCTGCTGCCTCAAAAGGTCTTTTCCATCACCCCACCGTGAGGTCAAAGATGCTCTTCCCACAATTTCATGCTGTAATTTTGTTTGCTTCTACAAAATCTATGTTTTTTTTCCCCTTACATTGATGACAACTATTCCAACCAGAGAAAATGCAGAAAAAAAAACAAATTAAAGTAAAAAAAAAAAGTAGCATAAAATCTTTAGTAAAAACAATTAAATGTAGATTATTGCAGAGTCTGTCTGGAGGCATTTTAAGACACACGTACGTTATGTGGACTGGAAGGTTTTCCAGCTGTGTTGGATCCTCTCAGGTTACTGGGCCTCAGCAGGAACAAGACAAGCGCAATCACCATCCAGGCCATCATGATCATGGCAAAGCTGATGCCATTGTCACTGGAGGAATTTGGTCCTGGCACTACGGACAAGGGAAACTCAAGTTATAAAACAAAGCGATAGCAGAAGTCTTTTCTCAAAAGGAAAACCCATGCATCCAAAGGTCCAACCTCAATTATTCTGTGGTTTTCTCAGGAAAATCTAAAATTTGTGTGTCAGTCAAGTTTTTTTACTTGTCCTTTCTTTTGGCTTTAAGACAAATATATATATATATATATATTTCCCTCCTACTTCCGTCCTTTCCTTCCCAGACTGAACTCTCCCGCAGGGAGAATGCTAAGCCATTATCCTGCCCAGATAAGCCGGGCTCACTGCAGACCCAGGCGCCGTGCAGGCACACGAGGCTGCAGTGGGAACAGAGCCGATGCTCCGGTCAGGGAGCAGCAGGGCCCCGTTCCTGGGGTGACATCTCAACATCGGTGCTCCTTGATGTGGCCCGTGATCCTGCTCCCTGGACTATCCAGGTTGGGGACCTGGCTGTTCCCTGGCATGTGGAATGAGGAAACACGCCCGGGTTGCGCAGCACAAAGCCAAGCACATCATAGCCCCAGCTAAAAGCATCAGCTCTCCCATCCAGATGCAAAAATCTGACTCCAGAAGCTGGTGGCATTAGAGAGCATAGCTTAAACTTTGTGTTTGCCCAAAGAGAACGTAGTAATTCTAGCAAGAAGCAAGCAAGCTAATGCTTACAACTGTGCTGGCTAATGCTAGCAGCTAACTCTTGAAGTTGTTTATTGAGGATTTGTTCAGACAAGTGGCAGTGACAGGGATGCCAGATCTCCATGACTGGTCATACAGGTCATGTGGTATTTCTGATAACGTCAAGTAAAACAGAATTGCTGGAAGGGGAAACAAAATGCTCGTGAGACATATGAGGGAAGAAAAAAAAAAAAAAGCAAAGCCAAGGAGTAATATGCAAATTTTATATCTAATTGCCAAAAAGAATGGCTGAGACTTCAGAGAATGGAAATAAAAATGAAAAGAAATCTGCCCCTCCGCAGGTTGGAGATGGCTAGTTGTTCTTTTTGGATCAAGAAAGCCTTGCAAAAACAAGCAAACAAACAAAAAACCCCAGCACGTTCAAGAGCTGTTTCAATTAAACTTTGTTTCAAATGAAATTGTAACTATTGTTGTCAACTGAAGTGTAAATAAATACACAGCTAATGATCAATGCCATTTATGTGTCTGTATCTGAGCCCCCAAGAGCATTCACTGCATTTATTCACCCCATCGAGCAACACTGCTGGGCTTCAGCAGACCACATGGCCTGACTGCCACCCAGGAAGCCTGTGCCCAAACACTGAGCTCAACTCAATTCTCATGATTAACACCTTCATCTACTAACTAGCTTTCTTTTTATTTTTTTTTCTGCTGCCAATTCTATTCTATAAAATTATTAAAGCACTTTAAAAATATTGTATAAGGCAAATTTTCTTCTGCGTGCACTTTCATCTTGGTTCCTGAAAGTACACTTTGTGAATCCAAAAGAAAATCTGCCATTGACTGTCAGCATTACCAGTTTGTTTCCAAAGCCAATTAATCAACACTATAATGAATTTACCTTCAGAACAAGAAAGGGCTACTCTATTTTATTACCAGCATTGAAAACATCAATGCCTGGAGAAATTCCACAGGCAGACTGGTATCTATCAGATTTTTCAGTTGTCTCCTCAAGTCATCTCATCATTGCAGCGTCAAGTCTGGATTACTTCAGTATTGGTTGGAAGTTGTTATGATTTAACATTTGCTACTTAATTTATACCCAGAGAACCACTGGAGTTAGCCATTTCATTTGAAGGTTAATGCTGATATCAGAGAAACATTTTCACCCCTGTCCTCCTGGGCAACATTTTTAATCCAAGCTCATCTTTGAAGGCCGTTTCTTCAAAACGCAGCCAAGACCCAGCTGTGGGCAGGTTACGAGGCCTCCGTGGGGACAAGACAAGTGCAATCACCACCCGGGAGAAGCTTACAGATATTCCATTCACAACACAGCTGTTCTGCGGATAGGACCTTCACAAGGCAGAGCTGGTGGACTGACATCCTTTGCCAACATTGCTTGGGAAATAAAAATGGATAACGGGAGTTCAGACTTTCCATAGCATCAGTGGAACCGTTAGTGCTTTATAAGCAAACAGAACTAACAGAGCTCCATCTCCGAATGTCCAAAATAGAGACATTTCTAAACTCAAGAAGTTGCTAGTATAGAGCAATTTTAATAAAAAGCATATTTAATTAAAATGGCATTTCTTACAGAGAGAGCCACGCAGGCTGCTCTGCATGAGGCAAAGGTAAAGTGGAAACAAAATCAGTGAGTACGTTAGAGTTTTAAATTCATTAAATTCTAACATAAAAGTGATTCAGAACAGCATATGCAATTACATAGCCAGGCTGCCTTCTGCGAGGGCTCGGAGTTTTGCTGCAGCACAGTATAATTTAGGGCCCCCGCCTGCATGAGACTCAGGCTAAGGAAATGCTGCTGGGTCAGTTCATGCTATGGGTCAAAGAAGGGAGCAGAAGGAAGCACAAAGGGAAAGCTCAGGCCCTCCTACCAGACATGGTTTCTACCTAGGCCAGGTTGCAAGGCCCTTTGCATGGAGCCAAGCGTGCTGAAACACATTCTGGACTAAGTTAAGCCAGAAGCAGCTGATTTAGCACAGCCCAGCCCTGCTCAAAGCACGTTGGATCCTAACACACTCCTGACACTGTTTATACTGTCCCAGCGCCGCTAACTGCCCCCCTCCCTTTTTTTTTTTTACAAAAGACCATGTGTTTTAATAAGGATGTGAGATATTTCAGAATCTGCTTCTTTAATCTCTTGACATAAGGAGAAGAGGATATGTGAAGTCTCACATAGCTGGGATAAATCACACTTTTCCAAGCCTTGCATCACGAATCAAGAGAACAGCCAAGAAGCTGTTACAGCTCCTGGGATCAATAATGCAGAAGAAAAACCTTTCACTACAAAGAGCTCTGTCACAGAGATGACAAAATAATCAGCTGAGACCAGCTTAGCGATGGAGAACAGTTGTCTGAAGTCAAAATCAAGCAGGCTCGAAACTTATGCTGATGGGCAGAAGAAAACAGAAGAAACAAAAGAAACCTCTTATTTCATGCGCACAGTGGTTTTACCTATAACTGATATTTTTGCATGTAATTCAGGAGCTTTTTTTTTTTTTTTTTTTTTTTTTTTTTTTTTTTTTTTTTTTTTTTTTTTTTTTTTTTTTTTTTTTTTTTTTTTTTTTTTTTTTTTTTTATTTCTTGTTTTTCTTTGGTTCCTTGTGATGGGACAAGGTTATCCTACAGAAGTGCCAGTGATATCTTCTGTTTCTTACAGATGGCTAAGAAATTGTCCCATCCTAGCCTCAAAGATGAATGTCCTTGCCACCCTCCACGTCAGCTACTGCAGAATCTGGTTATTAAACTTCCATACTTTGTAGATACCAACTATGAAAGAATGTAACCTATGCTACTGAGACTAACACTCTAAGCCAGGTTTAATCTCTAACCTGGCTGTTCAAAGAACGATGAATTTAGTCCAATACCTTTATTTTCAAAGCAGCTGGTTCTTAGGGCTCAGCCTACCTCTATACCCACATTAGTCGCATTGAAGTCTGTGGGTAGCTCTGCTCCTCAGATTATCTGGAACAAAATTTTTACCAAGGCCGAGTTATCTCTGTAGAGGAAAAGGCTCTATGAGGAGGCCCTCAAACTGTGGGATGGGCTCCCATGGGAGCTAATGACTGCAGCCAATCTTCTTGTTGGACCAGGTACAAGACATAAAATCTTTGGCTTGCCTTCTCCTACAGAAAAGGAGAGTGATGGGTGCTTTTAATAGCTGCAAATCAACACTAGGTCATACAAACTAGTCTTGTCCCTGAGACAGCCTGGAAGGGAAAAGAAATTTTATGTGACAGATGTTTGCCACTTCAGTCTGTGTTCTATTAGAAGACAGTCAAAGCTACTAAAATGATGAGGTTGGTAAAACCCCTTTCTGAAGATTTAAAGTCAGCCACTACGCAAGCAAAATTTTAAGAGTATGAACATTAAAATAAATAAATGCCCTTGTTAAATCAGGCTAGATCTGCTCTTAAAGTGCTGGTTTTCATTCCTCTGAGTTTAGAATGAGTGTCGCACTCTGAAGAGGGAAGAAAGCCTTTCTTCTGCTGCAGAAAGGCATCTCCTGAGTGTTCTCTGTCTTCTCCTCCTTCAGCTCCCCTCAAGCTTTTGCTGTGTAACACCCAGCTGTGGAAAGGCAAAAACCTGCTCTGACATGTGTCTTCTTTCCACGGTGTTTTTAGTCCTTCCTAATCTCAGACAGAGGGGATAAATAAATAAATAAAGCAGGACACGCTATTAGGAGAGAAGTGTTCTGCAGATGAATCAACAGGGAAGAGAAAGAGCCTGTGGGCTCTCAGGAGATAATCCCTGTGGAGCTGACTTTCTCAAAGGCATGGATAGGGAAGCTGAGAAGAGCCAAAAGGAACCAAGTACAGGAAGGAAGAAGGGAATTACCAGAAAAGGGAGGGAAAAGCTGGCAAACATTTCATGGTGTTAGGCCAGGCTGCTGTGACTCTCCTACATGACTACAGCTCAAGGTGAATCACACATTCATTTTAAAATACATAAAAAGCTGGAAGTAGGGCAGACAGCGTTTGGGACAGAAATCTCTGACTGTTAATATTACAAACCACCAGTTTTGAAAAAAATATGAATGTAATAAATTCAGGTCACACCATCTGAGAGTTGCTGAAATATACAGGAAAAAGAAAATTAGGCGGTGCCCCCTAGTTCCCTGCCACACGACAGGCTGCCTTGGGAGGGCCATGAGCCATCAGAGCAGCTCAGCAGCAGCCTGGGATCCTCCCTCTGCTGGGTAAACTACTGGTGTGGCAACAGGAGCCCATTTCAGGGAAATCCTCCTAGCTCCACTACCCTACATTTGCATTAGACAGAATTCAGGAAAGAATTGCCACTGTTATTCCTCATACTCTAAGACCGTGTGATGCGTTGGCCATGAAGAATCCCTATAGAATATTAAATGTGCTGCATATTTAGAACCTTCAGCCTCATTTCTCCAAGGCACCCCCTGAAACAGGGGGGAGAGTCAATGTAAGAGCTATAAGCAGATATTCTGAGGAAGAACCAGCAGGGGAATCAACCAGCAAGCACAGGACCCAAAAGCCCTCTGAAGTGGTGCTCATACGCTCCTATATAGAGAGCATATAGAGTATGTAGAGTATGTAGAGACAAATCCAAAAGCAGTGGAACCCTCTGACAGGAAACTCTTGGCATTACAGTCACTGAAACAGAATGGTGCTAACAACAGTATAAAAGAAATTAGAGATATCATAAAATTAGAGTATCATAAAAATATGTGAGAGAGCCCCCTACGCACACTGGGTGCTACTGTTTTTATCTGGCTCCAAGAATCTAAATACCATTTGAAATCAGGAGTTGAAGAAGTGAAATGTACTCAAGGAGGAATCGATGTAGGGTGTTCCTGAGAACTTCCAGCTGGCAGCAGCAGCATAACACATGATGCTGCTGTGACACTGACTGAACCACTGCCCCCATGCTCCCCAAAACAAAACCACACACATCACTTATTCCACAACCTTCTAACTTAAGAATCTGTGTATGACAACATTCCCAGCTGTACTTCCAAAAGGGAACGCAAATCCAGGGAATGAGCAAATGGGTGGGAGTAAAACAAGCTTTCTCATATCAAAACCCTGGAATCATGAAACAGAGTCAGCATACAGAAGAAAGAGGAGCTGCAGGACCATGGGAAGAGGACATCCATCTAAGACACAAGCTCATCATGATATAGCTCAACAGAACTGAAAGGAAGTTATGGACAGGAGAGTGGAAACAGTTTTCATGGAGGTGGCCCTGAATGTCTGTCTCTGAAAATGTCTTTGTAAGCTTTCCATTAGGCTCAGCCTGTTCATTTTTGCCTTTGATTCCTGCAAGTCTTACGCTGCTCAAGTTAGTCCAAGCACAAAATCACAGAAGCATAAAAGAATAATCAAAGAGGCTGCCAGAGTGTTATTGCATCAGCATAAAAATACCTCTGCTGGAACTAAATCGAAGACAATATAATAACATAAGAATGGATTTACTCTATATTTTTTGCTTTTTTTTTTTTTTTTAACAAATCACTGGCTTATAATAATTGCTGCCAAATTGCTTGCATCTGCACACAGTTATTGCAAGGATCCTTTCAGGATGGAAAGCTATTTACCATGAACCATCCATATCTCTAGTGTACTACACCTTGGTAGCATGAAAACTATCACAAAAACTTTGTTCCCATAGAAACTTATTCATTTCTAATGGTCTTCAGCCTCCAAGCTTCATAAATATTAATGAACCAAGACTTCCATGCCTGGAGTGACAGTGACCTACCACTCGGTTTCGATCTGGGCTACAGCTCAGAAGGCTGCACAGCCCGTCTGTGTCTACTTCAAACACGGGAAATATTTTGCCTCTTATCACTGCTTCTTTCCCACACCTGGGTGCATGTGATTCGAGAGGAAACTAGACACAGAAGTGCAGAAGTCTAGGAAGCTACAGAAGTCTGCTCCAGGACAGGTGCACCTGGAAGAGCAGGGATGCTGGAAGGCTCAAACATGCAGCAGAACTGGGAAAGCACAAGAGTAAAGCCAGCTGCATGGTTTTGGCATATATCCTTCCACCTCTGTTTCTCTGGGAATACCTGGAAATAGCCATAGCTTTATCCCTTCCGCCCATGATGGCAATGAAACTGGGACTACTTGATGCTGGGAAGAAGGCAAAGAGTGAAGTACAAGCTAGCTGCCCAGCTCTAAAATGATTTACTGGGGACTGAACAGTGAGGAACATGGGAGAAAATGCAGGTGATGTCCTCTCCCCACCACCCTGGCAAGGCTGACTGCTCTGCTCGTGGACTTGCAGAAGGCATGAGCAGCAGCAGATCTCCAGCAGCTTCCAGGAGCTCTGCTCAGGTGTCGCCTGCTCCCTTGCAGTCTTACAGTAATCCTAATGCAGGCTAATTGAGTGAGTTCATACGCTCAATTGGTAAAGCAACACAGGAAAAACAGATCCACTTAATTTTTATTTACAAGCATTTGGCGACGTTCCCTCTAGACCATGAAAAGTGTAAACAGAGTGCCTTGAGGCACACTTACATTACTGCAGAACCTCTGCACAGCTACGCAGCCTTGCAGAAGCTGATAGCATTTGATTATCCTAATAATCCTCACTGCTTGGGAGGGTTTTTTTTTTTTTTAATGTGTTCCAGACAAAATTCAAGGAAGTGTGCAACTCAGTAGCACTCTGCTGCATCAACAACGCTGCTACCAAGTCATACAAAAATGCAGTCTCAGGGTATGTCAGCTCGTCTGCTAGTGCTGGAGGGGAGTCTCGTCTTCCTAAAGGCAGAATAGAGGGTTCACAGAAATGACAGTAAGTTGCTCAGCCCTGGTTGTGATTTTGCAGAATCGCCAATCTCTGCTGGTTATGCTGCCTTCAATCTAGGGGCACAAATAAAGTCCCTCCCCAAATTCTCTCTCTGGGACAAAACTGAAATTATTTTCCTTGGAGGCTAGTGCTAAGATTAAATAAAGTTTGGGGCCTGATCACAGGTGTTGCTGCCATCCTGACGCCTCCAGTTTGCTCACTGCTGCCCCTTCCACACAGTGCTTCAAACACACAAGGGCTAATCTGAATCACGGAGGCTCTGAAATTACCTCCCCCACAATGTCTGCAGCATTTTTCATTTAATTTAATATGTTCATTTAGTGTTAAATCAACCCCAATCAATTTCAAAGGCCAGTCAAAATGTATTCTAATCACTGCTGTTTGTTTTCCTTCCACACGTGTGATCCCCGTCGTTACTCACATTCCTGAAGGCATTCTGTGTCTGTGCAGTATGACTGGGATTGTCTCAGCTGGAACAGAGAGAAGGGAAAGCATTACAATTAGCAACAAGCTTTGGTGAGTTTTTACTAAAGTCATTATTTAGTAGGCCATCAGAGCCCACCTTCAAGATAAGGAAGATTGTAACCAACCCTTTACTGCATTTTATGGTATAGGAAAACAAAATAAAACAAACTGAGGAGGTTTCTGAAATCTATTTACATAGCAACATCAAATTAGCTGACCCAAACATTATTGCTTCCAAAAACGCTACAGCCACTGACTGCTTTTTTAAAAATACAAGTAAAAAACCTATAGAAATATACATAACAGAGATGCAGACATCATTAGATATAGATACACTCTGCACCTACGTATGCAATTGAGAATTTTTAATTGCTAGGTGTTATTACTATTATTTAAATTAAGTATCACTACAATACTCGGTAATTATGTAATAATAAATTCTCAGACTTTGATAATGATTATGCAAAAAGGAACAGAATTAAGGTTTCACAGCTAAAGTCAGCAATTACTGTTTTTTCTACCTAAGAACCATTTGTAAAAGCAGATTTTAAAATCCTTTTTTACTTTTTTTTTTCTTTTCTTTATTGAACGGTAAATATTAGAATATTTTTACTATGTTCAACCATAATGACTGTTTGCATTTACAGACAAAATAACCTCATCGACTGCAAGAAAAAATCAACACTGGATATCCTGCACTTCGGTATACGATATTCTTTCTCAGAAACAGAGAGGTTAAATGGATGGGATTTAGTTTGCTTTATTATGGAATTAGGTTTTACTTCCTGCTTAGGTAAACTATGCTGATTAACAGCGAAAGTTGTAAGAAGTGCAGAATTGGTTAGAAGTCTTGGTTAGAACTGCCACTTGTTCTATGGCAAGGTTTTTGTCACGGCAGTGTCGCAACTCCCAACACCTCTTGTCACAACAGGCTGAGCTGTTTCTCATAGTGTAAATACACAAACATAGAAAGATGCTCCTTATGAAAAAAAATGCATCAGTAATTTGTACAAACCCCTTGTACTGGCACAGCTGGTATACTCATTTGCTGTATATATTCATAGTATCATACAAGGCACAAGAAACTGCAAAGACCAACAGAGAAACAGTTGAACAACTACAAGAAAAAAGTTGCTGTTATCTGGAAAATTTTATACTTTTTCTTTTATGTATACTCATCTGCAATGACTGACACACTTGAGAAAGAAAAAAAGAAAAGTAATTAGGAATTGAAAACACTGCATTCTTTGATTCTTTGACTAATATAATAATTTAGTAAGACTACCATGAAGTTTCCTAGGAAGCACTAGGAAGGCTGGATTTAACCCTTTAGTCAATCTTTCAGGAAATTTAAGTAAAAGACCTACTTAGCCCACACAAAAAATAAATTTAAAAAATCTATCCAATTGTATATTTCATGGTCTTCTTTCATAACTATAGAACCTCACTTTATTTTCAAACTAAAAGTCATTTTTAGAGGTTTTAGATTAGCGGATACTAGTAGTTTGGAAGATCTGATGTTGAGAGATTGCTGCACTGGGAACACCAGGTATTGCTTTTACTTCATTTTAGGGAGATCAACAACATAATTATCTTCTGATCACAAATTAAGCCCTGGGAAGGGCTTAATTCCTAATCCAGCATAATGTAATTTCCAGGTACCCACCACTACTGAAGGATGCCCCTAGTTAAGAGGATCAATAAGTATTTGACCAGAAAATTAACATGGGGCAGCGGCGATTTAACAGCAGTTACCCCCGTCCCAAAGGTGCTGGTGCTCACACACCTCTCCGTGTTGGCACAGAAGGCAACGCTGCCTACAGTGGTTTTAACCACAATGTTATTTATCTCCTGTTCTACATGTTTTACCATAACCAAATCCAACTTTTTAAAACCAGGCAATTAGCATTTCTATGCAAGCCATCTCAAAAAGAGTGCATGCCCTTCTTGTGGCTGTTAATACCTTGTTCTACCTACCTACCAGATTGGTTTCCATTACCACAAAGGTAGCTTCAACCACAAAACAAATGTTGGAGCTTAGCTTTTGACCGAAAGGAGGGCATTAACCACCAACAAAGTGTGTTCAGCAGCAACAGAAAGAGGCTCTGGCTACACCTTTCCATGAAGAGTGGTCAGAGGGAGGATCATGATCACACCATGGAGCTTTATTCACCTGCCTTTTGCCCAATTCCCTCATGAAAAGCCTGAACAGCACCTGTCTGCAAATGCCTGTTGATGCAGTGAGCCGCCTTACTAAGGCACAGAAGTACCAAATCCCTGAATTTTTGTGTGTCCAGAGTCTTTTGCTCAAAGGCTTGTTGTCTGGAAGAGGCAGAGTTTTATCCCAAGGGCATCCTTGGTGGTCTCTGAAAAGACAAGGCTTTGAGGCTCTCAAATAAAAGCCCTACTGGAAACATCAATGAGGGAAATATGTCAGTAAACAAGCAGTCCCAGGAAAAATAGCATTAGGAGCAGCTCTACAGATCTCTACTGAAAAATGCTGGCAAATGAGATACCCTCCCAATACGAAGAAAAAAAAAATTGCTTATTTATGGAAGAAGAATGTAGAGAGGAACCTTGATGTGGTACAGAGTCATCAGATAGCATGGGAGTGCTTTTCAGGGGCCTGAGACACTAAGTATTCCATTATTTTTAAAGGGATTTAGAAGTTAACTCCACAAGACAGGTTTGGAAACCTCAAATTACCTTGTGAAATAGCTATTTGAAAGAGAAAAGTATGAAAAAAAATGCATCCTCAGTTTGCAAGTGGTATGAAATTCATCTGAACTGAAAACAATATGTAATCATATAATTATTCAAACTTGCAGATCCCCACCTATAAGCCTCACACCTCACAGTCTCTGCTACCATCACGCTCAGCACTGAAGACATTTCCTGGAAAGTGTTCCAGTTAATTTGTGAATTTCTTATTACAGCTGCTTGTGTCGCAGGAAGGTTTGATCAGCAGGCGACCGCTCTCTGCATGATCTCCTCCTGCTCCCTTCACCTTCTCCCCACGAGGGCCTGCAAAACTTCACTACCAGCGAGCAGCAGCTCCAGGAGAGCTCCCCGAGCCAGGGAGCTGAGCAGGAGATTTGTCTAAGAATTTGTTTAAGGCCAGGGACAGGCTGCACACTGCTCTCCTGGGGCGCCCCGCAGCCAACAACTTGAAGGGAGCAGCAGTTAAAGCAGGTTTTACTCAACGTGCACAGGTGAGCAATGTTCTAGCTCGCTGTAACCCAATGCAAATCTGATCCCCTGTGCTCATTAAATTAGTCAAAAGGGGGAAAAAAAAATTCTGGCACGTATATGAGAAGCTTATGTAAGCTGAATAGTCAGGAAAGGTAACACCTTTTGCTGGAGCCAGAACCTTCCTTCTCCTCCTGAGGTGATCCCTTTCCTGATAACTACACGCTTACGGGACACGGACACAGCAGGTGCTGGAAAAAACCTGAACGTGGGACATGGCAATTGGCAGGTACATCCAAAAAAAAAAAAAAAAAAAAA
>VZSG01000024.1:1649786-1673916 GCA_013398315.1 Nothoprocta pentlandii
TACAAATCACTTCAGAAATGAAAAAAAAAAAAAAAGAAAAAAGTAAAAGGGGCAGAATTATGAGGAGGGACTGGAAATAAACACTCCTTTGTACCTAGGTTTGCTCTTCTCATGGGGACAGGGAACGTGGATGAAATTTTGTGGGATGATAAAAGGGAAATACTGGTTCAGTTTTTTCCTGTTTCAAAATATCCCTTCGTAAGACTTCTCAAATACACAGAATTTCTCAGTTTAACAGTGGTCTAGTGGCTCAGGCCAAGTGTGAGATGACCCGAGAACTGCTCGAGTTTGGAGTATGGCAATTTTGAGGGGAGGAGAATCGGAAAGAAGAGAGAATTCTTAGAAAGTGTTGATCTGAAAGAGTCTGATGTACTTGGAGGCATTAATACTGCTTTTTTTTGAGATATATCTCTCTCATGTACACTCAAAAATATAAATTTACTTAAGATTAATACTTGACTGTCTGATTGACACAAAGTAGTAACAGTTTCTCATGTTCTTCACAGGCCCTTAAAAAGGACACAGAAATTAAGTGAAAAAACAGGATCTATTCAACAAAAGAGAGAAAAGGTTAAAAAAGAACTTTTAGAAGTATTCATAGATTTTTTTTCCATTTATATGAGAAGTTTTATGTCTGAATTTTAAAATTGTCTGTGCAGTCTGTCATCCAAATACAACAAATGTTTTGGTGTGTGAGCCAAAAAACCTTAATGAACTAAATTATCTTTTATTGTCCAAAATGAAGTATGTAGAAGTTGTAAACAGCCTGAAAGCTAAGGAGGAAATAAGGGCTCCAAAATTTTCAGTTTTAACGCAGTGCAGACTTGCAGGCAATACAAGTAAAAACAATGATTATAAATATGCATGCACAATTTAAAATACAAATCTGAACTTTCATTCCCTCAGAGGTACATCTAAAATCCCAAGTAGTTTAAAGTAATGTAATTTAAACTTACAACCCACACCACACAGGAAAACTGGGTCAATATTACCATTTGGTTTATCTGGAGCCCCTGCTAAGGCAGTTCCTGGAACTGAAAGGCACCAGTGGCTGAATTATACAAGTCGGTGCCCATTTGCTGAACAGTCTTGAACATCAAGCCAACACGATGCTAAGAACTAAAAGCAACAGAAGTACTTTGAGAGATCAGAGAGAAAAAGGCTTTTCCTCAGTGTTTGCCCGTGGTACTCACTTGAGTATTTGTTTTTGAGCTACGGAAATCTAATGAGCAAATATAAAATGGCTCCCAATTCAAATTTGAAGAAGTTCTTTGGTTTTCTTCCCCCCAAATCCACAGGTATTAACCCCGTCTAACCCAGTAGGGTTGTGTGGCAGTGTCAGAGCTGAGGACCCTGCTCCTCCAGCCCGCTACACGAGGTGGGTTTTACAGAATGCTCAAGGTTGGAAGGGCCCTCTAGAGATCATCTAGTCCAACCTTCCTGCTCCAGCAGGGACACCCAGAGCACAGGGTGGCATCCAGGTGGGTTTGGAAGGTCTTCAGAGAAGGAGACTCCACAACCTCCCTGGGCAGCCTGTGCCGGGGCTCTGTCACCCTCACAGTGAAGAAGTTCCTCCTCACCTGGGGATGGAACTGCCTGTGTTTCAACTTGTACCCATTTCCCCTTGTCCTGTCGCTGGCCACCACTGAGAAGAGCTTGGCCCCTTCCTCCCTGCATTCTCCCTTCATGAACTTATACATGTTACTCACATCCCCTCTCAGCCTGCTCTTCTCAAGGTTTTATCCGGTGCTCTGGGAGGCCGCAGCACCTCCCAGCACTCATCCATGACACGCGGCTGCATCCTGCTGCTCCGCTGGCACCACATCCACGGCCTCACCGGGCTCTGCACGGCTCCGAGCAGGGAGACCACGATGTTGCCCTCACACTGAGCTTGGCAGGCCCAGCAACACTAAAGGGGGCTGGCTGCCAACCTATGGAGACATTTTTGTGAAGTCACTGTATTCAGAAAAGTCTCCTTACTTACTTTCTTTTTCTTTTTTTTTTTTTTTCTTTTCCGAAGTGAAAATCCAATACACGGGCACACAAACACACTGCTGTGTGCTGAAAACAGGGTGTGAACTTTCACTGCGTGGTAGCTGCTCCATAAAACTGCTCAAGTTCAAGTGAAATAGAAAGCTCGGTGAAACGGCCTCACCTAGCTGAACAGAGAACTGGCTTTTTCAGCACTGTGACCCCAAACACCGGGTTCATTTCATTCTTCCCATAAAAGAAGTTAAGCTATTTTGCATTTACCACTCACAAATGGTTACTGTGGAGAAGCGAATTCCCACTTCTGCTTACCTTCCCGGTACCTTGTTCTCCTCCCAACTCCCTTGCTCCCTACCCTTCAGATGAGTTTTCAGGATTTGCTACCTCAGAGTGCAACAACCTCAAAAACTCTGGACTGGTTTCTGCAGCCTCTGCTCAGACAACTACTTTTTCTTCATTAAAGGTAATAGTTTTGCATGAAAAAACATTAAGAATTCACACCTGGTATGTACTGGAAGAGGATTTTTTTTTAATGCTTCAGTCTACTGATAGAATAATAGCAATAAAAAATAAAATAAATTAAAAAGATAAAGAATACAGTGGTTGACAAATATCAGTAAGATATCAGTGATCAGATGGCCCATATCCAACTCCTAAAGTAGAGCAATAAAGAAGCAACAAAATGCAACGAGCAGGGCTTGTGTCAGGAACACAACACAATAATCGAGAGTCTCGTGTATAAATGGCAGGTGAGATGAAAATTAATTATTTATCAAGGGATAATTAAAAAAAAAAAGTCTTTTGGGGTAACTTTTGAGACAGCTCATAGCAGAAAGAGATCTTCAGAAAAATATAAATGAAAAAGATAGCAAGTTCATGGGCCAGGTCAGGAGAAGATTTCCACATGAAAGATTGTCATGGAAGAAAGCCCAGAGAAACATGTGAAAGAAAGAGATAAATTAGGTACCAAGATAAGAGAGCAGAAATGGATAATGGTTGCCAGGAAAGAAGAGGAGGGGAAAAAAAAAAAAAAAAAGACAAGGGTAGATAAGTAGGAAGGCAAGGACAAATAGCTAACTTGAAGTGGTCATTTATCCCATGAGTAATTCAAAATGGAATCATGGGGAGAGTCGGTAGAAATTTTTATGTGATAGCAAAGACAAAAATATATGATCTCCCATGAAAATACTTTTTTGAGGCTTAGACTAGTTGCAAGCTCTGCTTGTCCCCTCAGCTCCGCCAGACGCCAGCGGCACGGCACGCGCCGATCGCATCCCGATGCCCCTGGCTCATGGAAGGGCTGCTTTGGCTTTCTTAGCAGCCCACGTCAGTCCTGTCCCAAGTATATAAATGACTTAGTAAACAACATGGCAAGTAAATTGTTGCGGTGTGATAGGCCAGTCCTGAATACAAGCCAGGCTGCAAATTGAATTGTAGCACTATCCACAGAGTTCAGTTTTAAAGACGCAGAAAATGACACCTACATGCATTTATTCTGCCACAAGCCAGCCAAGAGAAATAAGAGAAAAATAGAGGGAAAAGAAGGGCATACAGCTAGAATTAAATTGTCTTTTAAACTATATTAGCTCCCTTCAGATGAACAGGCAAAGAAAAAGTGAACACTGCCTTCCCTGCTCCCACATTTACTATGAGCAAGTGCAGAATTAAAATAAAATAAATGATTACTTGTGAAAGGACAGAATAACAGTCTCCTATAAAATATGGAGTTCAGCCCTATGAGGTGACAGGTAATTTTCTCTGCCTTGGGAAACGAGAGATGAGGATGTTTGGTGCCTTACAGAAAAATATTCGGAGATTACAAACCAACACTTAGGAACCATCAGCCAGTTATCACAGAGAGAGAACATTATATTAATTTTCACTCCGAAAGACATGGAAATTTATGGAAGGAGACAGAGGAGAGGAACAAATGTGAATGATCACCATAAGAACCCATGGGCCCCGGTTCAGGCAAGGACTCATCCCTGCCTTTATTTCCTCACCTTTCCGGGGATTACTGTTTCACTCCAGTGCCATGTGGCTGCTCCTTTTCAAATTTTCCCCAACTTCCCTACAATTTCATAACTTCTATTGCTGCTTCATTTTATAAATTTGATGGCCTTGAATGTGTGGAACATCACTAATGTCCCTCTCTTAGTGAACACAGAGTGGAATGACGGAGCAAAACAGGGAGTCTGGGAAGAGAAAATGAAGCACTAAGAGAGTCAAAATCGTCCTACGGAGCTCACAGTGTCGCTGACTACAAGAAATACTAGATAACAAATGAATGAGAAAGGAATAACTGAATGCCATTCCAACAGAGACATTTGGTGACATTCATGCACAACAAGCAGGTCTCCCAAGAGGGCACGTGTATATCCAAAACCACAGATAAAGAATATTTTTTTTTTTGATAAATGGTTGAGAGCCTTATCTCTCCCAAATGGTACATGTAAGCAAATGAAAATGGAAATCCCATATAGACAGCCTTGGAAGACAAAGACTGAAGAAAAACAGAAATTCTAACATTTCCTCTAAGCGTTGATTTCATCCATGAGTGATCTTAAGAGAAAAAGCACATTTTTCTTCTGTTTTTTTCCCCTCAAATCAGATGGTTACAACATCTTTGATCACCAGAAACAATTCAGCCATCCATAACACAAGTCATATCTATTGATTACTTCTGCAGTGTCAAGCTGCCAGACTTCTCAGACCTTCGCGGCTGCTTGCAACACAGCCAAGCAATTTTGAGATGCTCTTGACAGGTGACTGAGATATTGCAATTACTGGTTAAGAAGGAGCAGCTTCCAACATACTACAAAGCTCAGAAATGAGGCATGCGAAGCATGCACACACACCTTCCACTTTCAGTTAAATCCTAAAAGCTTATAGGTCTCCGCAGTCACACTGGAGGAGGGTAATATTTTTTTCCTCATTTTGTTATTTTTTGTTTTTTTAAGCATACATTTACTTATTTAGGTAATAGTCTCCACCTAACCTGTTTGATCTAGAACTAGTTCCAAGCTTAAAGGTCACTATCATGCTGCAGCTTCAGGAGTTCAACCACTGGAAAGGATCCTATCTGAAACCAATCACACTGGACTCCAGGGAACTGGGAACTGAAGACATAGCTCTGGAAGAAAAAGGGTGAGTGCATCTTCCTGCTCCCTCGATTGCTGGCTAGGAAGACCTATAGACTAGAAGCAGCAGCAACTGCAATTCAAAGTAAAAAAAAAAAATAAAGCTGAACACCATCAAACATGTATAAGGAGTCTTGAGGGCAAAATTCCCTTTTAGAAGGTCACATTAAATCATCCCAAAGACAGTGAGTTTAGTTCTCCAGGCTTCCAGGAGAAGGCCACAGCAGCAGGGTACGTCACTTTTATTGGGTGCTTGAGGGGCTATTTAAGTCAGGTTTAGCTGTGCTGACATCTTGAAAACTCTGCAGCCATTTGCAAAGAACGCAGATCTATTTTAGTCATCTTTGTTTATCCTGTGCTGTTTGCACAAGGTCTCCCTCAGCCAAGATTCATGGCTATGCTGGATACTATTTCAAACTAGGCCAGTTTAATAAGATTCTAAAATGACCTGGACGAGAGAATTTTGTGAAAATTTTGGTTGACCAAAGAGTGTTTGAATCATTTCTACCTGAATAGTTTAAGAATATACATTTTTATTCCCCTACAAAAAATCCAATGACACTTTAAAACACAAGTCATATTGAAAAAAGGTGATTTGCTTTTATCACCCAGAGTTTTTGAGACATTCAGGCCTTCTGGTATAGCAACATAACTAGACACGGGCCACTGCTTTTCAATTAGCTAGAGAAGAAAATAATACAAAAGTCGTAATTCCCACAGAGGGTGTGGATGGCCATGAGGCCATCAGTTGACAGTTCATCAAAATGGATTGCTTTGCATTAAAAAATTAGAAATGTTTGTGGTAAATAGCACATTTCTCATATTTTTATGGAACTTAGTATAGGAGAATTTAGACATTGTTCCTGTAAAGCAAGTAATACTTTATCTGAGCTTAAGAAAGGAAATTTTCTTAAGGAAAGGAAAACATTACAAAATTACTGATTCACTATGACCTTCCTGGCCACTCATACAGAGGTCTCGGGCTTTGTGGAAGATGCTCTGTAACCCTCCCACTGTCGCTGTGCTTCCCCCACGAAAGTGCATTCTCAGTCTGCTTTTCAGACTTGGCCTGGGTCTTGGGCTAATGCGCTCCATGTGTAAGCCACGCTTACTCAGAGCGCAAGGAAGTCTGGATCAGTAACACCGCATGATGAAACTTTTTACAAAATAAATGAATTCAAGGGAAGTGCAAAAACTTATCATCAATCTTATCCAGACATTTACTATCCTTCGCCACAACTAAGACAGGAGTTATTTCCTCCGAACACTTTGGAGCGTCCCTCACCACAAATCTCTCAAACAACTGGCTCCTTATCTGAGCGAGCAACCCCATGGAAGCACTTGAGGTTGTTTGTTGTTCTTCATTCGTGAACTCTGGCTCTTCTTGTCAAAATAAGCTTTGTAGTTGCAGGAGGCTGAACCAGAGATAGAGTCCTACAAGTCCAACAGATCTGTCATTGTCTTTCAGCAACTCTTACGTATCTGCAGAGGACAGAAAATCTCGTAATATTTTTCTTTTATGCTTACTTCCTGCTCTGAAAATTTCCAATTATCTGATCTATCCCCAGAGTAAACAATCAGCCTGACACACAAGAGTCAAACTTTTATGCGGCAGTTCCAAATCATAACAGATGCTGCCATGGGCATTACATATCAGAAATGATATTTATGAAGTCACAACCAAAGACTTAAGGTTTCTGTTGTTTTTACATTCTACAGAATTTTACAATAATGAAAATTATCAGATTTTGAGAGCAAGGCCAAACCTGAAAAATCCACTTAAAGAAAAATGATAACTCAGTGTCACCGAAGCAGGTATTTAGAAGTCGTAGGACACAGGCATAATATCTTTACTGTACTGTAAAAATACATTTCTGCGACAATTACCTTTTATAATTATGCTTTATTCTGTTAAAATTTATTTTAACTCTGACCTTCTGGGTTTACAATATCTGGTCTGAGGCCAATTACAACAACTCTGTGATAAACTTGTTCCAAAATCGTGACAAGATCTCCCAGCCATAATGTAATTCAACTGGGCTCTTGTGTCTCACAAACATACCTCTCTGTGGTAACAAGAATCAAGAATTGGGAAGCCATATGGAACCACTCTGGGAAAATGGCATGTTTGGATTTTTTTTTCCCCATTCTTTGATTTTCCCCCAGTTGCCAGGCTGAAAAACTGCAAACTCTCTAGCCCCTTTGTTTCCCCACGGCCTTCAAAGACAGAAATAGGCTTTGAAGATCCAGCACTCAGAAATAACCAGCACTCATTCTCCAACAACAGGAGTCAGTTCAGCAACTATGAAAATAAATGTCCAAGGGATCATTTTCAAAGAGCAAAATTCCTGTTTGAGTGACAAAACAACAGCTTAGAAAGAAAGCTCTTGCTGAAGCATAGAAGTTAGGGATGTAGTGATGGAGGTTTAGCGAGCGCCCTGCTAAAAATCACCCCACAGGTCATTTGAGGATGGCAGTCTAGCTGCTGACTGAGATTTTTGAGACTTTCCCTTTCCAGATTCTGCTGAACTATCCCTGCTAGTGATTGCACTTATAAATATTTAGCAGCATCTGTTTTGCCTTTCAGGGTGGATGAAATCTGGCGCTCACCATTCCTCGTCCGTTCCGGGCGCTGATCCACACAGCCCTTCTGGAAGCTGAACGCTGAGCCCCGGCCCGCATCGCCGCCATGCCCTGATGCGGCTAAGTGCTCTGCTCTCACACCCTGTACATCCCATCGCCCATTTGGGCCCACCCTGCACCACATGGAGCAGCCTGGGAACCAAATGGATCTTGTAGATCTCAGCGCAGCGCTCCCGCCTCCAGACACAGCCCACCTGTATCCTTCACCCCCAGGATGCTCCAGCCACAGCAGGAAGGGAGCTCTCTCACTTGTGCCTTCTTACAAAAATAGTGTGAAATGGGAAAGAGCAGCCAACATACATCCATCCACACATTTGCTCTTCTCATTGGTGGCCAGAGATAGGACAAGGGGAAATGGCCACAAGCTAGAGCACAGGAAGTTCCGTCTGCAGGTGTGGAGGAACTTCTTTACTGTGAGGGTGACAGAGCCCTGGCACAGGCTGCCCAGGCAGGCTGTGGAGTCTCCTTCTCTGGAGGTCTTCAAAACCCGCCTGGATGCCACCCTGTGCCACATGCTCTAGGTGTGCCTGCTTGAGCAGGAAGGTTGGACTAGATGATCTCTAGAGGTTCCTTCCAGCCTTGAATATTCTGTGATTCTGTGATTCTGTGATTCTCCTCCCTCCCTCCCAGCTTTCTGGAGCTTGGTCCTGGAGGACCACCGCTTTAGTCTGTGTCCACCGGCCACAAGGTTCATGCATCTGGTACAAGCCTCAAGCTGAGGACGAGGCAAAGAGCCTCATAGGAAAGAATGAGTAGGAGCATCCATACAAGGGCAGTAGGGAAGAAAAAGGATGTAAAGAGCTAAGCTACCACTCAAGAAGCAAGGCGTGTTATTTCTCTTCAGCAAGGACCTAACAGCAGCCCCCAGTAGCTGCAAGGAAGTTACTGAGAAGGCAGGGCCAAGGTCTGCATGGTATAGGAGGCTAAGGTACAATAAACTAAAACCATAGATGTTCCAACACCTGGAAAAATATAAATTCTTCAGCTCAAGGACAATTGAACACAGAAACAGACTGCCCCAAGAGGCTATGAAATAACTACCCTTGAAGGTTTTCAGGACTCAGCTGGAATAAAAGCCCTGAACAATCTGGATGAAATGCCCTCCTGACCCCACTTTGAGCTGGAGGTTGGCCAAGATGACTTCCTGAAGCCCCTTCTCCCTGAATACTGCTGTGAAAACACCGGCCAACAGGCACACACACCCCTGTACCTCCACCTCGAAAGCAAATCTGCTGCCTATTCACTGATAAAATACAGGAGTGAGTCCATCTCTAATGACCTGTAAGACTCAAAGGAGCACTGTCTGCTTGGGAGCTACCAAAGGGAAAAGAGCCCATAAAGCACATGGATACATGCAGGTGCAAATTGTTTTGTTTTAAAGGCAACCAAATGAGTTGATGCCTCCTTGTCCGGCACGTACTCTTGGGGATTTACAAATCAGTCTTGCTTTTTAGCATAGGCTGCAGGAGAACACGTTTTCCTATGCTACATCACAGGCTATGACACCCTTCCCGAAATACTCTTAGGAATTCCCTTGAAGAACATCCTGATTCTAGAGAGGACACTCTTTGCTCACACGGGCTTGAGTGGTTGACGTTCTCATTGTCCTAAAGGGATATTACTTAAGGCCCTAGGAAAGAAAATGGGATAGAAATAAATTTAGGGAAAAAAAAATCAACAGGGGGAAGTACCCTAAATGAACCTGATGTAAAATGTGATCTTAAAATACTTTAAGTAGCCAAATTACAGTTGCAACTCAATTTTCCTTATTACTCACAGTTCAAAAGTGTTAGTGCTGTTTTAAAATACATATACTTAGGAAAAAATAGCTTGCAGTTATGTATTTTTTTCTTCAATAGATATTAAAAGTTCTATAGGAAACATCTACATTATTAAGATCTACATGAAAGCAAAGAATCATAGTTATTTTATAGGTCATTTACAGAAAGGTAATATAAATCATTTTTTGTCCTAAGTTGCTCAACTAAATCAATGATGTAGCAAGAAGTAGAATATAATACTTCTTATGTCAGGATTAAAAAATCACTGCATTCTCAACTTCAGAACTTTCTAAAGCTTAATTTTGAAAATTTATACCTTGCTATCTTACCATACGAATGTATGGAACTTTTGATATGTGTGGGGTGACCTTGAATTCCAGTGTTTGCAGTATGGTTTCTTTGCTTCTACACAGACTAAGAAAAAGGCTTGCAGAGAAACGTTTCAATAAAACACACTGTCAATGCTATAAAAAAATGCAGCTTTAGGAAATAAACAGAAAGCTATGTTTTGTATTAACCAGTTAAAAGCTCATTAGAAAGTCAGATACAGAGAGATCTAACTGCCAGGCAACCAAATAAGCAGAATCTAAAGCTTCATTTACTGCAAGTTCAGTTATTGCTGCAGCGATGTTCAAACCAGCTCCCTTCCAAACATCCTCATGTTGTCCTTACCAGGTTGATGAGCCTTCTCATCGCATGTTCATGTGAGCAAATGCATTCACAAGGATCAAATCCACCTTCTGCCATGATTCTCTGGGAAAACCAGAACTTGACTGGGAACACCTGAGAAAAATAAAAGGAAAATTAGCTCTTTTGCAACTGACATTATTTCCCAGAGCCATCATATTTCAGTGCATTTAATGGCAGAGTGAAAAAGCAACACAAAGCAGGGTAATCCTATTATTCCTTTGGCAGCATGAATGAAGAAGTCTGGTATGCGCAGCTACATTTTGATGTTGCTGAAAGCAGTGTCTCACACAGGCTTCCTTACAGAGCCAAATCATTTTTTGCGAGTATTTGTGTCCCCACAATGGATTTTTACAGACATCCTAGGAAAAATATCCTAACAAAAAGAAGTCCAAGGATCAAACTGTGGTCTGTCATCAGCATAGTGGAAATATGAAGTGTATGAAACCAATTCAAAAAATCAAGGAAATTTGTGCTCCTGACGCCCTTACAAACCACTGACCTTCTCCTCTGGATCAATGGGTATAAAAATAATTTAAAGCCCTGTAAATTCTTTGCTCTGGGAGGAAACAATCACCTTTATTGTATAATGAAAGCAAGCAGCAGGAGTGCAAAAACGGAGTTACTTGGAAACACTTTAAAACTGAAGCCACGCACGCTAATTTTAGATCAAAGAAGCAGGTCACACAGTTGGCCATACCGAAGGTTCAAAGAAACTGCACTGGACACAGTGGGGAACCTGTTCTGTGCTGTTCACTTGCTAAAACCCATTCCTGCCCAGGCACGGCAGCGATATGACGAGTGTGTCTTTACTATCTACTCAGTTTTCCCAGTGAGTTAATTGACGCTCAAAATACGTAGCAGATTGCCAGGAATTTCTGCTCCAGTCGTCAAATCAGGGATTTGTCCTCCCTAATGAGGACTCGTACAATGCCCGAGCTCAGCTCTGCACACTGATACTTTCAAAATATTACTGCTAATTTGATATCAGTACGGCTAAATTCCACTTGTGCTTGTGCTGCACACGCTGGGGCCCTTGGTGGGATAACTGGCAGGCAGGGGCATGGAGCAGATACAGCCTCTCCACCTCCTGAAGTGCCAGGCATTTGGAAAGGCAAGGCAGGGAATATGCCCATCCCCCTTCAGCAAGGGTGCTAAACCACCAGGTGCGTCACCTATAAAAATATATGGTCTTGATTACACATAAGCATATGGATGCTTTAACCTCACTAGGCAAAAGAGTAATAACTCATACTGCCATAAGATAGCTTTCTACGAGAGAATGCATCACCGTGATAATTCTTCCTTGTTGGGCAAAGGAAAAGCTGGAAAAGAAAAGGCATTTCAGGAGTCCTCCCCTCCTTGTCCTGTCAGTGCCTGAGGTTCTTCTGCACTAGTCTCTGCACCACAGTGCAAAGGGACAGATGGTGAAAGAAGCTGAGGTATCTATACCTGTATAGCCTGAACTTCAGTGACTTTGTCTGCTAGGATTTCCATATTTTTGTTTTTTTTTTTTTTTAAAGGATACTGAAAACTGCAAAAGAGCAAAAATGTATGGAGGCACTTTGTGCCTAGACCCTAAAAAAAGAGACAAGAGAAGACAACTGAGATATGACTAAAGAGGGGAAAATCCTAGCAGGATTTTCTTGCTATTTCCACAACTCTTGGCGGCCATAATCAAAAAGCACAGAGAGGAACAGGGCACACATTTTTACCAGTGACTGACGCATGGAATGGAGCGAAGCGATCTCTTCAAGCGTTCAGATGAGGTGCTCCAACCAACAACGGGTTATGTGGTAAAGCACAGAAGGAGCCAAGTATGGACAAAATGCTCTTCAAGCCACTGGGGGATCAAACAGATGATCTACTGGTACCTTCTGACAGTTAATTATAAAGCTGCTACTACACTAAAATTTGTGCAGTTATCTCAGAATCACTGGAAATGCATGGCAAGAACAGAAGAAAAAATTTAACTACGCAGTCTTTGTAGGACAGGACTTCACCACAACAGCATTTCTAGAACTATTTTAGCATGAGTGACAGGTAAGCACCAGCTTACTCTGGACGTGAGGCTAACATCCAAACCCAGGCATTTGGACCAGTGAAGTTCCAAAAGAGTATTTAACTTTCACTTTAAAGGATTTAGGAGTCAGGAACACATAATAATGGCACAATAATTAAGAGCAGGGTGTTAATCTCTCTCTTACTAGGGTAAATCAGGACATCAGATAAGAATCATCATCAGTGAAACCAGGAGAGCAGAGGGCATACATTTCACAGGGCATACAATGAAAAAGACTAGAAAACAAATGGAGCAAATTAACCTCATACATAACATCATAAATGGAAGCACCGTTGTGCTAGGAATTTACCCCCAGGCACCTGAACTGTACACGATGAATTACCTTAATGAGCTCCAATAAAGCAGAACACATGCCACAAACCTGAGCGCTATGCAGGCTCTCTAGTTTCCTCACCTTCACACAAATGCTTAGAGGAATCATCATCCATCCCTTTCTACCCAAGCCTCCAACAAACTCTTTTGTTGGGAAAGGATCAAAGATGGACCAGATATTTTGGGAACAGCACTCTGTTTCTTTCCCCTCAAAAAGAGCGTAAAATAGGGTTGTTTTTACACTTAAAAAAAGTGAGTAATTCTCTGTTATGTAATTATTTTTTGCCGGGAACTGAAGAATTTATGCGAGACTGACTAAGTTAAATGTCATGAAGAGAGAACCACCACAAACCGTATGACAACTTTCACTGGAAAGATGACACTGGCATATTTGTGTGCCTCATTAGAACTTTTTGCCTTAGTCACCGTCCTGCTCACAATTCGCTTTGAAGGCATAAAGCATTAACTAAGCCCCGTAATCAGATCTTTAACTGCTCCACGAACCCGCATACGATTTGGTCCTTGGAGCCCAGTATTTTTAGCATGGGAGCGAGCAGGATTGCTCGGCTGCCTTGGGGCAGCCTGTCCCTCTGCAGGCCCTGGCTCCTCGCGCACACGGGCGGGCACACAGGGGCAGGACGCGCTCCCTTCCTCTCGCAGCGACGTGGAAAAAAGAAACAGAGCAGCTTTGTATTACTTTCTGTACGTTTTTCTATTCAGAATTACCCTGGCTTTCTTTAAACTTACAGAATAACTGGTCAGACCACACCAGATAAAAAGATTATGAAATCAAGTACTTGCCATCCACGTACATAATACATTGACTGAGAGAGTTCCTTTTGCACTACTTAAATTACAGTACTTGTTTTGGCCATATTATTGCTAACGCAGTACTTAATTCACTGAGTTTACACAATTTTGGAAGGCATGTTTGCTAAATGTGCCAAGGCTCTCCCTGATAACAGCTGAGGAGCTGCACACCATGTCCTCTAGGCTAACCGAGCTGACAGAAAGTAAAATAAAGGAGAGTTTGCAATCAGGTGGATAAACATGAGGTGCCTTCAACAGTCAATATGACTTCCTCTGAGTAAAGAGGCCCATAATCATAAGCAATAATAGTGAAATTAAAATCCTGTAGGCAGAGCTGAGGCTACTGTTATCCTGGAGCAAAGGGCAGAATGGTCACTGATGATTTAAGGCAGAAAGAAAACCTCCCATTACTTTCTGACTTCAGAATCTATTTGAAATTGCCAGACTGAAAAATATTTCTAGATCTGCTCTTATGTTTTAAACAAATAACATGCACAGTTATCACAGTAATTACTGGAAATTGTTCTTTTATTACCTTTACAATCCCAGTCCTACAGCTACGTATTGTACATCCTACTATCAGGAAAGGTAATCTTTATGGACACTATGCTATTGTTCTTCCATACCTGGAGACTCCTATTTTTGAATTACTGCCAGCACTATACATTCTTTCCTAATTCAGCAACACCTCTCCTGAGTAAATAGCATGCAGCTGGTGAGCTCTGGGAGGCAGACATTACACTCTGCTTTTCTCCACCCTAATCATTGCAAAATTGAATTCCTTTCCAGCACAAAGGCAAACAAGAAGTTTTGTCAATCTTTCATGTGCTGGAAGTGCTCTAATGTGACTTTAATACCATGTTGATTATCTAGACGGTCAAAATACACATATGGGTGAGCTGTACTCCCTGGTAAAAATTCGTGGTTAAAAACATTTAAAATTCTAGTATTTCAGCAGAACATTTACTGTATATAATACTGTATATAATTCCATGATAAATCTTTGTGACTCTGATTTGTTTATCTTCAGCATTAAAACTCTAAGCCCGTTATCTCTCATCTTTCTTGGCTGCAGACACCTTTAAAAGGCAGAATATCTCACATATCACACACATCAAACATGCAGCGACTGAAGGTTTCCTCCGCTAGGAACTAATCTGGCTGTGGTGCCATTTCCCCGCAGATGAGAAGTCCTTGGGGGCAAAATACCTCACAGTACAGCAGACAGGCTGCAGAATCTTTCCACATTACTGAAAAAAAGAAGTGAAATGCCCCCTATTTGACTCTTCACTATTGTTTTTTTCAGGCAATTGCAGCATTTCAAAGCCTAGCTGTCAAATATCTGTTACAAACAATAAGGTTGGTTTTGCGGCTGAACTCAGTTTTAGAGGAGTACAGTGGAACAAATGAAAAGGTGGATAACATTTTACAAGGAAAGCAAACAACTTTGGGGGGCACTGCAGGCATCCTGAAAATAGACAAAGGATAAAACAGCAAAAGTTACACATGAACCATGGATATTTTATTGCCCGTTTTGGTCCTGCTCTCATAAGTAGAAACCCTCTTCTCGTGCACTTTTCCACAGTCTCTAAAGGATCCACGTTTCCATTAAAAATTCATTCTCTTCACCTGTATTTAAGCAACCTTCGCATCCTTACAGCGTCTTATCCCTCCAGCAGTTACTTTCTTCGCAGGACTCCCCAAATTTGCTTCTCCCATATAGTTTCACCCATCTCCAAAGGACTCCCAAGGCTACTCTCCTAGCATCCCACCAGACCAGTGCATTAACCTCACGCAGGGCAACATCCTTACACCAGCCTTCACCGAGAAACTATCAGCCGTAGCGATACGCGTGCGGCCACAGCACCCACCAAACTACACGGTGGAAATTTGGCTTCAGTTCAAGCCAAAGGGGACTGCTGGGATCCATCTCTCACAATGTCCCCCTCACTCCATCTCCTAGGACCTCTTTGCCCTCCTGGCCGCTCTCCTTCTGGCCACCCTTGGCACTCCAGGGACAACCAGCACCTCAGTTGACTCATTACTGGCAGCTTCAAAATGCACCAGTTCAAGGGGTTGCTTCAAAATCTGTTTCTAATCCTGCCTCTCCATGGACTAGACCCATGCAATTACCCTCAGACACCCAAAGTCCAACTCAACATCAATTAGGTAGACACTAAAATAACATATAGAGGTATCTTTATCAGAGCAATGCTCTAATACTGCTTGATAGTGACCAACCAAAAAAGAACAGCCTAAACATTTGAACCCGGTGAATGCATTTGAATCTCTTCTATATATTTTATTTTCCTCTTGACTGTTATCTTCTCTAATATTTCCACTTCAGGCACCTCCACCTTCCCACATAGTCTTGCTTGTTTTGTTAGTCACGGTGTTGAGCTACATCCCTCTGACTCGCTAGCTTGTTACTTAACTGTTGATATTTCAGCTCTGCAATGAACTCTGCGAGTAAGATGGGCAATTTTATCCATCAATTACTGCACCATATTTATCTTCAGATTGGGTATAGCAGAGGATTTGAGGTTTTTCTTTTAAAGAATCAAACCAAAGGTATGTACTATCAGACAGGACTGGCTGATTTCAGCTACAGTAGTTTTTTGTTGTTTTTTTTTTCCCTGAAATTTCCAGTTTTAGAGTTACTTCCTCCAGAAACACAGCATGTTTTCTAACATCAGAGTAAAGTAAAGGGAGAAACAAGCCACAAATTATACAAGAGACATTAAAAAAAGTTTTAAACAAGTAAACTTAGGATGAGGCTATAAGAAAGTATAAGAAAACCAATGAGTTTTCTCTGCAAAGGAAAGAGACATCACAAAAAGATCTGCAGAAGGTAGGCAGCAAATAAAGAGAACAATAAGCAAAGAGCTTTAAAATAAATAAATTTAATAAGTGCACATTTCTGAGACAGAAGAGTTTGAAATGGCTTTGAGATTATAAATCAAAATTATGCCAGAAGCTAAGGGTCTGGTCAAACCATGGCATAATTATCCAGTGCAGATGGTCTGTACCTCTTCGTGCAAGAGCTGCTGAATTGTTGAGGTTATAGAGCTGGCTAGAAGGAGCTTGAGGATCTTAAGAATTCTTCCACAAAGCAACTTCCTCAGTTCAAACAAGGCTAAAAATAGGATCCGTAAAAAAGAAGAATCCTATATACAAACTGATACTAATTAAAACATTCCAGCGATCCGCTTTCCTTTATTATTGTCATTTAAATTGTTCAAGTAAATATTATCTTGCAGAACTTAAGCCTGAAATACTGCCACATTACACTGTCTGTTTTCACAATGGTAGTTTTTAATCCCTCTCACAAACAGCGCAGCAGAAGCAAACGGCAGCACCCGCCCCGACTGCGGGGCACCCGGCCGCAGCGCCCCGGCAGGTCACGCATCTCTGGAGCACGGCTGGGATCCCCTTCCAGAGGCTACAACTGGGCAGCAGGTTGGGATTGGAGCACAAAGGAGGGCACGGGGCTGAGAGGGCCATGAAAGCAGAAGAGCGGGATGCCAGGGCGGGCACTGCCACCAAATACACGTCTCGCCAGCTCATTGCCCCAGTGCAGACCACCCAGTTAGCTCTTGGTGTGGCAAATGCTGCTGCGATTTTGACGGCTCATACCAAGATTATTCCTAAAAACAGTGGTGCTTTCAGAGTGTAAAGGAATCCTCTTTCCTTATAATTCCTTGGTGGGGGTAGATGCTGATCTGGCACTCAAAAGCAGAAGTGTGTCTCCCTCGACTTCTTGCCACAGTCTCATGAGTTGGTAAGTTTATTTCTGCACTGCAGCCTTCCCTTGCTATAATTAAGAAGATCTGAGATTAACTTTTCAATTCAAAGTAAGTTAGGCCAGTTCCTTTCCTCCTGGCAAAGTCAGTGCTTTCCCCATAGAAACACACACACAAACATACCTGGAGCCATTCCTGTGTTTTCAGCAGGGGCATCATGACCAGAAGGAGCTCCAAGAAAGGACCACTTACCTAAGCAAACCCTGCCTGATGCAGACTAATGGCTGAATTCAGTACTGCCTCGGAAATCATCTCTTACGTAAATAAATTATGAGTTAATTTTTCCCATGTTGTCCATCTGGTGCTTATCACAAATGCTAATTTGCAATAAAACAACTCCTTAAAAATAGAAGCAAAAGCCAAGAACTGCTGATGCAGCCACAGAAGGAGACCAGAGAGACCTGCCCCAAGCAGGGAAGGGTCTTTTGAGCGAGGACATGCTCAGAATCGGGGAGCTGAGCAGCTTCACTGATCCCTTTCTAAGGGTCTCACACAACCGCTATTGCACTAGGACGTCTCTTGTCCCCACCGTGCAGGTTCGGTCCGGTGTCACCACCTCAACATCGGGAGCAAATACGGTCACTGTCATTGTTACCCATGGGAGCTGCCTGGACCTGCTCTGAGCAGGCTAAAAAAAGCACTCTTCTGGCAAGTGAGAAAGATTTCAGGCTGAGGCTGTTGAGCTGCTGTCAGCGATCAAAACTGAACTCCCAAAGGGAGCCACGTAAGACCCACGAGGATTTAAAAGCTATTTACTTATTCCCACGCAGGTGCTTTAATATTTCTTCTGGGCAAAACGCTTGAAAAGGAGCTAATTACCTACATTCAGGCACGGACCAAAAAAGCATTCCAGCTATTTTAGAATTAATTTACTAATATTTAATACCGAGTGCTATTGCCAAGTTCCAATTGTCAGCAATTGGTCACCCTTTTGTTAAAACGATGACATTTTTCTGAAAGAAATTTCTTCGAATATGAAAGCTAATTAAAAGAATGTGTCAACTGAATAGAATATTGTCCCAGAATTATACTCTCTTTCTGCTAAGCTTCACTTTAACATTTATTTCTAACATAGAAGGCTGTGACAATGGTTTGGGAAAACGACTTTATTTCTATTATACGGAATGACTAATGGGTATTTAATCACTTTGCCTGACAGATGTTAATGCTGTCCACTGTAAAACTATTATCTATTGCGCTGCAGCCAGTTAACAGAGCAAAGCGGGAGCCGTCTCCCGCGGGCTCCGGCACGGCAAGAACTCCCACGGCCATAATGAGATTTTCTGCTCACGTGGCAACCAGAAGAGCCACTTCCCCAGCAAATTCACCTGCTTTTGGTTAGTTTCTCCAGCATTGCTGCTGTTGCCGTTCCCCAGCGGCACACGCCGGCCTCCTAAACCCGGTGCCCTCCGGCTGTGTGTGACCCATGTGCTGTTGCTGGCAGACAGCAGCTCCGGCTGCGGAGCCCTGCGGAAAGCAGCAGCGCCTGGAGTAGATCCCATATGTCACCAAGAACTGAGGACTCTGCTCTCGAGCTGGTGGCCACAGGCTGCAGGGGAGACGATGCTCCAGGGAGCGAGCCTGGCCAGGGAGTCCTTCCTTCCCCAGGGGCTGGCAGACAGGGATGCTGAGAGAGGTTGTGTTTTCCTGTAAAATGATGTAACCTAGTCACTAAAAAAAAAAAAAAAATCTCAATTCTGGTTCAGAGTTGTATGACTCAGGATTAGTATGTGCAAACGTACCCAAGTATCTAGGGGGTTCAAAGATGAACCAAGCCTAAAAAGAATTTAGTGAGGTGCAGCAGTCGAGCTCACAGGCAAAATATTGCAGCAAAACAAAGCTAAGATGCAGCAACTGTCCCCTGCTAAACTCTTAACCTATGGGAAGTGGGAGTTAGTGCGACTTTCCTTAGGCCATAACAGGCAGAAGTTGAGCTGAGACTTTGCAGCCAGCACGAGGAGCGACTACCCAACCGGGGGCTGCATCATCACTTTGAAGTTACTCTTCCTGAGGCTAAATCATTAAGCTTGTGATAAGATTTTAGACATTTCACCTCTTCGCAAAATTAATTCCCTTATTCACTGCTTTACTAAGTGTACTCTTTTAAAGCAAATAAAAAATATTTTTCTTTCCACAGTCTTGAGCCAGAAAGTGTAATTTTAATGCCTTAAACCATAAGCTATAAAGCTTTTTTAGAGACTTGCTTATTAAAAGAACTATTATTTAGATTACAAAATACCTACCTAAATCCTTGAAAAGCGTAAGAAGAACACACAATTCCGTACTGTTACTCCAATCACATACAAACACAAAGTTACACTGAAATTCTTTGGAATATTTTCATTATTTTTTTTTTTCTCCAGGGACAACATATGTTTCTAATAACTTGCCACTGAGCAAGCAGATTTAGCAGAGTAGCAGCATGCTGAGAAAGATAGCAGGATTTTCAATTTTCAGATGAAAGCAGCTCTATCCCCCGGCAGCCTTAGTCCTTACCCTTTAGGCCAGATCAAATTTTATCTGGAGCTGGTGGATGCCTGTCTTTGACTTCAGTAGAAGCTGAAACAGGATTTAGCCATCCCTGCACAAAACAATTTGAGCTTATCAATTAGAAGATTTAAAATCAGCATTTACACCAGAGGGAACCTGTAGCAATCGACAGGATTTTGGAACCTGGTTATTTCCATATGCTTAGGTAAAAGACGACCCAGTTCTTACCAGGGAAGACACCCAGCTATTCAGCAGGCTCACAGGCCAGTTTAGCTCATCTAAAGGGAAGTACTAATGCAAATTACCACTACAGATACAACTCTCCACTGCACCTAGTCAAAAAAGATTTTAAAGTAACTACCTCAGTTTGCGTAAGAGAAACCCATGGTAATATTTGATCAGCTGAGTTGCTTTGAGACACATTTCACCCTTGGCTCTGCAGTTTTACTGGAGGAAAGTATAAGACATTTTTAATCTTTAAACACATTTGTTCTCCTTTACACCTTGAAACTGAGGCATCCAGCAATCTCTGCAGCTCAGTAAAAATCTTTTTTGCACAGGCTGCATAAGAATATTCCTGCATTTCCTGGAACTCTATCCCTAAAGCTCTGTCCACTGTTTTTAAACAGGGATGCTGCTGCCAGCTGCCAGCGCTCCCATCTGAGCAGGAAACGTGGCAGGCCCTGACGACACCGTGGGCTCTGGCAGAGGAATTCCTGCTCGCCCCGGGAAGCCTTGGTTCTCTTCTGATTCAGTCCAGCTATTTAAAGTGACTCCTAACTTTTCATCACGTTTTCATGCAATTTCATTTGGACAGCTCTTTTTTTCTTTTTTTTTTCCCCTGAACTGATTTCATATCAGAAAACTGACAGAAAATACTTTATCAAGGTCTCTAAAAATACTGCCTTGCTATAAACAAAGCTTTTACCACTAAACAACAGGAAACATACAATCAAATTTAAAAACACAAAACATACCATGGCTCTGTTACTAGCACTTGACAAAGATCTGACAAATAAAAAGCTGCAACTGCTTAATGGTTGGCGTTACATTTCCGTACAGCTTTTCTATTCTTTTTGATAAAAGATTTTATTTCCTAGGAGACCTCAATGCTTTGGGTCTGACATTTGTCTAGCACTTTTATATTTAGCTCCAGAAAGCTGTGTTTTTTAATGCACGCTGCAGCAGAATCAAAACAGGGAACTAATCTTCATGGGGAAAGCTTCTGTCAAGCATAACCCTGTTCCCACCAAATAGGACGAATTTGTCCCACCATCTCTAAAAATACCAGCTAGGCACTTAAAGCCACTGCAACACATTGGTTCAATTAACAGCCACGCAAATGGTTGGGTACAGCAACCCAGTGATGCTGCTCTCAAGAGCATCCTCAAAATCCTTCATGAAAAGCAACACCAGGCGTGATGAGGGACCATTTCCCTGCCACAAGCAGCTCCATGGAATGGGAGACAGGAGAGGGAAGGATTGCACCCCATTCCTCCACTCTACCCCTGCGAAAATCCATCAGAAATAAGATTAATGTGAACAAAACGTGCAAGACTTGGCTATGTGATCTAACCTGACAATGTTTACCTAACTTCCACTGTACCCAGAAATGACCTGGGAGCTTTTGGATCTTCCAAAGAGTACTCATTATCTTGGAGAATAGGTAGGTCTTTATACATTAATAAATTTATCCTGCAACCTAGGAAGGTAAGACACAAAGCGAGCTCAAAAGCAAGTTTAATAGCTGGTCACTTGGCTATGCAAAGCAGGTGCACGGGCTCTCCAGTTTGCTTCCCCAAGCAGAATATGGGCAGATGATATCAGTTTTTCTATGCATAAATGCACCTGCCAAAATACATTTCTGTATTTGTCCTGACAAGTAACTGCATAAATGGCCAAAACATACTGAGAAAGAATCTGATATTTGGTATTGTATACAATATATATTTCCTCACTATATATACTATACACCTACTCTATTCATATGCAGTAGTAAGGAGAGAAAGACAGTCCTGCTGCTTCTCATATGCACGTTCAAAATCCTGCAAAGACTCCTGATGTCGTGTAAATTTAGGCACAATTCTGTTATGATGAACTTCACCAGAGACAGAATTTGGCCTTTAAGAAAGTATGTCAGGTACCTAAAATATCTAGGAGGGAAAATTCTGAGACACTAACACAGACTGTTTTATTGCATATCTGTTATGCAAATAACATTCACACATCACCGATGCTGAGGTCTAAATATATGAAAGTGGGAAATGAGAAATTAATAACAAAACAAGAAGTCAGTTAGAAACTAACTTTCTCTAAAGTGATACCAACATTTTGAGAGCAGACACACCTATACCTACAAAACAATAGCACCCTTAAGGCATTTTAAATCACTTCTATATCATTACTACTTCAACAACAAGTGCATTTTGTTATTTTCGCTTCAGAATCAGGGATTCAATGATTCATGTGTGCAGAACATAGCCCATGTAAGTGGGCTGTGCTCATTTTCCCCATGCACAACCCAGCTAGAAGCACTGAATGAGTTTTAACGCAATCTCAAGTATAAAACAGCCCGTTTTGGTCCGGAAAGGGCCAGGGACTTCTCTGCATGGGAGAGAAATGTGTGAAACAAAACTTGGTGGACCAATAGCAAAATCAATATGACTTGGCACTGGTTTAGGGCCTTAAACAAAGGCTCTTAAGACATTTGACACAATGGACTCTAGATCATTCTGGAGTTGGGCGCGAATTGTGAATCTTGTGTTTTACATAAAGGGGCAACACAAGCCAAGACTCGGCCACATCAGGGGCAGAGCAAGGAACGGGCCCGTGCAGCTTCCCCGGCAATGAGAATGGTTATTTAATCAATTCCACCACTTTTATTTTGGAAACTGCTTCCGCCACTTCAAGTCACATTGTCAGTAACAGGGTCAATTTTTAAAATCAATTACAGCTTGATCTCTTGCGTCTGGACAAGTCACAAGAATACAAGGCATTAGATGGGATTACGAAGCATAGGCGCTCCACCACTATAATTAGCAAAAATGTGTTTTTGTCTCTTCCTTATTTTGATGTTTTTGAGATGATGTCTGCTGCTGGAAAGCAACCAAAAGGTCAACAGCACTCTCAGGAGCTAAGCTAGCAAAGAGCTGAGAAGTAAACCACTAATGCTCACTGCACACATGTACCTTCCCCAGCAGGCACACTCATAAAATTAACATAATAAGCTCTTTAGGAAGAAAAAAATAAAAGTTAGATACTCTCACTTCTGAAAAGCGAAGAGGAGTTTTGAAAACTTGCAGATGAGCACAGACAAGGATGCTCAGCCAGTACACGATACAAATATCATAGCTACAAACGGGTAACCTGGATGATAATCACTGAGGATTAGGTGGAAAAAATGGAGCATTTTGGTTAAATCGGCAGAAGTTTGGAGCGTGGGAGGGTGCTAGCAGGAGAGCGGGGGAGCTGCGGCCTCCCCACGGAGGCAGGCGGCGGTCACGGGCCGCGGCTGGCGGCACGACGGGGTAACGCGGGACCGTGTCGCGTGTCGCGTGTCGCGTGTCGCGTGTCGCGTGTCGCGTGTCCCGCGCCAGCCCCGGCGCAGGCGGCGGGCCGGGCCGGGCCGGGCCGCTCCCTGCCGCCGCGCTCGGCCCTGCCGGGGTCACCCCGTGTCGCGGACGTCCCTGCAGAGGCGGATTCCCCCCGGCGGGGAGCCGGGCAAGGCGCGAGCCCCGCGCCCGCAGCAGCTCGCGCGGCTCCTCTTCGCAAACAAACAAATAAATAAAAACAGAGAGTGGGGGGAGCGCAACTTTGCACGCAGCCCTCCCGGCCAGCGGAGCAAACCAAGCCCGTTCGCGGCGACTCGAAGCCGCCCGGGACGCGGCGCTGCCTCCCGCGCTGCCCGCCGCCCCGGCAGCACCGGCGCTGATGCTGCCGCCCGCCCCTGTGCTCTGTGTTACCTGCAGCTGAGCGGTGAAGATGGAACGGGGGAGAGGAGGAGGAGGCGGCGGCGGCGGCGGCGGAGGAAGGACCCTGGGCGGCTCGGGCCTGCACCGGAGCGTTTACGCGCAGCCCCAGCAGCAGTACCACTACGCCGCCTCCTCGCCGGGGGGCTGCATGGAGATCCAGGAGCTGGCCTCCAAGCGGGTGGACATCCAGAAGAAGCGCTTTTACCTGGACGTGAAGCAGAGCTCCCGCGGGCGCTTCCTGAAGATCGCCGAGGTGTGGATCGGACGCGGCCGGCAAGACAACATCAGGAAGAGCAAGCTGACGCTGTCGCTGTCGGTGGCCGCCGAGCTCAAGGAGTGTCTGGGCGACTTCATCGAGCACTACGCGCACCTGGGCCTCAAGGGCGGCCACGGGCAGCGGCAGGAGGCCGGCGAGGCCAAG
>VZSG01000024.1:1673937-1685416 GCA_013398315.1 Nothoprocta pentlandii
GCCGGCGCTGCGGGCACCGGGCCGCCGTGCCCCCCCGAGGGGCTGCGGTGCCGCCGGGCCTGCCGGGGCACGGCCATGCGCGGCGGGGTTATGCGGGGAGGATGATCCCGTCCTGTGGCATTTCCAGGTGTTTCCTACCCCTTCCGCCGTGTAAAACGTGCTTGATGCTGCAGTTACAAGGAGGAAGGTGAGGGCGAAGGCAGTGCCGCCTCTCCTCACGTGTGCAGACACAGAGCACCCTGCTTTGGCTGCAGACACAGAGCACCCTGTTTTGGCTGCAGACACAGAGCACCCTGTTTTGGCTGCAGACACAGGGCACCCTGTTTTGGCTGCAGACACAGGGCACCCTGTTTTGGCTGCCTCCAACAAGGTCTGGTGGGACCCGCGTATGCGGATGACCTTGGCTGTTCTCATCCTCCCTTCCTGCCCGCACGGAGCTTCCAAGCCTCCTTTCGTGGCCGTCGGGATGTCACTCGCTTTCATCCAGACTTTTTCCTCGCGCTGGGTGTCAAGCCCACGCTGCGCTGCCAAGCGGCGGGTGCCTTGCCAGTTGGCAGCCCCGCGCTTCCAGGCATTGTCGGTGCGCGGAGCCGCGTCTCCGCACGGGATGCGGGAGCCTGAGCGCGCGCTGCCATTGTGGGATGGCCGGGAACATGACGTGCTGCTTCCCGAGAGGCAGCCCAACGGCCACCTTTGTGCACGTGGCGCTGACCTGTTACGGATCCCGCCTCTCCTTTCCCACGTTTCTGCCCTTTCTCTTGCGTCAGGCAGTGCCAAACCAAACAGTAGCAGTACCGAGAAGCGAATAGCGGCCCAGACACAAGGCCAGGGATCACAAAATAGTAACTGGACACAGCTTGTGCTGTGGTGTCTTCGTCAAGCCAGGGGACTGAACCTCTGATAAGGCGCTGAGGAGGCTAACATTGATCTTTAACTTGGAAATACTGAAACTACATCCCTATACGTGTGTACTGAAAGAGTTTCTTGGCAGCTCTTCAAAAGTTTAGAGTGCAGCAGAAACTATGAACATCAAGACAGTGACAGTCAGGATGCACTTGGCTGGTCTTTCTGTGGCCTGAAGTGAACCTTGACTGTCCTGGCCGAACACGAACCAGTGGCCCATTACCCGAGGTGATGGTTTCCTGCTTAAAGCGTGTCATAAGCAGAATGATCAGCTGCATCTGGCCTCCCTCTGTCATCCTCCTAACCCTTCATGAGGGAACCTGCCATCCTAGAAGCAAACAAGGATAATTTTCCAAGACCATTACCGCTGGCCCATCTGTCTCCCTCACACCTAGGGCTACTCAGTGTTCTGAAAAATAGATCCAAATTTTGAAATAACAGGATCAAGCAAACACTGCTTATCATACTAATCCTGGCTTGAACATGAGCAGTGGCAACCCGTAAATAGTGGAGAGGATCCCTTTTGCCAAGCTGGGGAAGGAACACCAAACAATTCTATTTTCCTGCCTGCAGGCAAAGCCAAACAGCCAAAAATATGCTTAGCTGTTGTTGCCGAAAGGACAACAAGCATACTTGGAAGAACAGTTGGAACCGGGAGAAGAGTTTCATAGTGATCCTTGGAGAACCAAGCTAGTATTATGCTAGAATTGGCAGGACACAGCTGAGATACCCAGGTGGTCCCAGATGCCTTTCTGGAAATAATATAAACCTGCAGAGAACCTGGAAAGGAGAGGCCGGAGCTGATGGAGATGCCAACAGAGCAACCTAAAAGAAAGCAGTCTGCAGTGAAGGCACAGCTAGAACTGTCCTATCTTCCTCTCATATTTTGAATCAAATGCAGCCTTCCCAGAACTCTGTACCTCACATCCATCCAGGAACGCACCCACCTATCTGGTATCTCTTGACGTTGTTCCTCTGCGAGGTGTACGAGGAGCCCTGCCTGGCCAGTCACAGCCCTCCGGGCAGATACAAGTGCTCACACCAAGCAGCTCTCCCCTCCCGGCTCTGTTTCTTCCCCTCAGGTTGTTACTGCAAAGCTGGCATATCTCTAAATAGTCTTCCTCAGGTTGTTACTGCACAGTTGGCATATCTCTAAATAGTCTTACATACTTGGTCCCAGTAAGGTGCTCAGTCATCTTTCAATATTGTATTCTGTGTTATCTGCACTGCTTTTTGCCAGAAAAAAAAACATCTGGCATTTTTTTCTATTCAGCATGTTTCCAATAGCATTCCTGGGATGGATGGATCCTCTCTGATGGGCCTGATGGGCCTTTTCTTGTTGAAAGGGTGATCCTCATGGAACGAAACTTCTGAGTGTGTACAGAGCAGGCAATGCAAGCTACAGAAAGTGGCGATCACGAGCGAGAGAAACATAACATAAAGGCTCATTGCCTTCAAATCATCAGGACATGTGTATAAATACTCAGAAAGCAGCTAGGTGTCTTGCACGAAACGCTCCGCCAGCGTGTTCCTTGGAGTTTTTGGCCCTCCTGGTTTCCACGGGCAAGTGAACAAGCCATAGCAGGCACCGATTCTAGCCCAGCTTCCCACCCCCAGACTTCAGCCATCTGCTTCCCTGCACACTCACAATTCAGTGCAGGATGCAGCAGTAAAACAAGATGCTGATGGGGAAGCTGTGTTCAGACTCACACTATCAAGTTTCCTTTCAGGAACTATGATGAAAATAATGATGACTGTGCCTACTGGTAGATGATGTTGTGAACAAAAGCCTTCAAGATCAGTTAGTAGGAAGGACAGAAAATAACTCCATTGATCTTGGAACACTTAAAAAGCACACAGGCATCTGTCAGGCTAGAAAAGGAGCTGAAAACAAAACAAAGCAAAATAAAACAAAAAATGAAGGGCAGAGAATGATGATGTTCCTTCCCCCAATAACCCAGTGCAGTGGAGAAGGGGGAGCAAAGCTTGCTATGACATTCTGTACATGCTTCATCTGCAAGCAGCGTGGATTGGACGCTTCGTAAAGCAGCAGGCAGGTTCCTTTCCAAATCATGGTTCTAGCTTTCAACTAGAGCTCTTTCTACACGGAAGTATTAACTAGTAACTACAGCTGCAATTAAGAAATACAAGCAGGACATTTGTGACACTTAAGAGATAAGGCTGGCAAAAAAAAAAAAATCTAAAAATAGAAGATTAAGATCTGAACCATTTAACTGTTTTTGATACCACTGACCTGGCAGGAGATATAATCTGAATTGGGGTGAAAACTGGACCTATAGAATCAGATCAGTAAGTTCTCAGTAATCATGAAGGTTGATGAGACAAAAGTCCACTAATTTCATTGTGATTGATAATCACACAATTGGCATCAGGAAAGTGTTTTGCAAATATTTTGGAAAATACCCTGTGAAAAATGTGGTCCAAGCCAGCCAGCAGTAGAACACTCTGAACAAATTGTTTTTCCTCTGGGCAGAAACCATAATAGCAGCTGCATATTGTGTTGGCTTTCTTGCAAGGAAGTGTTGAGAAGCAGTTCAAACTGCTGCTTGAACCACTGCAGTTCACAGCCATAAACTGACTGCTAAACTTACCAGCAGCTAACATTACTGCAAGCACCTGTAAATAGCTGCCACTCAGGGCAAACGCATCTCTTGGAGATGCCTCTCTGGTGTTTAGAGACATTTCAGCATCTCTCTGAATCTGCTTCTAAGCATGAGTCAGAGCCCTCAACTGTTACAGTTCTCACACTTGAAAGAAAAATGAATCTCTCTTCATTTTCCAAGCCAACATCTAATAGAAGAAGCCACATCTGATAGAAGAACCACAGGCACAAAATGTGAGCCGGTGGGTTTGGTGACTGTTACTGCAGAAGAAAACGTGAGAGAGAAAAAGGGGGGGAAAAAATATCCTAAAGGTTTTTATTTTTTTCTGGCATCTAACCAAGAAGCAGCAAGGAGACAAACTTTTATAATCAGGAATATGGAATTACTCTAATTTGAAATGGATATATATTGATTTGCAATTAGTATAAGCTCTCAGTATATGACTGAAACTTAAGAGAAACCATCCATTAAAAACCTGAGGCACTATTTACCAAGAGCAGCCAGAGAAGAGATGTCACACATCACTAAGGAGGCGTATCAAAAGGCGAAATTCTTCTGCTAGTCAGTATCCTATCACATAAAAAGACAGCAATATGTCTGTATGGAGAACTAAATTAAATTGTTGAAAACAAACCTGGTCTATAGATGGGTTTCTGTAACGCATTCAACCATGCTTTTCATCTTGGGTCTTATAAAATGAACCAGCAACGATTGCTTTCCCAGCTGGCCTGGATCAATGGGACCTTCATGCGATGGTTTTAGCTTGTGTGCGTTTGCTGCTGGAGGATGTGGTATGGCACAGCTGGGTGTTCACTGCAGTACATTATGTCAAACCTATTGAACCTATTGTAAACCTTACAAGTAGTCTGGTATAAGAAAGAAAAATTGGATTTACAGAACTTGCTGAGGTAAAAAGGAATACTGCTTCACAGTCCGCAAATTTTGCAAAGACACCACTTAGATTAAGGGAAACCTTAATCTAATTTTGTTCAGAGTGAGAATGTACTTTTTCAGTGTTCAAAGGGGTTCCTGTGGTTAGTCTTGTGTTAACCCACTGAGATCCTAACTGGGTATAGATGTTGTCTCTACAGCTGAAGAAAACTACTGAAAAAATTGAAAAAAAAAGAAAAAAGAAAAAGATCAAATGATTTGAAGGTGGTGCCATGTTATAGCAGAAATCTAACTCTTTCTATAGATTAACTATGCACCACTCAGAGGAAAGCTGGTAATTGGTCTGTCTGAAGAGCCTTTTCACCCAAATCTCAGAAAAAAATATGGGAGACAGCAAGCTCTTTCCACCTAAAATGGATCTTCTGTGAAAACAAAAAGATACATTGCTACTGGAAACGAAGGCCCAAAGAATATGAAGGGTTTCCTAGATATTGTACTGTGAAACTCTGTGTGCCTGGCAGAAACTCAAAGGCCAGAGAAACTGCCTAATTCCTCCTGTGTTCAGGGAAACTGTGCATTGCTTGACACACTAACTGTACAGTAGTAGGGCCTAGCTTGTTTAATCTGGTTTTATCCCCAAGTCTATCTGGCTAGTCTAATATCTTGCCTGATTCTACGTTCTTGCCAGCAGCATGGTCTGTCTGGAGACAACTAGAACAGGAAAAGAAAATAAATTTGTCTTAAGTTTGTATTTTTGAATTGGTATTTACTTGTTTATTTGACTTCAATTGCGGTTCAAGTAACATTTTTGTTTTTCACACAAGTATAGTCCAAATAGTGACTAGTGATTCAGATGTAATGATTTAATCCGGTACTCTGCTGTGGTAACATGAATAGAAAAGCTTTTTCTTGCTTTCCCTCCATTACGTTACCAATGTAACATCCTCCTAGTCTCTAAAATGCAGATATTTTAGGATGGTATTAATAGTAATACAGCTTGGTAAATCACCCATCTGCCAAGGATGAGCTTGTTCTAGGTGATCTCTTGACAGACTTTGCTGGTTCGTAAGCTTTCTCTGTAGACAGTTCCAAAAGACTCCCATCCGTGGCGGGTTTGGTGTCTGATGTGAGATTACACTGTAATTTGGCAAATGGCTGTCATTAGAAATAAAGTCAAATCCTAGTTAAAATTTTAAAGAAGCCTCTGAATCCTTAAATTGTTAAATGAAGCAACAATAGCTCAATTCAAGAACTCTAGATTTCTTGTTTGCTTGTTTAAAGGAATGATATTTTCCTACCTTTCAGGATCCCTAAAAACTCTTGTGCTTTACAAGACTGAGAGATCACCCAAGGGATTTGCAGCAACTGGCAATGTAATATACACTGTGGTATGTTTCTCTCTGGTTTGACTTTCCTTTCTCTCAGATTCCTGATTGTACAGCATATATTTTTATATCACACCGCGATAGCTCAGATTTCCGTACTCCATGTTCGGTTACAGCTGGAAAGCTTTCTGTGTTGGAAACCCAGCGCGACGTGTAACACTGGGGCCTGCGGGAGCTTGGCCTCCTTTCCGGAGGTCCCTCCTTGCATCCCAAGCCGATGGTTTGATGCTCCAGGCCACGTACAGGAACAGAGAGGGGCCTCCAGTCCCATGGCCTCCTCCGTAATGGGCGCAGCAGTAACGCGGGGCAGAGCTGCCCACGTACACGGCCCGAAGAGCTGCCCCGGGGCTGTGCCAAGGAACAGGCAGCGAGCTGGGGGACACATCCTGCAAACCCAGTGCGATCCCCGCGCTGCCAGCTGGAGCACTCTGTGCACAGGGAGCTTTCCAGCAGCTAGCTTATCTACACTTCCAGGAACAGGAACATTTGGCACTTAGAGAGCCATAGTCTGCGTCCAATGCGGTGCTGCTTTGTTGGGACTGCATTTACCTGCCCTCTACCAGGCTGTTTTGTTCTTTTGATATTTACTCTAGATTCCCCTACTTGTTCAATCAATGCTAAACAACCGTGTGCCATTCCAGTTCTAACTCTAAACTCAGGTCTCCTGATGCAAGACCCAAGCTTTCCCCTTGAGCCCTCGTTCCAAAATGCTACTGATGTTTGATCTTCCCTTTCACTGGGCTCGCTGCATTTAGCTAGTTCCCTGGCTACTGCTGAGCTGAACATCAAACACAGGCTTCCAGCCTCGCAGCCCTAACACCTCATCCCCATGACGGCTGTGAAATGGAGGTTTTCTGTGCATTGCCTTCAGTATGGTTTTAATGTCTATAATAATTAAAACAGTGGAGATTTTCCTTAATTGTACCTTAGATTGTTCTAAAACACAAGAGCAGAAGCTGATGTCCAGGTGGCCGGGAAAAGCTGTGCAGTTGCCCACCTAAGGCGACTGTAAGACCCTTGTACCTATCTATGAAAGGAAGGTAACAGATTTAATTTAAGTTACATAGATTGGATAATGTGCTCTAAGTTACTACATAGATGGCAATGCAAAATGCTCAAGATCATAGATATCACAAATATGTCTTCAGAGTAGCAAGGGTTTCTGTGTGGAAAACAATATACCAGCAATGTAGCATGGTGACCATATGCTTCATATTATTGGCCAAATTCTTTCTCCCATTATTACTTTAATATTCATAAAACTAAAGGTCTTACATGACTATAGAGTCATACCAATACTGCTAAAATGTATTTCTGTATTTGCAATTTTCTTTCATTTTTTGAAAGAGAATAAAAAAGATTGGTATCTTCTTTATAAAATAGGAAGCAAGGAGGATGGCTTCACAATTTCTCTTATATAAAAACTGCTTTTAGTTCCCCCAATCAATCTGTCAATCTGCACATGCCAGTTCTTTCAAGGGATGTACTTACCCTCTCTTGTGCATGAACCTGCGTTTTTTAATGTGCCTTTCATGAACCCACCAGAAGATGGGAGCCCATGGGTTCCAACGTGTACAGATTACAAGTCAAAAACCGTACATCTAGATAACAAAAATTAAGTATATATATAATTTCCTGGCAGAGTTAATAAGCACTGAGGCTGTTTTCATCTCATTTTCCTACCCCCAAAAAATCAGATTCATATGTAACATTAATTTGGAAGATAATGCCAGAGTCCAAATTAATGAAAAGTCCCTGGAGTACTGTCAATATCTAATGAAAACCCTAAAGAAATTGAGTAGAGCATTACTATTAAACTACCAAAAAAAAAAAAAAAAAAAAAAACCAACCCCACAACCTGCATATGCATTATTTAATGAAACCTTTGCTAAATCTTTTTGTTTAAGCCATATATTTTTGATGCAATATCAATAGTTGGATTAACTTCTCATCTAACACCACTAAGGTGAATTGTATGATATGAATTCAAGCTGAATGGCAGGTGAATCTGACCTTTATTGAGCACACAGACTCTATTTCTCAGCGCATATATATATATATATTTTTTTAAGCTGCTAATGTCGTGAAAACTACAACTTGGAATGAGCTCAAGCAAATACCCTCTACCAGGAACACGGAGCCATTTCTGTAGTTCTAGTTTAAGTGGCTGTGAGGGCAGAGCTCCTCCAAGCTCCTGCTGACCAGGAGGGATGGGACAGCCTTGCAGGGCAGAGAGCTCCCCAACAGAGATATCCATATCCCAGCAAATCTGCCCTCTTCCATCCAGGAGAGGGCACTGCTTCCCATGTCCACAGAACCGGACATGGACACGTACGGGCGGAACAGGAAAGTTCGCGTGGTAACTTAAAACTCGGTCGACTTGCCCAACCAGTTGGTTATTTTTGTGATAAAGCTGATCTTCAGAATGAGTTGTGTCATCCAGCCGCCACCGCAACAGCAATGCAACGTGACAGACAACAACCATGCAAGCAAGTTTATTTTCATCGTCCCCAAGGTGTGTTGAGCAATACATAGATAAATACATAATATATATCAAAATAATATGTAGAAAAATAAGGCATTTTCTGGCACATATAACTCTCTGTTAAAAAAGGTGGGATGACCGAAAGAAATTTAGTGTGTAAGGTAGGTGTGAAATAAGGATTAAATTTAAGAATACATGAGTTTTATGAATATTTGGGACTTCTCATTTGCCTTTTCTTTAGTAAAGCATATTATAAACAAGCATATTAACATTTAAATTAAAGCGAATGCCACCTAATACTAACACTGCCTGTAAGGACAGCCCTGCTATGGATGGCTCACAAAGATAAAAATAATAACAAATACGCTACAGATTGAACCTCTGATCCTTAAGTGTTTGAAATCCCTATATGAATCTCCCGAGACAGCTCTCCTTTCCTATAAGGAGTCCTCCAGCAACAAAGAGAGAAGATCAAACCTGACATCTGTGATTTTTTGAAACTAAAGAGGCCAAGATGAGGGGAGGAAGAAGTCTGGTTATGCAAGACACAAAGAAGTCAGAGCAAAAGAAAGAACAGAACGCTGCATGCTAGAAAGTTGCAGTTTCACAAGTGGAATTTTCCTCTTTTAAATAATAGAGAACAAAAGAATTCAAAATTCTGAGTAATTCTAATAGGGAAAAAAAAAGTGTATCTATTGATATAAACAGAACAGAAATAGGAAAATGTGAAAATGAGGAAGAGATCACTGGGTATAATAATTTGAAGGATGGCAATCTTACCTAATGCTGTTGGAAACATCTTGGAGCCCCAAGGCAGGCAGCGTGCTGGGTTGGGGCACCCCTAACCTCAGCCAGGGGAGCCACGCACACAGTGACTCTGCACTGAGATAGAGCAGGGGACACAAACAGGCCCATGCACAATTTCCATGGACAACAGCCATTTTCTGTGAAAATGGGGTTTATGTTCAAAGGACTAACTTCTCTTTTCTATTTTGCATATGGATTTCTCTAAGGGAAAAAGACTAATGAGATCTTAATTCGGAGGTTGGTTATACGCAGAACAGTATTATCAGCACGCTATACAAAATATTATGAAGTCAGACATATGAAGCCACTGAAATTGAAAGAAGAGGTCGAGTATGTTCTCATTTTCTAAGATTTTTTTTCTTACCCCTCAAAAAATACTGTTTGAAAACTGCTATTCTATGGTCTGCCTTAAAATCATGTAGAGATTTCTGTAAATCGGGAAACATAAATAGTACAGAATAGTAAAATTAGATTGTAAAATATTGTAGGGCTGTACTGTGACAGCCCCAGCACACTGACTGCATAAGGCACTGATTGCATGCAGTATTCTAAGCCTTTCCACATCCACGCCTTTCTACATTTTCATTATTTTACCAAAGAGAAAACAAACAGGAAAAGGACAATTGAAATGGGGGTTTGGAGAAGCATACGATGAACATGAAACAGTTGCGAGGGAAGTGAAAGATGGCTATATAGGGATAAAGGAAATGAGAAGGGTGTAATAAGGAAAAGAGACCCAGCAATTCATACTAATTTGATTTGCTTTTTGCAGTAACAAGCTCTGATATCTGTAATCCAAACAAGCACATGGAAACAAACCCAGATTTAAACCAGGCAAAACCATTGCCCTCTATTTCACAGGGACCATTACTGGGTGCCAACCACCTGCAACACCAAGCAGGCTCCCAGGAACACAGGGAGTGCTGACACTTGGCAAAGGTCGTGTTTTCCACCCCCTACAGAGCAAGCTCCGAGTATGGAGGAGCTCCGCTTCTTACTACTGGATCCATCTGAAAAGCCATAGGGTTAACGTGAGGATTTTACATACTGCATTTATAATTTCCATCTGCAGTACTCAGCAGGAGCTGGGTGCACCATAAACCTAACTTTCATTTATGAGCTCTATGAGGCAGAGAAGAACCATCACTCTTATGCTACAGGCGGGAACTCAAGGCACAGCAAAGCTATGGCCTGTCTCAGAGGAATTGGGCGCATCACGGGGACTTAGCTCTCCACATTATTCTGAAGCCGAAGGCCCAAGATCACCCTGGAAGTCAATAAAAGGAAAACAGACACTACAAAACTCTTCTTTTCAGAAAGGTAATAGTAACGGATGGAAAAAAAAATGCATTTTGCATTATGTCTAAAACAAGATTCAATACCAAGGAAGAGATGCCTGTATGAACCAGAAGGGCATAGTACAACCCTATTCTGGGAGAATGGACTTTCCCCAGTCAAATCATGAGGAAGAGAAAACAAAACAAAAAGAACTATATGCATCTGGAGGCAGCTGCCAGATCTGTTGATCAGTTAGGCCTATACTTTCTTTAATGTTTATATAATAGCCTAGGCGCTGTGTATACCGCTGGAGATAAACGAACGGGATTTGCAGGTGATGGTCATGCCATGAGTAGGCAAGTCCCAACTATAAGCTACAGGATCAGGTCCTTAAAATAAAAAACAAGCTCCCTGTGGGGATAAACGTTTATGCTGTACACTGCTCTACACCGTAAAATGTTTCTGTACCCCATAGAGTCTTGAAAGCCTCGAGTTCCCGAGTAAACAACAGCTGTAAACGCAGTCTCATATTCCCTTCTGAAATCCATCTAGCCTCTCCCATCCCTTCCCACGTCCTGCTCTCCTGAGACGAGCGGGGATGGTTCCCGGTACCTATTTCGGTCTCCCAGACAGCACACAGCATCCGTGGCTTGGCAGCGCCCAGACACAGCAGCCCCATTAGGGAGCAGCGCCTCGTCCATGCCCTGCTGCCCTTCCCAGCCTCCCGCTGCCCTTCCCAGCCTCCCGCTGCCCTTCCCAGCCTCCCGCTGCCCCTTCCCAGCCTCCCGCTGCCCCTTCCCAGCCTCCCGCTGCCCTTCCCAGCCCTGCGGCAGCCGCCGCTCCGCACGGTCCCGGCCGTGTCCCCTGCGAGGCGGCGGCCGCCTCGTGAGGCGGGAGCGGGGCCTGGGGAGACGCCGGGTACTGCCGCCTGCTGCGGCGAGGACGAGACAAAAACGCAGCAAAATAAAAATAAATACAACACAATAAACACAATAAACACAATACAAATTAATAACACTATGAAGAGGCTGGGCGGTTTCCCAGGCCCGAGGACAGCCGCGCGGGCGACGCCGCGAGGCGGGCGCCCCCGGCCCGGCCCGAGCGCG
>VZSG01000024.1:1686045-1727049 GCA_013398315.1 Nothoprocta pentlandii
GGGGCCTGCGGGGGCGGAGCGGCGGCAGCCCCTGCGCCCCCCGCGGGATCCCGGCTTTTAATGCCGGGCCGCGGGTGGATCCCCGTTTATCCGGGCTGTGTAACGCAGAGCTCGCCTTATTGCCCGGTGGCTCCCCTCGCCGCCGAGTGGGTGGCTCCGAAGCGGCGCTCGTGCCGGGCTCGCTGCCGCCTCTCGGGCGTGGGGAGAAGCGGCCGCTTCCCGCGGGGTGCAGGGAAGGCGCTCGGGGCCCCAAGCGGGGCCCTGCGTGCCCGGGGTGGCACTGGGGGGGGTGGCTGGGTCGCTACGGGGGGGTTAATGGTTGTGGTGTCACCATCGCCCAGCTTGGGATGGTGGGGCAGGTCAGGAGCTTGGGGAATGGTAACATGAGTGTGCAACCCTTCAAGCTGCTCCTTCAGGCATCCGGATGCGTTCGGAGAAGAAAACTAGGAGAGTAGTAACGTTCTGGAGACACCAGCGCGCTGCGGAGGACGTGTCTGGCATTGCTGAGGGCGATGTGATTTAAGTTACGTGCGCTCGCGGCAGCGCTGCCCGGCTGGGCCTTGCTTTACAGGCACCTCTGGAGCCCGGCGGGTTGTGCCAGGCTCTGCCCAGTGACCACGCACACAGTTGGGTGCAAACTAAGACTAATGCCTAGGTGGCCATCTTTGTGCCGGCACTGAAGAGTCCAGAGCCAGCACTCTGCAATCCCTTGTACCCTGGGAGCAAAATTTGTATTTGAAGGTGGTGCCCAAAGGGTTTGAGTCCCTTTCCCCTTGCTTTATACAGGAAAAAGAGAAACCTTAACCTAGGCAGTTGCACCATACTGAGATCCGTACTGAATTCCCTTGCTGTAAAGGTGGGGTCCAGAGAATCAACCTTTCTCCTTGCCTGTTTAGCCTGTGTGTGGAAGGGGATCAGCACAGAATACTGGAAACAAATAGCATTATAAAATAGTCTTTGAGGTACACATCATTTTTTTTTTTTCAGATGTAAAGCCACAGTTCTTATGGAACTTAAAATTATGTATTTTTTTATACTAAGGCCTTTAAGAGTTTCATATTTCATCTTTCTCTGTCATTATCAAGCTACATAGTGCTAGTATACTGATGTAGTACCTATAAAAGTGCTGTTTACAGTGCTTAACTCCCTTATTTTGGATACATAATTTAGGTATTTATCTATGGTTCTCTGTTACAGGCAGTTTGTTGTGGACGTTTGTGCTTTTGAAGCCAGTCAAGCTATGGTATCAGTACCAAGAGCATAAAAACATTTGGAGTGAGATGGTGAATGGAAAGATAACTGAATACTACACATCAAAAGAGAAAACATTTTTGTCTCCATATTTAGTGTAATTAAGTGCTTCTTAACCCTTGTTCTTATATCTTTTTTCGTAAATAGTGATGCTAAACTTGTCACATAGAAGAAATATAAGCCCCTTTGTGAAGGCAAGGTGGCTCACATTATGCACCCTTCAAATTATTCTTACTTGAAACTTTGAGCATAAAGAGCAGTGCCTGTTTATTTCTCTGCAGATGCAATATGGGCAAAAATACTATTTTTTGGCACTTGGAAGGAGCACATACAGGCTTTGCTCTATGAGTTCATCTCCTATTCATCTGTGGACTGAAAGAGGATGGTTTTAAAAAGCACTTAAAATAATTTCAAACTTGAGCAACAGAAGCATTTTTGCTCTGCTTGCTTTATTATTTCCAGTTTTACTAGAACCTCTCACACCTTAACTTGAGGAGTCAGGTATTGAGAATTTAATGAAGCTCCTTTTAACTTTGTATCTCTTAACCTATTTTACAGCTTAAATACTTATACCAGCAGCAATTTCTTGGTCAGAAAGGCTCTCTGGAATAGGATTTAGATAAAACAAATTTACCTTTTGTGCTGAAAACCTTTAAAATTCTAAGGTAGATGAGAGACTGCATCTTTAACAAAGATGAAGTGGGTAAGTTAGTTTAGGCACTAACTCAACTAGTTAAATGTGTTGGAGCTGCTGTGCTGTGCTTGTATTAACACTTTAAAATGAACATGTGAGTATTGGTGATTCGCATCTCACCTTAAATTCTAGTCTAGATAAGAGACAAAGTTGAGCAATTATTGCCTTCTGCTATCATTTAATTAATTTGCTATCATGTTGGTGCTAAGTGAAAGTCTAAAGCAGGAAAACCTATTTTGAATACAAATACTAGATTGCAGAGTAGTGAAAAAAATGGGTGAAGTAGCCTCCCTTTTTTTCCTTCTCTTTTTCCTTTAGATAACAGGCTTTGGCAAAGGCTGGCTAGTGTTGCAGTAGGTAGGCAAATCCTCACCTTCTCTCTGTTTATAAGCACCTGCCAGTGACTAGTGAATAGAAACATGCTAAAAAGTGTGGTGGTCATCGAAAGGCTGATAATGATGAGCGAGTGTAGTTCAGCAGGCATATTAAAACGTGACTTATTTCTATGTTTTTATATAGCATTGTATGTTATGCTTTAAAGAAATGATATAATGCCAGCCTTGACTGATAACAAGGATAAATTGGCCATCAGTTTCTTTGTTGTAGAAATCTGGTGTTTTCCCACTTACCTGAAAGCTAGATGCTAATGGATTACGTATAACCAGACAGTAGCTGGTCCTGTCCCTAGATTAATCCATTGGTGGCAGACCCAGCTCCTTGCTAGCAATTAGAGAGTTGCTGGTATCTCTACAACAACTGCATTTATGAAGTGTGAATATCTACATGAGCAGATATCTGAAGGAGCAATTAATTTGTAGCTTGCTTGAATACAAAATACCATTCAAGAAGAGCCAGGAGGTTGATGCTAAATTCAAAGTACTTCATTTTTGTGCTTTTACTATTCAAAGATAAAGGGATTTGTTTCAAAGTCTTTTATGTTGTTTTAATTTACAGGCAAAAAGAGATAAAGGAAGAATAACAGCAAAACAGCTTGTGGGAGTCTACCATATGACATGTTTCAGCTTTCAGGGTTCTAGAGCATTGCTCTGGGGTTTGCCTTGCCATTACATATAGTGGTCTTGTTACATATGGCAGTTTTCTGGCTCTTGCCAGCTCAAAAGATGCAAAGTGACTTTCTTGCTTTTTGGAAAAATTTTGACTATTTGATCTTCAGACTCAGAAAAACTTCATTGCCTTGATTTGTTTGGGTAGTGTTAAGTGCTGGAAATCAAATTCACTGTAACAGAAGCTTTAAATTGCAGTCGTGCTTCAGTGTTTAAAATGGATGTTGAAGAGTACAGATGGGAGGGTTGTGCCTTCATCCCCCCCTTGCCTTGAAGGTGTGATGTATGAGAATGAGATGTGTTCTACTATGACACTTGTATCAGTAACGTAATTTTTAAAGAATATCCATTTTCTGCTAATGCATGTACTCCTAAGTCATAAAATGGTCTGCTGAGGTCAGAGCAGGTTCAGTGACTGCAACAGGACTGTGTGAATAAAAAAGCTAGACTATATCTATTTAGCTAAAAGTAAGCAATGCAGGTAAAACTTTTAAATTGTAGCTGTTTTGGTAGAGATATCTGCTCAGGCTCTCAGAGTTTGAGTGTGGTACCAGTTTGCAGGGGCAGTGGCCAGTGCACTAGAGTGCCTGGGCCTCTCTGCACAGGGACCCTATCAAGCTGGAGAAATGGGCTGCTGGACAAGTCCCGAGTCCTGCCTGTGGCATGGAATAACCCTTGCAGCAGAACCTGGGAGCTGACTGCAGAAAAAGCAGGTTAGAAGAAAAACAACTACCTGTCCAAGGGAACAGCACATTGAACATGATTCAGCAGTGCCCTTGGAGCAACAAAGTCCAACTGCATCCTAGGTGCATTATTAAGAATGTGGCCAGCCTGTTGAGGAAGATGATTCTTCACCTCTGTTCTGCACCTGAGAGGCTGTATCTGCAGCTCTGTGTCTGACTTTGGGCCCTCCAGTATAGGGGAGACACTGATGTACTGATGTGAGTGCAGCTGAGAACCATCAGGATGGTCAGAGGGCTGGAGCACGTGGGGTGGGAGGGAGAACTGGGGGTGCCAAGAACAGGAGTTAAAGGGGAGTTCTACCTCTTATCCCCAAATAGCTGGTGGGAGGCTGTGGAGAAGAGCTTGGCTTTGCTGAGAAGTCTGCAGGAATAGGATGAGAGGTAAGGGACACAAGTTGGGACATGGGGAATTCTGACTAGGTTCAATGAAAATTTTTTTTGCCTGGTAGTAGCTGAACGTTCCCGCAGATTGCACAGAGAGCTGGTGGGATCTCCATCCCTGGCTGTGCTCAAAACTTAGCTAGGTGAGTGTCTGAGTAGCTGCTGTAATCAGGCTGGCTTTGAGCAGGAGTCCAGCAAGACCAGATGCCCTCCAGGGGTCTTTTCCGACATGAAGCCCTACTCTAGCACAAGATTTTATTTTTTGTTGTTGTTCATAAAAGGGTTGCAGCTGTTGAAAAACAGCATGAGGGTGGAGACTGTACCCAGATGCCACATTCATTAAAACTTTTCCCCTTATAAACAAACTGAATAATTTTGAAATAGGTTTTTTCTTTTCAAGTTTCCACTATTATAAAACAATAAGAAATTCTGTTTATTTCCAAACCTTTTTTTTATGAGCAATTGGAGTGAAATTATCTTGAACAAACCCTGTTTTGAAATCTTGAAGGTAGAACACATAGGAGATCCATAATGTTGTTTTAAACTGCTTTTCTCTGAACTACAAAGATCATTTTAAAGTACTTCCTTGTGAGATCCTTGCCATTGTATATTCCTGAGGAGATTTTTTTCTACATTGAGTTTCAAACCTTGCCTATGGTCATAGGCATAAATATATGAATGAAACGTATATAAGACAAGTTGAGCTGTTTCTTACAAATGGAGATAGTAAAGGCATTTCAGTGCCCGTCTAGATTATTTCCTACTTTTGATTTTCTGAATTCTAGCTAGTGCATGCTTGGTTATGTCTTCCAGTTTGTCCTGGAAAGCAATGCAGAAGGATTGTGTGCATCTTCAGGCCTTAGAGGCTGCTATTAACCAATTCCTTGGGCAGTTACGGAGTAGTTTGCTCAAAACAAAGTGCATTTACTAGTGTTTTAAGAAAACTACTTACTCTTTTCCATTCTTAGGTGATCTTTCTGAATCATTGTTTGATTTACATCTTTATACCTGCATAACTAAACCATGTAACTGTTCTCAAGCTTTATGAACATCTACATATATGAACATTTACAGGATTAGAATTATTTAAATATCAATAAGCACTAAAATTATGAGTAAAGATGTATAAATGACTTCAATCTTTCATTTAAATCTGTGATACAGAATACTTGGTTTATAATGTTAGAGATTTACAAATCATTTGACTCGACCTATGCATCTCTGATAGGAATAATTGTGCAAGGAAGGCAAGGCCTATTACTTATCTCTGTGTTCAGTTAATGGCTCTTCTTGTGTCAGTATGTATCAAACTGAGTCCAGATTTCTAGGGAAAGTTTGTTACTTTACCAAAATCTTTAGGGTTTTGCAATAAGTGGAGAGCAAGAAAAACTGATCTCCATTTTATTTGGGTTCATTTGGCTGTCTTGCATCTTCTCGGGATAGAAGGCAGTGTCCCAAAAGCCTGCAGGAGCGGGTTGGGCACGGGCTGTAGGACCGAGGTCATTTAGGATTAGGGTTTAGAGTGCAGTCATGGAATGGAATCGCTGTCTTGCTTTGTGGAACTGCTCTTAGTAGAAATTAGCTGAGTCCTTCAGCCTTGCCAGTCTCCTGTTCATTTTTCTGTGCTTGTTTTGAGGAGTTTGGCTTTTATAGCAAAGTGGTGAAGGAGTCTTGAGGTTAGTTCACTTTTTTGTTCTGAATAATTTTAGACTGAACAAAAAACCTGACACTTTATTGTAGTAAATATGTATAACAATAAGTTATGCTAATGCTAATAAGTACTGATCAGCAGTCCTGTCGAGTCATTTCTGAAAGTTTTTCAGTTGTGCTAAACTTGTTAAACTAGTACAGATACATTGTGTAGTTCTGTAAGTTATATTCACTAGATTACGTAAGAAATCTAGAAACTCTTTATCTAGTAAGACTTGTTTATTACTACACTTTTTCATTTTTACACTAACAGTTCCTTTCAGTTTTAAACAGAGATATTTTCCGTTAAGCTTCATAGTTAATGCACAGAATATCTTTATCTTTGAGAAGCTAGGCAAAACTTTGCAAAACTTTTACTGTTGCTCAGAAAGGCAAATAAGCAATTTGGGTCTTTTATGACAAAGACTGTCATTACCAGAGAATTTTGATAACATTTTATAGGGCACTGTAGGAATATAGTCTATTTTGCACTTAACTAGCATGTCTCTTTCAAATCAAATCGTGGAAAAACTTAGCAGTTTTAATACTTGAAATATCTGAATTGGGAGCACTTGAATGAGCTTGCCATGAGACTTCTGTGAAGGGTTGTCTGCTTAATAAGGAACATCAGTCTGCAAACAACAAAACTTGTTTGAAGGCCGGATTAGTTTCTCTTATTTTATGGCCTATGGATTGCTTCTTACTAGTCATCAAAGTATCTGCAGAGAAGAAAGATGTCATGAATATCCTTAGCTGCAGAAGAGCCTTTATTTGGTGCTTATGCTTTACTCGACACCAGAGAACTTGCATGAAGTCCCACTGTGCAACTCCTGTTTGGTTCTGCTTGTGCACGGGAGGGCTGAGCTACCATTCGGTATCATCCTCCTCCTGGCACGTCAGTAGGGCTACCTGGTCCATCTTTATTGCCACAAGACACATAGGAAACTAGTTTCTACCCTGTTTTGGGTTGGTTTATATTTTTTGTTAAGTTGTCTAATAAATTTGACAGCTTGTTTGGAAAGGACTGATTCATGATTGTATAAGTCTTACTACTTTTAAAAAAGCTTAAGGATAACATGCAGTTGGGTTATGAAATACTTTTGTGCAGTAGTTTATGAGAAACAAAAGGGTTTGGTCCATATTTTCTTAAATAGGTTTTATTGGCCAAGCTGTGTATAGAGACCTCATTACTTTCACTGTTTAGCTGGAAGTGAACTGTGAGAAAACCTCTCTTTAAGCTCCAGTTGTCACCTAGAAGGGGGGTCCCGTGCACTGCGCTCAGGATGGACCCGGCTCTCGCACTACCAGTCCCGCTGTGTTTCATGCTCCCTCCCAGGCATTACACGTGGACACGCAAAGGTGCACGTTCTGCGCTGGGTCTGGCACTAGTGCCAGCGCGCGCCGTTGTGTACGCGGCGCTCGGGGCAGAGCTTTGCCACCCTAACCCCCTGCCCCAGGAGCCGAGGCAAGCGGCGGCTGTATAACCACGCTTGGAGCCTCTCTCAGCAGAGCTGGGTCACTTACACCTCTGCGTGCCCGACTGACGTAGCCGTTTTGTCAGAAGTAGTTTAGGCGGGCGCCAGAGCTGGAGTTTCGAGGTTCTCTGAAGCTGCCCAAAGGCAGTGCCGAGCAGCAGTGTCACCTTCCCCCTGCGCTGCTCTCCTCGTGCTGCTGCTCTGCCCCTTCTCCCGCGCTTGCACGGGGCTCGTGGAGAATCACAGCAGGGAGCTGCAGTAAAGCAAGGCTCTCTTAGTAAGAAAGTGCCTTGAACTCGTGTGTTTGACAGTTAGATGAACATTTGCACAATCCTTCCCCCTTTTTTATGTTAGTTACACCAGGAACAGGAGGAAGGTAGGACCTTAGCAGCCAGCTGTTAGGCTGGCTTCAGCTGCCATGGAAATGCAACCTCTTATATGTCTTGGCAGAGATTTTTATTTTTTTTTTTAAATACTTATTTTTACTAAAGTTTTGTTAAAACTTCTTGATGTTTGTTCAAAGAGAACACTTACAAAATGAAAAGCATATATATTTATATATGTATGTAAAAGATGTCTTGTATACTGGTGCTGGGAGGGGTCTCTTAAGTACGCTCCTTTATATACTTAGTGTATGTATTAAAATGGAATTTTAAAATTTAAACTTCACCTGGATTTAGATTAATGTTAAACCACTCCATTAGAGAATAATTTTGTAGAAATGCATTTAATAAGTAAAACTGTGATGGATGTGAAAATTCTAGTATGAAGCTATTACCTGTATCAACAACAAAATTGCAGTGTCTGTGTTCGCACCTCCTTGGATATATTCAAATATAAGTTACATATTGTACTGGCCAATGAGCAAAGGGCCTCTTTGGTATGAAAAAGTCATCTGATTTATTTTTTCTAAAATAGTGCCACTAAAACGTGTCTGAAAGGCATGTAGGAAGATGCTTGTAAGGCGGTAAGATGAATTGGAATGTGAAATGTGGATAACCTTCAAGACTGAAAGTGACACGAGTCAAAAACCATGAGAGCCTTTTAAGAAAATGAAATTCTTTGTATTGACCATCTCTTAGGTAGGAAAACAGATATATATATATTTTAAGTGTGTTTTAGTTGGAGTTCTTGTCCTCGCTCTGCCCTTCTCAGCACTTGGCTGTTCAATAGCTCTTGCTCGGGAGGTCAGCGAGCGCCCTGAGGATGCGACTGAGATCTCCTCCTACCTATGGATGAGGCAGGGCATGTGCTTCACAGCCGTGACAGTAACAGTTGGTGATGCTTCTGGCTGGCTTCTTAATGGTCACAATCTTTGTTTTTTAGGTTGCTGGAGGTGTATTTTATTCCAGCTTCTTAAATTGGGAGGGAGTCGGTCTGAAGTTATGGTTCTGAGGTATTGAACTATTCCACCTTGCTTTAGGAGCACTTTAATATTGAGACTGGGAAAAAATAATCAGCATTTTTACACAAACCCCAAAGTTTTTGAAGTTGCATTAGCTGTTTTGCTGCAGCATGGTGTACTGCACTTGGCTTTACTGCCTAGTGAAGTGATAAATTCTGTGTGTTTTTATTCCGTTTTCTTGCAAAAGAATGAGCTATATAGATGCAACGCCCTCTTTCTGAGCGGCTCTTGGGGAGCAAAGGGTTGAGAAGCTGCTGTGCTGGCTTGCAAACAAGGCATGTGATGCAGGGATATGGGAAGGAAAGGCTGGGGAGGTTGACTTGGCAGCCTGAGAGGTGAACTAGGATCCTTCCTCTTTGATCTACTGGTGATGGAGTCAGCTGAATAATTGGGGAAGAGTTGAGAGTTAATGCTACTGGCAAATATGACAGAATAAAATTAGTGGGAATATTCACAAATTTGCAAGGAGTTGGTAAAACAGGGTAAGAGTGAACTATTAAAATAGAGATATTAATTATTTAATGGAATAAACATTTACTGAAAGATTTGAGTTTTCCAATCAAGGCTTCCAGTTAACTTTGATTTCACATGACCATTTGCAAAAAAAAAAAAAAGAGAAAAAAAAAAAAATTTATTTACCTGGGAGCCAGGCTGCAGGAAACTTTCGTGTATTCACATCTTGATAGCAACCACACCAATACAGCAGTACTGGCTTGTAATACTTTAAACATCTCCAAAGATATCATTTTTTGCCAGCTGTGAATGTCTTCAACATTTTCCTAAGAAATGTTCTAAGAAATGACAATGTCCTGCATTATAAAGTTTTCAATAGTAGTAACCTCCAAACTCCTACCCAAACATAAAGTGTCACCGCACTTTGTGTACAATTATTGGGCATAAAGTCCCTAAGTTTATTTTCTCCTCCTCTTTCTCTCTGCTAGGTTTTAGTAGCACTGGAAAGCTCTTGAAAGTTCATGACTATTATAATGAAATCTAATGAGGTGTTTTTTCTTTAACTCTATTAAGATATTTTCATGTGAAACTTTGTTTCGGAATGGAGCTATTGTCGTAGAATATAAAGGATTTAAAGGCAAAGAAGAGTTTTATAAGATATTAATGATACCATTAGATGCATTTAGCTAACACAGCATTAGACTAGTGAAATATTTTTTACTTAAATTAACCAATTAAGTAGTGATTGTTATAATATCAGAATAAGGGCAAATATGTTTTAATGAGATATAGTATTTTTTCATTAAAATAGGCCAGCTGCCATGTCTTAGGGCATTCAAAACTACCTACTTTCCATTTGTAAATCTTAGTTGTTTTAAATATAGTCAAAACTTGTATTAGATGAATCCGAAATTGTTACTGTGAATTGACTTCACAAAGAAGTCATAAGGTAATTTAAAACTTCTGTCCAAAACAAAGATGAGAAGAACATTTTTTTCATTGGTAAAATTTGGAAGCAATTGGTGGTAGGAAACAATGTTTTATGTGCAGTGCTCTTTTGTCAAAGCTGGTAGGCTCTATCCATGCTGAGGACATGCTGGAGAAATCCTTGAAGCTTCTTCCTTAGTATTACCTGAAACTTTAAATGACCTGTAATGTGCAAGTCACTAGTCTTAAAAACTAGACAGTTGCAGCTTTAACACTTAGCTGCTTTTATTGCTGCCAGGCCCATATATCTGGGAAACTACCCTGTGTGTATCTTTTTTAGCTCTGGAATTGTGTTTTGTTTTATTTATATTTTTTATGTATGTATTTATATATATAAAAATCTAGGGAGTTTCCAATGAAATAAGCCTTACTTTATTTGGTATCATGTACATTTTTCTCAGAAAGTAGAGAATCGTGTCGCAGGATCTGGGAATTAACCACCCTAAATATCAGGCTGCAGTTAATGAATTGCTATATGGAATAGTGACCTTATTTTTTAATTTTATTTTACACACAGTAGTTTTCAGAAATAACCATTGTGTTTTCAATTGAGACGCTAATTCTGTTAATTTTTTTTTTCCCTTTGCATCATTAGTACCCTTGTAGTTACTAACTCCTTGTTGATGTGTTAAGGGCTCGTAGACCAGGGTGAATCAAGAGAAGCTCCCACTGGTTTGTGAGGAGGAGTGAGGCTGTGAGGTGCAGACTTCACTGTAGGGAAGGAGGGCACTACAGGCAAGTCCTCACGTTAGCACAACACCACATGTTTTCTGCACATGGAAGATATTTAGATGAGAGAAGCTGGGCAAAGACACGTCCGAATGTTAGTGGTCAGCAGCTCCTGGGTGATGCAATGCCCAGTCCTTGGGAAGCTGCTAGTCATGGCACTGCTCACTTATTTCAGGATTTGTTAGCCAAGTGACTGAGTCACCAAATAGTTACCAGAGCACCAGGAAGTGATGCTGTTTTAGACCTGGTGTGGAAGAGTAGCAAGGTCTCTATAGGAGAGGTGCCTCTAGAAAATGAGCTTGGGTTGTGTGACCACTGGTTGGTTCATAAATTCTGCAGCCAAGATCACAGCTGTCCAAAGGCTGCACTTAAGAGCTTTGCTTGTTGGTGCCTCTGCAAAGACAACTCTGATGACTGTTGAGGAGACTAGGAGGTTATGCTTTTGCAGGTATTAAAAACTATAACTTTATCCTTCAAGGCCTTCATTAAGGGGAAATATTTTAGAAAACAAATCTATATGTATTGAAATGACCATTCAGCTGAAGTTACGTATTAGCCATGACTATAGGGGTGAAGGAAAAAAGTAAGGATTTCCAAAATTGGGCTGAGTTGCATTGTGGAAAGACTATAAAATAGTATGAAAAGATAGTTCAGCTGCCTAAGTAAAGTCTGTTGTTATATGAGGGGATAGATAAGTGTTGTTAAATGTGAGGTGAGTTTAAGCATAATTCCTCAGTTAAATGAATCCCTGTTGAATACTAGAACACTATAACATAGCCTGCTATTTTTCCTTGGATATGGTATATGGAAAAGGGAATATGGAAATAGCCACAGTGGTGCTAGTAAAACAGTTCTGTGATCTTAGGTGCGGTGGAAACTGGGGTCGCTGATTTTGAAAATGCTGCTCATAAACTTAGTGATGGCGTTTTGGGTCTTACCAAATTAAGCAGGTCAAGGAGTGTATGTTGTGAAGAACAGCTAGTGTAGTATTTGCTAAAATGGAGTATGAAGTAAATATCTAAGCAGCTACCACAACGTATTGGGTCGTCCACAAAATATAGAAGTTTAAATAAGATTCTCTAAAGTAGAAAATTGAATAAACTTCAGTGTGTGTTAAGCAAATATAGATTGAAATTGGGGGAAAAAAAATGCTGTACATAGATTATAAACTTACCTGAATTATTTTGAAAGCTTTTAACAATTATAAGATGTGGAATGACCTGCCAATTGCAATAGCAGTGGCAAAAAGAAAAAAAAGGCTGGAAAGTGCACAAGAGGGACATGCTCTGGGCAAGAGGGTCTGGATCCAGAGCCGGTTCCTTGTGGCGCCCCAGCTGTTTTGGGAAGGCGATCATACCACACTGGTCATTCTGCTCCCTAGAAACACTGAGGGGGGGGAAATAGAAGAAAACCTTCCTTCAATGCTGTTTGCTCACAAAGCTTCTGTGAACAATCGTGGAAAGGAGTGCAATCTAAAAGCTTAAAAATGTAAGGAATATAATTTAATAAACTCTATTAATAACTTCTTCCTTTGTTGTCTTACCTAAAGTCATAAAAAGCAACAAGAGATCTGGTGTGGAAAAAGCTAGTTTGTGATGTACACCTTGTGAAACAATAAATACTTAATTCCAGTTCTGGAGACAGATGGTGCATTTGTTCTTTGTAGCAACATGGTTAAAACTTTGCAGAAACTGGCCCTAACTATGGAGCTGCAGAACCTGCGCCTCTTACTTATGACTTAAGTGATTTTTGTTTTTGCTCGTTTGTTTTATCCAAATTTTATAGCCAACCGTTTCTAACTATAGATGCCCAATCCACTGGTGATTTGGTAGCTTTTCCTTCAGTGAGATTTCTTACCTCTTGAATAGAGCTCGTTATATCTGTGAGCTTCTGTAGTCAGAGGAGTCTGCTCTCTGCCTTGCTGAGAGGGACTGAGCCTGCAGGACAGAGGGAGCTGATCTGGCTTGTGCCGAGCAAATTCAGCATTGTCAATAGTTCATGTTCTGGATCTAAGCACCATCAGCTTTATCCGACCTAACTCTTTTTTTCTTAGTTTTCACCAGCACTATGTGCTCAGAGGGAGAAAAGAGAAGTGAAGCTGTCCAGGGCTTTTGGAAAAATTGCAAGGCTCTAGGAAAATGATGTGAAGTTTTTATGGGAAATAATGTAGTATCCAGGAAATCCCTGTTTCATTCAGTGAGCATGGTGTACAGAAGTAGCAACTTTTGAAAAACTTACCTCCTAAAAACTTAGTGATATGTCTGAAAATCCTTCTGAAAGTAGATTCTGCTTTGCAGTGCCGAGGAGATTGCTGCTGGGGGGTTTGTATGAGCCTGGCTAATACTACTGCCTGAGTTTGGAAAAGGAACACAGTTTGACTGGAGCGTGCAGTTCTGGCTAAGGTCTTCTGAAAAATTATTTCTGCGATACATATGTTCTCTTAATGTCAAAATAGTGTGTGTTTATTTTGTAGACAAGTTGGTATAGGGTGTGAAATTGCTGAGGAGGTGACAATGAAATTCAAATGTGTCGAAAAAATAGTCATGTACACCTAAATATTAAAGACTTCAGTTCTATTTGGATCATCATTTTGTTTAAAAATAGCGAGCGCTCCATCTGGGGAAGTCTTCCTATGTTCCAGTGAAAATAACTGTTATGTTGCCAATAGCTTTTTTCATTGTTTAGAGCTATTAAATGTTATTCTGTTATTTAAGATATTTAAAATAAATGGCTGACTAAAAATGATTGTTTTGAAATGTAAACAATGACAAATTATGAGAATTTAGATACATAGATCTAAATCTTTAGATATAACTTTAGATACTGTATTGCAATGTTACTTTAGCAGTTGTATAATATTGAAAACTCTAATACTTCACAGACTTGTCTGTTTTTAATGAATTACAAGTCCAGCTGCAGCTTAGCCATCTGATTTAAGTTAAAAACTATTAAAAAAAATTATTTTTGAGGAAATCTGTGTATCAAATGCTTACTCACGACTCTTTTTGTTTCTCTGTTTATTTTCAAGACGAGCAAAAATCAAATTAAAGTAGATCTTGTAGATGAGAATTTTACAGAATTAAGAGGAGAAATAGCAGGACCTCCGGACACACCGTATGAAGGCAAGTAATCTTTTTGTGAATGAAGTCATTGTATACCTCAAGATGCCTTGAGATGCTTTGTCTGTAAAAAATAACTTACAGCATAAAAATGTAGAGCTACATGTAGAACTACAATTTAAAAAAAATTAAGAAGTTTCTTAAATACAAATTTTATTTGTGTTAAGTGTTAAGTGTTTCATTCCAACTTCTCTAGCCCTTGAACGCACATCTATTCTATGGCAGGACAGACTTTCCTACATCAAAGATGAATTTGCATTTTTAAGATGTGCAACATATATTGATGAGTTTTTAGTTAGGTGTGTGTATGTATATATATATTTATATTTGAAATGAGAGCCTACTGTAACTGTACATGTATTTCTGTGGTCTAATGTGATTGTCATTCAAACCAAAAGTGTTGCATTTTGGTATGTTGGGGAGCGATGCCATTGTAAGGAAAATTTGGGGTTAATCTGTGACATCCCTGGATTTGTATATTTAATTTAGACTAGGATTGGGGAATTGGAGAACTTGATGCCTGTTATTGTCTTTAGAAATTACACTTGATGACTTTCTACTTTGTTCTGGGTAGCTGTCATTAACCATACATCTCTTTAGTCTCAGCAAAGTAAGATAATTTAAAACATACAGAAGCTAATAAACCAAAACTTTGCCAGAAGCTAGGGAAGCACGCTTTATCCAGGAACCCCGGGTTGCTCAATGGCACTTACACTTGCTTACATTTGTAAACTTTCCATTTGTGTATATTATCTGTGAAGGTGACAGAGGGATGTTTAGCTAAAAGTTACTAGACACTTTTAAGTTGCTTTTATCTGGCGCTGCATCCAAATTTTCCATGCCATGTATTCGATTTGATTATCTTGGCAAAATGTTCAGTAATGAAGCATGTCTAAATTACATGCAAATAATTGTGTTGCTGAAAACATTTTTCACCCAAATTTTTAGTTTTGCAAAAGTTAACTTTGTAAAGTAAATTCTAATGAACAGGCAAAGGAGACAGAAGTGTCTGTGTGCGCTCGCACGCCCTCAAAGCCTGGTAGTGGCTGCTGGCCCTTCTTCCCCCAGCACCTCTCCTTGGGCTGGGAGCAGCTCTGCTCCAAGTGCCCGTTCTGATCCGAGAATGGAGGAGACTGGGGAGAAAGCAAAGCGCAGGGAAGCGACTCCAGAAGGGAAGGAGTAGGGAATTTCAGCAGTGCCGCTCTGTGCAGCTTGAGCTGCAGGATTTCTTGGCTGCCTGGCAGATCCGGAGGGGGTTCTGCTGTCTCTCCAGCCCCAGACCTCCAGGTGCTCATCAGCCCCTGGTGTTTAGTTCACAAGGGAGAATGTCTGCTTTTCTTCCACTTGAAACACACACGATCAGTATGAAGGAAGAACTGTGCTGTGCAGAGTCCTGCTGGTGGCCTACTTGGAAGAGGTTCATTCCAGTGGAATTTATTAATTTTAAAATTTTAAAATTTTTAAAGTTTAAATACTGGATATGCTGGATACTAGGAAATATCTGAACTGTCTGTGTGTGTGTGATGCTCTTTTTTGTTGCCCCTCTCACCCTTAAACATAATTTGAGGATTTTTTAACTCAAGTTGGCATGTCACAGGTTGCCATTCTCTTTTCTCCCAGGCCTGTGTTACATCAGTTTATAAAACGGACTTTTTTTTTAGAGAATGCCTTGAGAGTTGTTTGGAATTTCTGTGTGATGCTGGATAACTCACCCAGACCCAAGTTTTGAAAGATGAGTACTGTGTATTCCTGTTCAGGGTATCCAGCTGTTGAAACCTAGCAATATGTGTTTAGTGCAGAATCCTTTATATTAAATGTACCTTTATTTGGTAGAACTGTTATGTATACTGATTGTAGCAGGAATCTCACGGGCAGATGTGGCCATATACTTACAGGAAACTGCAAGGCATATACACCCAGCAGCAAAGCTAAGTTTCTGGCAGCCCTAAATGTGCCATTTCTAACACTTAGGTGCTTTACTTTGGAACATGAACAGTTCTGTAATATTTTTATGCATTTATTCCCTCTGTATAATTATGAAGGCAGTGTATGTAGTTTACATACACTGTAAACACAGTGCCAGTGTATGTAGTTTACATCTTAGGAGTAAAGCAGGAACACATGCTATATAATTACTGGCTGATTCCTGCCAGGTGTAGTCTAGCAAGGACGCAACAAATGTTTTGTGGATATGAGGTAGTGAACTTGGTAGTTCAGGACAGGCAATTTCCTGGGACAGAGGCGATTCTAGGACCAGGGTTAAGTGATGGAGCCGTGACACGTATCATAGGCCACAGTTCATAAAGTATCTAAAAACAAAATTCTGCTGCAGCAAAATTCTATTTAGGTCATGTTGGGATATTGGTTTAAGCAGGACAGAGAGGAAGAATACCAGCTATATTTGACCTGATTTTCAGCTTTTATTTGTCCGTAAATTATTTCAACCCGAACTGACCAATTTTCAGAATATTGCATGATTCCTGGAATTCAAGAATCAGCTTGAACTGATTCTGTTGCATCCCACATTGAAATAGATATATTTAGAGGGAGGACTTTGGAAATGGTGCATTAAAGGCTCCTGTACTTGTATGAATGATGAGCTTTTCAACAGATGAGTTTTTAAACCTTGTAGATTAATTTCAAGTTTACATATAAGCCACAGTAATTTTGGGAGTTTTTATAGTGGGTCATTGTTCAAGAAAAGCTATTGGGAGTTGTTTTGACTATATTGTAAGAACTGCTCTGCTGTAGGAGTGCCAAAGTAGTGTTCTTCAGTGAGTGCTTAATGTGGTCTCATATTAAATAGTTGGGGGGGAAGGGGGGGAAGTTAAATATAAGCTTACTGCTTTTAAAAACACTTGAAAATCAGCAGAAATACTGGAATACAGAATTTAATACATTGCTCTCTTGCATTTTAAACATAATATTGAAGAAATTAAATGACTGGATATTCAGAGGAGTTTGTTCAGTTTTCAAGGTCATATATTTAACTATAAATTTTAATGCACCACAGTGAGGCAGTATAAATAATGCTGCCCACTCACTTGACCCTGTTTTAAAATCTTCTGGAGTATATTCCAGGTGGAAAAGTTTGGGAGATGAATAGGCTATTATGCAGAAGGCTGTAATAATGGGCTGTCTTTTACAGACAGGATCCAGTGGTAAGCAGAAGAAGCTGTGATATGCAGGGATAGGTTTTATATTCCTCTGTGAGTTGGTATAGCAATACCATTCTACAGAGAGTGATAGATTTATTGATTTTGCTAATAAGGAAGCAGCCTGATTCTTTTGTTTTGTAGGAAGAAGTGCTACCGAATTATGCTTTGATTCAGACAAAAGAAAAAGTAAACTTATTCAAGATGAACTGTTGATGTAAACAAACATATTCAGAAATTTTAGCTGTGCTCTCCTGTAAGCAAAGATGAACAATGAGATTATGCATTAATGATGATAACTTTGTCTTCACTAGCTTTTATTCTCTTTTATTTTCTGTTAAATCTTCTGATTTGAGTAAGGAAAAATGCTTGTAGTAGTATAAAAAATCATTTTTCAAAATTTTATTTATTACATGTGTTTTGTTGCAGAGGAAAGGTGCCATAGGCTGTGTTCAGAGTGTTCCTGGAAGTTTTTTTCTTCATGTAGATCTCACTGCCTGTGTTGAGACTACGTGAGAGCTGTTTATGTGTAGACAGATTAGCTGTAAATGACTTTGGAAATCGCAAAGGAAATACATGACAGGTGCTTTAACTTTAATGTCGAGAAAATTGATCAATTATAACAAAGTAAAGATAGAAAATGTTAATTTCTGAAAGGACAGATAGAATGTAGCAAAAAGTTGCACATGAGAAGTCGTGCTTTCAGTTTCTGTGAAACCAAACACCTAAATTGGGATATGTCTTGTTACTCTGTGTGTCGTCATATTTTAGTCTGGCAAATAATCTTGAGCGGATAGACAGAGATGGCTTGAGATTGCCCCAGAAAACAGTAGTATTGATAGAAAACTTTGAATGTTACCAAAACTATTTTTGGAACAACAGAGAGAGAAAAACAAATGCTTAAAAGAAGGCAGTGGACAATAGAATGAGTTTGGGGGACTGAGCTGGTCTTTGCTATGTGCTGTAATCCTGCAAACTGCGAGTAGAATGTGTTTGCAGAACTGCAGTGGAAGTGGCAACCCCAACCAGCAGTGGGGCACGCAGTAGAGATTGTGTTGAAGCTGCTTCTGCTAAAGCCTAGGACTCTTCCTTAAGTTTCAGAGTTGAACCTTCCTCCGGTCTAGAAGCTTTAAAATGAAATAGAATTAATTTTGATTCTGGAATTGGAAGAAAAGTTGTTGTTAAGAGGTATCTGAAGAGAATAAAAATATTGTAATATTCCATGTCTCATTCATATTTTAAATCTAGCTTACTAAAAAAGAAATTATAATGAGAAAAATGGGAAACTGTAGGTGAGGTACACACTAAACATACCTAAGAAATATCCATTCTGATTTTAAGCAAATCTGACTTAATAGTTTGTGAATATTTTTCTTTAAAAAGGATATGAAATCTAGAAGATATTACTACTTTCTACTAGATAATATTTCTGAGTGTGTTAAATTACTTAACCTGTGTATAGAAGCATAGGCTTTGTTGTCATGAGAATGAATGTCTGATTATTGTTCTGTCATTTTAACATCTAATTTGTTATTGTGTTTTGCAGGAGGAAGATATCAACTAGAGATAAAAATTCCAGAAACATATCCATTTAATCCTCCTAAGGTACTCTATTATTTATGTAAAATAATTTGTCAATAAGTTGTTCTCGAGTGTTCTTTTGCTTGTGTGTGTGTTTTCTTTGTAGTACATCTTGTATCATCTAATAGCATATCTGATTGTCTCCTATATTTTTCTGATTTCTAGAGAGAAATTGAAGCTGCTTTCTCTAGATGGAAATTGTAACTGCATTCCATTAGAAATGCATTCTAATTAATCGGATTGCACACTGATAATTTTAGGGGAGTTTGTGCTGAAATGGCTACCACCTTATTACTGAGACTTCCATAATTTCTCTTTCTCAAGATAAAATTGCTTTTCAGAAATATATCGTTTGATTTTTGAGAGTTTGGGTGTTTTTTTGGTTTTGCTGAAAGCTCCTTTTGAAAGAAATGCTATAATAAGTGCTTAGTTATTCTGAACTAAATCCTTGAATCCCATGGCTTATTGGTTGGGTCTCGAGTTAAGGATGCCGGGTTTCCCGCAGTAATTGAGTGCAGGTGAACGCAGTTGCACTGTCACCTGCAGGAGCCACACGCGCACACACTGTGGTCTCGCTCCGCCTTCCCTCCAGGAGAGTGAGACACCGAGTTCTGCCCGTTTAAAGACGTGCACAGGAATGAGCGACAGGAGAAATGGCTGCGTTAACTCATTTGTATCATCACACCCATTTCTGTGCACTCTTCTGCGTGGTTCTTCCTGCTGCATGTTTTTTCTTTCAACTTTTTGCCCTTTCAGTTTCACTGTATCTTTTCTAGCATATACATAAATAGAATAATCAAGATAGTGTTCTCTCTAGGCCACGTGCAGCTGCAACTGCATATTCCTGTGTCCCAAATCAGTCTTTTCTTCAGTGGCTTCTGACCAGTCTTCAGACTGCTGCCTTGTGTGACTCAGCTCCCTGCTTGGCTTTCCCTTGCAGCCTGAGAGGTGTCTGGGAGATGTCTTTGAACTATAAGAACACGTCCTAGATCGTGATTATTCTTGCCCTGGCCTGCCCTACTGGGAAGGGATTGGGGGCAAAGAGAAGGGGGGAGATGCCAGTAGGTTGTCCACAGCTCTTGTGCTTTCAATCACTTCCTTGAGCCTGCAGTGCAAGAGGGAGAAAGACCTTCTTAATGAGTGGTGTGCTGGTTTCAGCTCTTTCATCTGTGTTTATTCTGGCAGAAGCTAAAATAAGGAGATCTGAAACAGGTCATAGACCCTAAAATGGAGGGTTGTGGACCATGGTTTAATTGCTGCTTTAGGGCTTGGTGGCTTCCATTCCAAAGTCCATAGCCCACTGCCTCTTCTGGAGGCTGCCGGTGGGACTGGAGGCCTTTTTGCTTATGTTGAGCCCTGCCTTTCATGCGGGAGATTTCTTTATCCTGTTCAGAACGTGCTTTGACAGCCATTGTTAGCCTTCATTCGCTGGGAGAAATTACTGAGGGTTTATGTGTCTTTTTACATTTTCAAAGTGATTTATAGACTGGAGCTAGTTAATAAATGGCTCGGCTGACATGATCTCTTATTTTCTGTCCTGGAAAGCAGGACTCGCATGGTCTCGCCCCAAACCTGTTTATATACTGTGATTGCACTGATTTTATTACAGCCCCATACATAGTGTTTTGCTGTAGATTTTGACAAATGATGTGTTCTTTGTGCTGATTTGCTTGCAGATTAGGGGCAAAAGTTGAAAGAAAATCTGTCTGACAGAAAATATTTGACAGGAGTTCAGGGAGAGAGAGATGGGAAACACTGAGGCAGAGCAGAGACACTGGAAGGCAGTTAAAATGCAACATGAAATAAACTATTTGAAGAAATTCTAGAGGCAATGTATATCACTTTCAGAAGACACATTTTTAGACTTTTGGAAGAAAATACAGCTTTTTAACTTTACTGGGGGAGGGAAATTGGATTTTATTTCTGCCTTGTAAGTGTAAGCTGTTTTAGTGTAAAAAAGAACATGATGAATGGATGAATATTGAAACTATAACTTCCAACAGCAGAGAAAAATAAGTGTAATCTGGTTAGGTTTTAGAGTTGTTGAAGAGCTTTGTGCATGTGGACTGGAAGAATGAAGACAGTAAAAATCTCATGGTAAAATAAAGGCATCAACCTTCCTTGCATCGACCAAGGAAACATTATGGTATTTTATGCAGCTCCAACAGTTTATCTGAGCAGTGAGAGCCTGTGCCTACACTAAGACTTCAGAGGTCTGCTCCCTTCTGAGAAATGAGCAGATTTTGTAGTGTTTTAACTGACTTTCTGACAGTGTTGGAAGCTCTGTGTCTGCGTTTGACCATCTGCCTGTGTTAAGACTGGTATTTATATGATAGCTGCACGGTGTGGTGTGGAGGATGTGCCCACATGAGAATATGTGAGAAGGGCAGATGGGGATGATCTTAATGTCCCCAAAGGGATACTAGCCTCTCCCTGAGTAAAGCAAGATTCTAACAAGTCTCCTTGCCTCCAAAAATTGTGTTCTGTATCTTTAGTTGTTCTTTCCGTAATATATCATAAGTTAATATGCCTTTGTAATATAACGGAAGTAGTACATTAAAATATGCTTAATGTGCTGCATTTAATAAAAATCTTTGTTCCTAAAAATTGTCTTGTATTCCAGGTGCGGTTTATCACCAAAATATGGCATCCTAATATCAGCTCAGTCACTGGGGCCATTTGTTTGGATATTCTCAAAGATCAGTGGTAAGTTTCCCTCCAGATTTACATGTGCACAGTCAAGTATCCCAGAGTCCTGGATGGGAAGCAACAGTCCATGCTGCTTTTCACTTGACATTTGTAATTTGATGTGTCCTTGAAAATTTAAGCTATTTCAGTTTATAGCATTTGAGTTGAAAAGAGACTCCTAATAGAATATTGGATTGTAATTTTGGAAAATATTGAAATAGATATGGTTAAAAAGTGTTTTGGAAAACTTTTTTGTTAAGAGTGGATTTTGTTTATTTGTTGTTTTCTTTTTGTTTTTTTTTGGGGGGGGGGTTCAATTCATGTATCTTTGCTTCAGTAACAAATAATGCTACACATGCCCTTCTGCGTTTTGCCCATCTGGTTTGCTGAGGTGTATGGAGTGGGAGGGAAAAATGTTTTTTCTCTTTCTTGGCTTGTTCTTCCAAAGATAACTGCCTCTGTTGGAGGTAAAACAGTTGATAGAATAAGAATCTGGAAGTATGAAAGGAAATAGAAAGGCAGAGGAGGAAAATAAGGGACTAGAGGAAAGGGACTGACCAGACTAATTCCCACAGTTATCGTTGATAGTATTTATGACTAGACCCTCTATAAAAAATTTGTCTTTTAGTTGATTGTCACCTGCTGACATTACCTTAGTTAGTATGTTACTTGAAAAAAAGGTTAAGAGCCAAAATTGGTGGGATAAATCTGCAAGTGTCCAAGCTGTAACAGCTGGACAAATCAACCCTGTTGGATCTTGCTAGAAGACTGTATGTGTCAACAGTCTGGTAGATTTGGTAGAGGTAGAATCCACTGATCTTTGTTGCTATTAGTTGTCACTTTGATTTTTTTTTAAATTTATTTATTTATTTTCCGTTCCCTCTATGGTCTTTAAGCAGTTGCCTGTCTGTCGGACAGGAGAATCTCTCGGCATGCAGGCCATGGTACGTACTGTATCTTACCCTAGTGAGAAAGCCAGTGCAGATTTCTACCTCAATTTGTTCCTTCTGTCACACACTTGTGCTGGAGATCAGTGCTCCTTCAGCTGTGCAAGTGCAGTTTCCCGAGCAATGTACTGCTAAACACGTGAGTGAAAGGGCACAAGGTTGTTTGGTTGGTTTGTGTTGGGTTCACTCTTTGTTCTTCTCTGTTGGCAAGAAAAAAACCCAAAAAGTTAATGAAGATCACTCCACTCATTTGAATAAAACATGCCTAGCTGGGAAAATAGGTTTAAGCAACGAGGATATAGGAGGGCAAAAACTTGTCATTCCTAGCAGTAAAGGTGGTTAATGTGGAACTGCTTCTCGACTTCATTAATCTTCTCAAAGAGAAGAACTTGTCTGAGGTCAAAAGTGCTGTATTTTGGTACTTGTGTTCCACAGTCTGATTGGTTTGCTCACAATATCACAGTCTATTTCATGCAGTTAAGTGTCTTCACAACTAACCTTTCCATGCTGAAGCACCTATACACTGTATTTCCCCAAAATGGCACTTGTCCAGCAGTCCCCACAGAAAACGTAGGGGAAAGACAGTCCTGAACAGAAGCCATGCTTATTTGTTGTATTGCAAAAAAGCTGTTAGGTCAGTTGGACCTTATTTTATCATTTTGTTTCTTCATACCTTTATAATAGTTGATATTTTTAAATTAGTGTTTTCTGTGAAGAAGGATGGTCTTGCAGCTGTGGCGCTGGACTCAGATTCAGGAGACAAGGTTTGGGTTTACTCAGCCCTTGAGCAGGTCTTCTGTGGTCTTTCAGCATTGCTTTGGTGTTCTTTACAACCTGCTGCTTTGGAATTGAGCTGCTAATAGTTTCTTATTGCAGATGAAATTTTTTGGCCTTTGCTGATCAACCTAAAAAAAAAAAAAATCTAAAATATCAAAAGGCAACTGACAAAGACCCAAAGAAACCAGGAACTTCAAATTTTTATATATTTCCTGCCCTTGAAATTTAGAGAAGAAGAGAAAGGATTTGTCATGTATGCTTGTGATGTTTGAAAGCTGGGTCTGGTGCAGATTACTCAATCTGTGTCTTAAATTCCCCCAGTTCACCCTTGCCTTCACCAAGATAATTATAAATTAGAGGTCTTGAACAAGAACTTGCCTTCTGTGTAATTAAGCAGTGATTGGCGTGGGGAGCACCAGTATCACACCATTTATATCCTGCTAAACTCTTCCTTCTGAATGCTGTCTTCATTTGGAAGCCTCGAGGAAAGAATTTGCAGAAAATATCTCCGTGTGCGTGTGTGTGTGTGTGTGTGTGTGTGTGTGTGGCTGCTGTTATGGGATTTTATTTTTCTTCTTCCCCTTTGTGCTGTGGTCCCCTCTCAAATGGCTGCCCTTGTAGGGATCCCTTCACTTTCTGGTATTGCTCCTTTCTTTGTAATAGGGAGGAAAAACACTTCAGTTTTGCAGTGCTTTTTATAACTCCTCTGTTCTTTGTTGGAGGGGAGGAACCTTTGTGGCTACCTGCAACCTCTGCTGCTTCCAGAATTTCAGTAATGTGCTAGATGAGACTTCTTCAGCTTCCTAAAGTCATATAAATAGTTAATATTATTAAAAAAAAAAGGCATACAGTATTTATGTTGATAGATGTGCTGTTTAAAGTGAGAAATGCCCACATTACCACGGTGGTTTTCCGCAGGCGTAGGCTGGATAACAGTTTGAATAAGATGACAGCCTCTTTAAAACAAAAAAATAGCACCAGAAAAGAGAACACTCTTCTACCCAGACCTTGAAGAATTCATTTTGACTGGATTGCACCAGGTGCTCACAGGTGAATGGGACAAAGCCTATTCTTAAATATGCTGATAGCCGCCTTCTGGAGGATGTATTTAGTCTACAGTCATTCTTGTCAAATGTTTTGGTACAAGATTTGTTTCTGTAGTGCAGCTCGTCTGCCTTGTAGTGCTCATAGTGAACAATCCTCTTGTTGCTGTTTTTAAGTGTAAACCTCAAATTCCAGTGAGGTCAGTGGGAGTCGAAGGACAGAATCGGGCCCTAGGGACTTGCTATGTAGGGGTGTCTGTGGGGATTTGGCAGTGGGCAAGGACAGGGCTGGTTGGTTTTTAAACTGACATAGTATTCATCGATATGTGGTGACTACAAATCCAAACGTTTGAATGTATTTAGATAATTAAAATTTCTGTTTCTTACCTCCTCACCCATATCATGATAATGACTTCCGTAGTGAGCATAGTTGAGGGGTAGTTATGTACATATTGGCAGAAGGTTTTGTCAGAGCTTTTCAAGCACTTCCTTTAAATGACTTTTTTTTATCATTTTAATTATTTTTTTTCCTTCTTAGTGTGTTTTTTATGCTGAAAACTTGTGCAGCTGTAGATTTCATCATATTTAGATTTGCAATACCTGTTAGGCCAGTTAGTTTGCAAAACGACGACTGTTTGCTGGTGGAATTAAGAGGGAGATGACAGTGTGGAAGGAGTACTGTGTATGCTGATACCATGTGGCTTTTGTTGTGCAGTTTCACTTGCTGGAACCTATATTGATCTTTCTGGCTAATATTCTGTCCTAAAAATCTATTCTTAAATAAAATAGAAAATGTATGCTGTGCTGTGCATTGAAGCCCAAGCCCTGAACTCCTCAGCTCTGCAGAGATCCCTTGTGCAGCGCTTCTCTGGGCGGGTGCTGTGCCGGGCTGTGGAAGTCCTGGGCTCCTCTAGTTTTGATAGTCAAAATACAGATGCATAGTAAGAATATTATTTTCCTAGTGACTGTACTGCAATATTCTGTCCTTAGTTTTGATTGAGGTGCAGAAATCATTAGTATACAAGGTACTGTGACTACAGTACCTGTACAGCCAGCAATGAGGCAGCAGTTACCACCTCTGTGGTGCATTTTCTGGGGCTTTCTGAAACTGCTCAGGCCACTTGAGGATCACTGAGTCTCTTTGAAGCCTTGAGAAGGATGCAGCGAATATTCACATTGTTCTATGGAGCCTTTCAGCATGCAGGCCAGTCTGCCTCCTGCATAATGTCAAAATTATTTTTATTTGCATTTTTTTTTGTCTTTAATGGGTGCCCAGTCTGATATTTCACCTGTGCCTGTACAACAGGCTGCCACAGAAAGGCCTGGTGCCCTTCCTATCTACCTTCAAGTTCCTTGAATCATTTGTACAAATTACTTGAGCTTTTCTTTCAGATTCACAAGCTTAGCTACCTTATAAATGGAATAAATATTGGAGACGTTGGACGGTGCCGGTGCCGGGGGCCGGAGCAGCCATCGGCTGGTGGGGGCCACTCTGCCCGACCCTCCAAGCTGCATCTGCATCAGAGAGGAGCCTGCAGCACCTGAGTAGGAACCTCCTCAAGGGAGAATTACTTGTCCTTTAAAAATAAATTTAAAAGAAGAGAGAGGAAAAACTGGCAGGGTTTTGTAATCCTTTTAGGATTTTCTGTGCTCACTGAAAGGTAGGAGATTTCTTACCTCAGGCATGCTGGGCACAACTGACTGGCTGTGCTTCTTTATTTAACGTTGTTGTTGCATCCATGCCAACAACTCCTGCTGCTTTTTAATGCAAGTGCCTCTGGATGTATTTATTTTATATTTATTTAAATATGTATGTGTGTATACACATGAATATGCACACATACATATATAAATATATATATATGAGCTTGGCTTGTTTTGTTCTGGTTTTCTTCAGGTTCTCCTTACAAATGTAATAGCTTAGTGTTTTCTGGAAGCCTTTACTTTGAAGCTCTCGGGCAGGACAGTGCTGTCCTGCAGTGAGCTCTGCAACTCACTGGTAGGTGTCACGGGTCTCTTCTCCTGCTTTTGAGGTGCCAAAGCAGCCAGCTCACGGAGTGGCGAGGCAGTGTTTTGGGTTGAGGCATGGGAGGATCAAGGATGATCATAAACTTTAAGACATGCGTGAGTCAGTCGGGTCAAGGGATTTTGAAAAAAGCAAATAAGATGCTGTGATGTGGAGTTATACTTAAAAGACTCAAAAATTGCCCTTGGCTTCTCCGTGGTAAGGCCTCAGGTGGCTGCTCTTTTGGGCGCTGCATTGCATTTCTAAGATGAATACCACGGGAAAAAAATCCAAAGGTAAATAACAGGATTGGCACCTAATTAAACATGACTTACAATGAAAGATTGGAAAGCCATTTTGGGATGCAGAGTAGCAGGCCCAGTGAAGCAGTGAAATAGATTTGTGTGTGTGTTTTTTTGTATTTTCAAGAAATCTGAGAGTCTCCAGTTAAGAACAGATCAGGCCGAACTCTGTCAGGAGTGATGTAAAATTTTGCCTTGGGCAAGGAGGAGAGTTGGTGGCTTTCTGAAACCTTTTCAGCTTGCTGCTTTTTTTCTTTTTGCCTATAGTTTGAGTTACCAAAGCAAACTACTTGAACTCTGAGAGATTTCCCATAGATATATCCCTAGAAGTAAGCTTCAGGTGTAAGAGAGGGGAACATTGGGAAATGCAGAATATAGTGGATTTTTTCCATGTTTTTTTCCAACAGAGTCTGCTTTTCTACAGTCTGTTTGCAATTCTGAGCAGTCCTCCCCATTCACTTTATTCTCTCTAAGAAGGTAATAGGAAAGAAGAGCTTTTTAAGGAAACTGGGAAATGAGAATCTATTTTTAGCTGTCTGTGCAGTTTCTTCTAGAAATTTAATTTGTCTCTGGAAAATAATACTAAGCTACGTAGATGAAAACTTCAGTACTTTTTTGATAAGTGGAGGTAATTGAAATCCTAAAGACAGAAGGTGCTACTTGAATATACAATATTTCCAGTAAAGTTATTTTATATATATTTAGAGGGAGAGACTGCAAATTCATAAACCTTATTTTCCCTATTTTTATTAGACAGAAGCCCAAGTTGTAATAGGCTTTCTTTCATAGTCTAAGGATGACTCTTCAAACATGTATGTCCAATGGAGTCTTTGCTTAGCTATGCATGAACTGGGAAAGCCATTTCTGAAAAATGAGGCTTGAAAATGAGGCTTGAAAATAAATTGTAAATGATATTTTTAAGCCTTTTGCATATGTAGCTAAAGTAGTCTTGTCTATAACTCCAGTTCTGAAAGTTGAAGTTTTTTCTGAGAGTTAACATACAGCCATCTGTATATCCAAGTGGATCAGGTATTTATTTCTATTGCTCATTTTAAAACTGGAATGTCAGAAGCGCCCCCTACTCTAGACCTAAAAATCGCCAAACAGAGTGGGCAAACAGGGCCCGAAGGGTCTGGCAGCTTCTGAGTGGGCACGGGACTCGTCTCCTGGCCCTCCGTCACCCTTCCTGCCACCAAAGCTCCCCTTTGCTCTGTGGAAGGTAAAGAAGTAAGAAACGTAAAACAAAAAAAGTAAACTCTTTTGTCAGAGTGGCCCAGGTGGCTGTTTTGTTGTGGTTTAAAGAGTTGGGTGGTTTTCAGGCACCTCTGAAGTGAGAAGATTTGTATAATACAAAGCACAGGACAACTGTTGTGTAGTGAAAGTCATTATAGTTATGGTTGGTAGAGTTTTTTGGTTAAACTTCTGAAAAATCACACTAGATAGTGGAAGAAAATTCCTTAGCTGTCTGGAAAGGCTTCAGATTTGAGAGCTGCATCGCCCTTGTGGTAGTTCCTGAACTTCTCTGCATATGCATGAAAGTGATCCACTCTGCAAGCACAGCAAGACCTGGAAGCCCCAGCCTTCTGTGGCACCTGACTGCTAAAACAGCAGCCTTCCAATGCAGTTGTACCTGCAGGTAAAACGTGCTACGTGAGGGTTCCTTTAGTGCGAGCAGATTCCTCTGTCAAGTGTCATCCCTGCATCCGTGAGTGCCGAGCTGCCAAAGAGTGTGAACCTGTAGCTGTGAACAGAGAACTGAAAATTAAAAGCAGAAAAAGGTGTAGATACCTGTCGGGCACAACGTGCTGCTGCTCTGTGGTGGTGGCTGTTGCTGATGGTTTTGCGATTTAGGTGTGGAGAAGATGAGATGCTTTTTATTCAGGGTTTCCCAGGTAGCTAGGTCCTCATCACACACCTGGGGATGTGTTTCAGCAGCTAGATGTTCTTTATCGGATTAAATATAATCCAGCTGGTTAATCCCTAGCTTTGTTTGTCACTTAAAGAAGGAGTATTTAGCTTGAAAGAGTGGCCCCCTTGGAAGGTGAAATGCTTGCTCTTAAATTTAGTTAGAAGAGAAGCTGAACCAGAAATTCTGTGTAGTTAGGGATATGCCTTGGAAATGGGGTGTTATATGGGGTGTTTTATATATGGAATTTTGTGTGTGTGTGTGTCTTTCAGATATCATGCTTCTAAAAGCCTGATTTTTGAAGAGTTAAATCTGCAAAATTCAGCTTGAGGGACTTCAAGCTGATGTGGCAGTTGGAAAGAGACAATATGTGCTAATTAAAATCTCTATCACTTGGGATGTTCCTCACTTGCATTTTAATGTAGAACATGGCACTGAAAGCTCAGTGATGTTTTTTTTTTTTTTTTAAAAAAAGCTAGATTTCCAGGAAAAATGTTCTAGAATTGGAAGCAATTAGGGAAGAAGGGCTTATTTGAATGATTGGTGACCTCATGTGGAAGTGGTGCATACAAGCCTCTAGGAATATAAAATTCATATGTCACAAGTGAATTTCTGACACTTACCAGCATCTGTTTTCTGTCTCTTCATCCGTATGCTCAGCCGTGGTACCTCAACACAGTGCCACAGTCCTGGGAAAAAAGACAAGTTTGTGAAATGTGTCGCTGGCTGTACAGCTTTGCAAACTTTCCTTTGTATCTGGACCAGCCTATATCTGGCCAGCCCCTTCCCATCCACTCTGGCTCACTGACTTTGCTTCCAGTCTTCTGAAAAGAAGGAACTATTTTCTGTTGATTTTCAAAAATTGATCAAGCCTTCTGTGAGAAATTGGGCATCTGTTTCATAACTTTCCTTTAGCATTTCATGTTTTGTGACCATTTTGTTTAAATATAAGAGATCACATTTTCCCACTGTCGTTCTGCTAAGACTTAAGCACAATAAATACTTTTGTGTGTTGTTTTTCTTCACGTCTTTCTGCTCCTAAGCCATAATCATTGTTAGCTGTCCTTCTACAGAGGACTGACACTCTGATTCAGCTGAGACACTTGGCTAAGTTTTTGTGCAGTCCCTTATTCCAGTTCTAATGTGCCAGCTGAAATGGTGGGTCACGGAGATGGTAGTCATGATCGAAGGCTAATTAAATGGTTTGTTTAAAGTGTTGCAACTTTCCGGATTTAGAGTATTTAATGAAAATTTCCTGCAACTGTTTTGAGTGGTGATGTAGTTTTATGTACATAGTTCCCCCCCCCCAAATATGTTATGTCCCTTACTAAGGTCTCATCATTAGTTTGAGCTCCAAGTGTGTGTAGAAGTTGAATGTTTCAACATCTAGACCTTCAACTTCAGCAGGGATCTTCAGCACAGGCAGAAGTTGCCTTTGCAGCAATATGTTGATGACAGAAATGCCTTTCTGGCCCCTGGTTTGGTTAATACTGTCAGTAATGCCGGACTGAAGTGAAAGGAAGTGGAGATAATATTTTCAGTTACACACTTTTGTAATGGCAAAACCCATTTTCCTTATTGAAGGAGAGGTTTGCTGTGTAAACTGCTAATCATTCGCACCCCAAAGTGGCATATTTAAACTGATGCAATGCAAAAGGTCTCAGGTGTATGAAAGTGCCCATCAGTCAGGCAAACTGAAGATGCAGGTCAGGATTTGTGTTTGAGCTCCTTTCCCCTCGGGATGCCAGCAGAGGGAGCAGCCGGGGGCGGCCGCGCGCGGACGCTGCTCCCAAGGGAAGGGCGGAGGGGCTCTCTACAAGCAGAATCTTAAGTTTGGGATAAGCATTATCAAGGGGGCAAACTCAAATGTGTAGGCCAGGGCTGGTTTTCCAAGTGCTTAAGACAGCATTTTCAATAAGAAAGTATGCATTTATTAATAAATTATTAATTAATAAAAGCCTGTATTGTAATACATGTAACCTGCAGCAGTTTGAAACTTATGATTCTTACACCTCAGATCTTTATCTCTGTGTCTTGTGCAATGCCAGAACTGCAGCGAGAAGAGCATAGATACGGGCTTTGGTAATGTCCTTCTCAAACTGTGCTTTTAGGGCAGCAGCAATGACTCTAAGAACGGTGTTGTTATCGCTGCAAGCGTTGTTGGCAGCTGCAGAGCCAGATGACCCGCAGGACGCAGTAGTGGCAAATCAGGTAAGATGCTTGGTTCACTGTGTGCACCTTTAGCGCTTCCTTAAATGTTGGTAACTCTGGCTGGATCCCAGACTTGGGGAAGAGAAGAGTTTTAAAGAATTTACTGAAAAAAATCCCTGATTTATTTAAAAAAAAAAAAAAAAAAAGTGGGTTACTGCAGTTTTTAATGCTCCTCACTCACAGGCTTCCAAAGTAAATAGCAGTTATTTTACAGTGCCAAGAGGTTTGTTGATGGTTCGTTCTTCTGTTTTATTAAGCTTGGCAGAAATGGATTCAGGTGTAACTTCCCTATTAAAATCTAAGGCTTTTAGTGTAAGAAAGTAAATGCATTTGTTCAAAGTGAATTTTATGTGTGTGTTACTTATGAGTTCTAACCTGTTGGTGCTTCTTTGGTTTGGCTTAATATAACAACTCCTCATCTGGTTCAGTGTGAATATTGTTGAGCATCACATTTGATAATGCCGAAATTTTTCAATACAGTTATTTTGGACAAATTATTATTGCATTCACTCCTGAGAAGCAGTTCATCTGAACTGGCTGAAGCAACCTTTGTGTTTGACATTTGCAAGTGCTTGAAATGTCAGTTTTACACATTGCTCAAACTGGTATCAGTGGAATTTGTGTTGATTGCATCAGGGTTTTTAAACTGAAGCTAATAATAATGTTAATTGGGTCTTAGGCCATATGAGAAGTCACATAGTGCTATTTCAAATGTTGATGAAAGATAGGAAGAGGCATTCCATAATTTGTAGTTGACAAAACCCTAAACATGTGTGTTTGATTTTCTTTAACTGGGGAGAGGGAGGCCAAGCAGGAGAGAGGCAGCGCGATGCAGGCCTAGCTGGTCGCAGGGATCTATTTCAGCCATGATAACATGAGGAACTGGGAATCACTTCCAGGCCTGGTGTCATCTCCCTGTCTCCTGCAAGCAGGTGCCCTCCAGGAGAGGGCGACAAGTGTGTGCTCCTACCCTTGACCAAATCCAGGAGGACGTTTCCTTAGCAGCTCATCAACTGGGCCAGGTTTAGAAGGAGCCACAGGGCTGGGCGGGCGAGAGCTGCTCTAGAGCCCCGGGATCCCCGCGCTCGGCAGCGAGCGCCGCTCTTCCAAACAAAGCCTCCCGGTTATTCTGCACACTCATTACACTGCTTTCCATTCAGCTGCACTGCACTTAGCCTGCTGAACCTCAACTTGCCAAGGTAAACGGCCTTCAAGCATTTCAGGCGAATCCCAGGGAGAAGAGTGGTCAGGAACCCGTCTGGTCTCAACACTAGTTACAGATAGAGGATTAGTTGCTGCCTTTAAATCCAGCACCCTGACTGCTTATGGCTCTTGATTTGGAGGCACAGATTTTAAAAAAAATTAAAGTGCCTTTAGCGCTCTCAGTGAGAAGCCAGATTATTTACAAATACCTAAATAAAGGAATCTTATTTATAGAACACGGAAAGCCAGTTCTGAATCAAATTAGTCATGTTTGTGTAACTGAAACCTTTGCACTTCAGCTGGTAGCTTTTTAGGCTCAGCTGTGCTCTCAAATGTCCTGAAGAGGAAAGGCCTCTAAGAGCAGGAAAATGTAGTGCTTAGGATGCTGCTGGTGCTGAATTTGACTGTATAGATTTACTACAGAGCCCTATGTATTTTATGTTTTTCAAATATGTATATATTTTGAAATGTAGTGTGTGTATATATACTAGCACAGTGAGTTACTTCAACAGTAGGGGCTCTTAGGTTTAATGTAGATGTGTTGATCTTTGTTTAATGCCCCTAAATAATCAGGTGCTTCACGTGGGGACAGTGTTAGTGCCAGGTGTGCAGAGCACCCAGTGCGAGGGCCTCGGGGCGTGGGCTTCCCTAGAGACGAAAGGTGCAGTAGCAGAAATGATGTTTATGGTGTTTTATGAATTTAGTTACTGTTCTGTATGACTGAAATGCTCAAAATCATGATCAGCCATGTCTTTGCATTCTGTAAAACTCATCCAAGTACTTGAATAATCCATTTGGGGGTATCTTGTCTTATTGCTTAGTGCTGAGATTAGTTAGGTAGTTCAAGACTAAAAACATGTCTGGGTTTTTGGGGAGTGTAATGTTTGAAGAAAATCTTCTCTTTATAAAAATGATATATGGCTGTGTTGATTTAAAACTTGATATCAAATAGAAAAGTTGCCAAAATAGGAGACTGTTGTCTTGCTTTTTTTCAGCGTGCTTTGACAGATGACCCACTTCTCATCTTCTGAGTTTCTTGTATAGGCTGCAAAGCACTTTGTGCTAAGGTCCATTTTTCTGTTTATTGAGAAAACATGCTTTGTGGCAGGATTGATGCAAAATAACATTTCTATACTCTGTGATTTTTTTCTTAGTTATTTTTTTTCTTGGTAAAAGTAGGTTACTTGAAAAGAGTGACAGCTCCCCAGCTCTTCACCTGCATCTCCTTTTTTTTTTTTTTTTAACCCCTTCGGTTGTCACATGTGATACCAGTTTTGTCTATCCCAAGGAGGAAGCCTGGCAGTAAAATGTCAGCCCTCACTGAAAAACTGCAGACCCACTCACATTTTGGAGGTGCTAAAACAAAATGGGGAATATTTTAATTTAATTGAAGAAATCAATTAAAGTAGTATATGGTATGTACATTCAGCAGATGTTAACACTGAGATGGTTTCTGTGCTCTGCTTTTGAATACCTGTGCTAAATACAGCTATTCTGGTTTTGATGGATGCAACTGAGAGCAGAGTTTGATTGCATGCGTAAAATGTCTATAGTGCACAATTTACCCTAAAGGCAAAAGCATGAAGTCAAATGTTTACGCAGACTTTGTGTGTGTGTGTAACCCTAACCCCCAGGTTTCATTTAGGAAATGTCATTACGCTAAATGCAAAACAATGCTGAAGACGATGTAGGACGAATTGCAAATTGGAATCTGCTGTTAAGCATCTTGATTTCTGGTTGGCTCACTGAATTAACTTTTTACTTTCTTCCCTTCCCCACCCCCCCTTTCTTTTGTTTAGTACAAACAAAATCCAGAAATGTTTAAACAGACAGCTCGGCTTTGGGCACATGTGTATGCTGGAGCACCAGTTTCTAGTCCAGAATACACCAAAAAAATAGAAAACCTTTGTGCTATGGGCTTTGATAGGGTAAGTACGTGTAACTTTATTTTCCAGTAGGTGCTGGGTAAATGGATGTGTATTTGTAAAAGGGAGTTATTAGTGTCCTATAAAGTGGGCTTGCTCCTTCCATAACCTCTGCAGATCTAATAATTACGCTGTTTTTATGAATGTAAATTTTGAGATACTGCATTATTTGTAAAACTTGTAGTATGAGCTGCCTTCTGCCTGTTTGACCCAATAACCTGCAATTCTGCAGCTCATCAGTTAAGGCATAATAAAGGGTAATGTAGAGGTTTCGATAAGTCTGTGCATTTGTCGTTCACCTTTTCATAGCAGCAGGTTCGCCCACTTGCAATATAATTGCTTTTTGTTTTCTCTTTGCAGAATGCAGTAATAGTGGCCTTGTCTTCAAAATCATGGGATGTAGAGACTGCAACAGAATTACTTCTGAGTAACTGAGCCATGTAGAGAGAGCTGCTTCAGTAGTCCAGCTTGCCCCTTCTGGAGGAGCATCACCATCTGTTATTTTTAGGATTCTCTATAGATTCTCTTTTAAAACTGGCACTCTTGCCTGATGATGCTATCTAGGCACTATTGGAGACTGAAAAACCGCTCTGTAAATAAAGCTAATTAAACGTCTGTGTAAATTTAAAAAGGGGAAATACTTTAATTTTTTTCTTACTAAATATTGTAAAAAATCTTTGAGCTCAGCTAAAACCATGGGGGGAAAAACATGCCTACTTTAGTGTTTAGCAGTGTGACAAAGACTAGCAGGACCTTGCTTCAGGATTTTGATTTAGTAATTCAGAAAGCAACATTTTTTGAGTGTTAGTCATCCAAATTGTTGGTGCCGCTCATCACAGCTATCTTACTGTTTTTAACATGGATCCTATGTGCCTGTGGATTGACCTATGTTTGCATGCTTGTACTTAATAGATGTATTAGGTAGGGTTGCTGAAGAGAGCACCATTTAAATACTCGAGTATTCCTGTACCTTTTTTTCCTGAGAGACTTTGAAGATTCACCCAAAGCTCAAAATGGTGACCTGTTCAGAACCTTTTTCTTCCTAGTTTATCGATTGGGAACCCTGATCCTCCTCTCCCTCGCGTCATACCTGGCATCGCAGAACTGAATCCTCTCCGGATTATTTTTCGTCGTCCGTGGGTGTGAGCGCCATTTAGTCTAGGCTCCGCTTTAAAGAATATATTTTGAATTACCATAATGGTTTTCAGCCATCTTGTTTCCTACACAAGCTCATAAGGGTTTAGTATGCTTGGATGTAGCACAGAAGGATGGAGCTGACCTTTTTCTTTTTGTCTTCACTAGATGTAAAATGTTCTTCAGTGCATTCTGGATAATAATGATTTCAATGGATTTGAAGGAAGAAAAAATATTCTCTAGCATATTAAGAATTACTTTTCTTTTGAGTACTTGATATGATGCAATCAGCTGTTTTTTTGCAGCAATTTTCTAGCTTTATTTTTGGCTTCAGTTTAAGGATTGCTTACCAGGTACTTCAAAATTCATCCTTGCCTGCATTTTTCTCTAGTTGACACATGGAGGCTGTGTTGGTGTTTTTACTGTACATACTTCAAATGCACATAGAAGTAGAAGTGTGTTCTCAATTTAGCTTTCTTTTGGATTGATGTTTCTGATAAATGAGAACTGAAATTCATCTTGGCTTGTACATACAGTCAGTCTTTTTATTCGTATTAAAATGACATTTCATCCTGAGTGCAAAAGCTTGAAAATTATTAGTTTTGCAACTTCAAACAATAGTACATCTATTTAAAGAGACCTGTAATATCTTTATGAATATGATAACTTTTTAAAATATATCTGACAAGAACATTCAGAGAAAAACTAAGAACAGATTCTGGGGATTGTTGTTGTTAGAGTACTGTGCAAGTCATCTTTTTCATGACTCTCCTCCTAAACACTAGAGTAATTGAGTGGTTGGGGAAGAGTGTGTCTGGGCTTTTTGCTTGAGCTGTGACTTACAAGTCAAAGTAGGTTCTTGCTTCACACACAGTTTGTAAGCGAAACTAGCAGAAAATCAGGAACCCTGCTGAATCTGTGAAATATCTGGAGCATAGTCGTAGGGGCACAAAACCTGAAAATAGAGCTGTAGAGACCGAGCTGGTTCGGCATTGCTCCCTGTGCTGCTCTGTGTGAGATGTCCAAGGTTTAAACTCTTGTGGGGCACAGACAGTAAGTACTTTAAATTCATATCAGTGCAATACTGAAAGCATTTGCTTAGTCTTTTTACTTACTGCTTTTTAAGGTGTAGTCAGTGATCACTTTTCTTGTTTTTTTTTTTTTTCCTCAAGTTAGTGTAAATCATTTTCAAAGATGCCAAAGGAAGTGAATTGTTTTGTCTTGCATTATATTTATTTATTTTTTTTAACAAGAGGCTGCTGCTGTTCAGCCAGTTTGCCAGGTGGACAGTAGGAAATTATGGCCAAGTGCTACTTGTGTTAATCTCAAGTTGCTGTCTCTCTCTGTTATACAGGCTAAGAACGTCTTGATTACATCAATGCTTCTTTTTTTTCTTTTCGTTTTTGGGTTTTGTTTTTTTTTTTAACCCTGGTGGTAACTGCAAGTTGCTGACTACTTTCCCTTGTTCTTCGCTGCTATTTATCAAAAGAAAGGCTTGGAAGCCCTGTCAGGGGCTGTAGCCCTTCTCGGCTCCGGGCCGCGGAGCGCGGCGTGCGCGTGAGCAGCGCCCCGGGCGCAGTGACCTGGGCACGAGCGCGGTGGCGGCCGGGGCCGATTGTGCGGCCCGCGTGCGGGGGCCAGCCTGGGCCTTGTCTGCTTATCTGGCGCTCGTGATGAGCGCGGCACGAGCGAGGCCCCGTTAAAGAGATCTCATGCCCTCCTGAAGTTACCTCATCTTTTCTACTGCAAAGTGCTCGTCTTCCTCTTCCCCTTATGTAGAGATGTCAGATACTGTTTGATTTTTTTCCCCTTCCAAACCTGCTTAATAGCAAAGGCGTCTTGATGGCTGGCTGGCCGAGGAGCTGGCGGGAGAGAAGCTTCTCAAGGACTGAGCTGGGGAGGAAGGTTGACCCAGCGTTGAGGAGACGTCTGTCATCTGAAGTCCCTATTAATCGTGGCCAGTGAGTCCTTTATAAGGAATGTTTTTGTATTCTTGGTAACTATTGGAGTTGAATATAGGGATAACGTTGTACCAGGTTAGTTTAACTGCAGCTGGGGCTGAGCCCTAGGAGCTCTGCTGTTAGTGTTCAGTTTAACGTTGTGAATCTGTACATATGAAGCCGTAGTTCTGTTTTCTGTCCGACTGAACGTTACTATATTCAGGGCCCTGTGCATTCGTGGCCGTGGGGTTGCCTGCAGTGCAGTGGCGCTGTACTAAGCGAGAGCGCAGGACGTGGGCGCAGTTGCCTTCTGAGGACAAACCAAGCCTGTGTTTCTTCCTCTGTTGTAGAACTAGACCACCCCAAGCAGTAATTTGGAAGCCCAAGTGGCCACTTATCTTAACAGGGTGTCAATAATGGAGCTTAATGATTGCTGGAGCATCAGTCAGATTTCACTGCTCAACTGGGTAGCATGTATCTAGCTCAAGTGATTGATCTGCTTGCTAGTGTTATTGCTGGGGAACAAGAAACTCCTCTCGCATCCAGTTCCTCAAAAACTAAAGTCTAATCTTGTTCAAAGGTAAAGAAATGTCCTTTCCTGTTGCCAAAACCCTCTGTTTTCCCATGGGTGCCAAAAGTCCCAACTGCTTGCCACCCCCGCTTACCAAATTCACAGCTCCTCCTGTGCCTCTTCGAACACACTGCGTTCCCAGAAGGACAAAATGGTGCATTTTGGAGGCACCAAACTTGGAACAAATACTTCTGGAAAGATGCTGCACTTAATGCAGCTCTCCGGGCTGTGTATTCCAAAGTTTGCATTCAAAAAAAGAAAGAAGAGGTGATGCTGCAACTTTCTCATTGGTGATGCTGCAACTTTCCCATTCTCAGCGCCACAGTTTTGTGCCAGTGAGCAGCTCCCCAGCTCACAGCAGTTTGCTATGGAGTACATGGGGCCTTGACTATATTTGGTTCAGTAGTATTTATGAGAGGAATTAGGTACTAGTGAATGTGTCAGGATTTTCTTTTTTTTTTTTTTTTTTTCCTTTGAGGTGTCATTTCTTTGTCAGGTCTTTTCCAAGTAAATGACTACTGGGGCACTGACATAAGGAACAGAGGCTCTCTCTTTGTCTGGAAGAACAAATAAATGGCCAGAAAGAGACTTGCCTCGTAATGCCAGGCCTGCATTGTGTGGTGTGGGTAAAAGAAACATTTAAACTATGCAAATTTGAGCTTAGTAGCTGTGAATCAGACATGGCAGTTCTGAGCATGCGGATTGCTTATTTAATGGGGAAAGGAGGAAGGAGAAAAACATAAATAAACTTGGAGTTTCAAGCAAGAGGGCTTGTTCACGGCCTTGGTCAGACGTCGTCCTTGCGAGCGTTTGTTTCTCAGAGCAAGAGGCAACGTAACTGCGTGCATGGCTGCCGTTTCCTTCCTAAATGGTGACAAAAGCAGCAGCGTTTGGAGACTTGCCCAGGAGGGGGAATGTTAAATAACTTAGCAAGTTAGCTTTATTTTAGTGCCTGCTCTTGAGCAGACACAGCAAGGCGTGATGCCCTCTCCAGCTGTATCTGGTTTGTAGTAAAAGCTGATTTAGAGGAGAGAAAAAAAAAGAAGTGTCTTGATGAGCGTAGTGTAGCCGCTGTTTTGGGGTTGAGAGGCTTCCAGGTGGTGGAGCTTGGCGGCCGCTGGCACAGCGGGGCCCTTGGAAGTGCGGCTCATCCGGCTGCTCCTGCATCGCAGAGCTAAAGCCTGGGAGCGAAGCTGCATCCTGGGCGCTGACAGCTTCTCCTGGGAAGACCATGTAGACGTTGTTGCTGTTTGTGGCTCCGTGTTCCTGGCACGGCTTTCCCTTGTGGCTAGATGGCGGGGCGCTTGCTGCTTATTCCGTGCTAGCTTTCCCATCTGTGGCAGCGATGCGTCGGTAAGAGGGCAGCTCGTTGGTACGAGGGTCGCTTGTCCTCCTGTCGCGCTGCCGCGATGTCGCTGTTGGGTGCGCGCGGCCCAGCGCCCATAACGCGGCCCATGGGGTCCCGCCGTGGGGCACCGCGCCACCCTTCGTGGGCGGGCCGGGGCGCCGTGTTGTTCCTTCCCTGTTCCCCGCCTGCTTCGTAGGCATCAGCGTGGCGGCTGCTCACGGTGCCGGGCGCACGTCGAGGCGTGCGGCTCGAGCTGAGGAAAGGTCCTGTGGAAACGCTGTTCCCGTGCCCTGTGTGGCTGGCGCTCGCTCGTGGCCTCGGCGTCCTACGGGTGTCGGCTGTCGAGGACCCTGCTTCTCGCTTACCGTTTCCATCCCAATTTCTTGACTTTTCTGAGAAATGACCAATAAAGGAGGCGGCAGGAGGTTTGCTGCTGGGTGCCAGGCTTCCTGTGAAGGGTGAGCGGGTGGGCTGGAGCGCAGCATCCGTGTTTTTTTTTTGTCTTGAAAATAAAAACTACACAAACGCTTTTGTACACAAATGATTTTTTAAATAAATACACATTTTAAAAGATGTTGATTTTCACTGGGAATGCTTAACAATAAATGCATGTTTCCCTGAAAACAGTTTTCATTTTATTTCTGGTAATGCAAATTCTTCTGAGACTGGCCTGGAGGCGTCGGACCTTGTGAAAACAAGAGGGAAGGAAGGTGATTTTCATATTGAATGTTGAAAATATTGAAGATGACAATCTGTGTAATGAGGTGAAAGTGTGTATTATTTCAACTTATACTGCCTAGTATGATAGAGCAAAAAAAAAAAAAAAAGAAGTGTATGTACAGTCTCTTTTAAAGAAAAACACAGTGTGTAATGTCTGGGCTTTATGAAACAAAAGGGGTAACTTGCGGAAAAGGTTTTATTTTGGTTTTCCATGTCCCTCAGGCTTGCTTCACCTTTGTGTTTAACACACGCTTTCTATAAAGCGCAGTCGGTCTTTAGGCCAGGACGGTTGCGCTGAGGGGAGCGGCGCTGAGGGGAGCGGCGCTGCCCACCCGGCGGCGGCTGCGGCGCCAGCTGCGCGTGCGGAGCTGCCGCCTGAGGCCTCCCGTGCCCTGGGCTGCCTCAACGGAGTCGAGCAGCACGTGCGATGGTGCCTGTGCAGCCGGAGCTGGGGACAGGCTGCTGCCACGGACCCCGTTTTGAGCCTCTTTGCTGGGGAGGGTTTTGCTCGCTCAGCCTGCCTGCCGCTCTGGAGAGGGGTAAGAAATGTGTTGCCTTGTTCTTGAAGCGGGAGCCCGATGTAGGCAGCGGCACTTGGAGGTGTCCTGCAGCCCTGTAACTCATCCAGGAGCAGAGATGGGGAGCGAGTTTATGGCTGAAGCAAAGTAGTGCCACTGGCTCTGTTCCTCCTGTACTGCGCTTGCCTGTCTGTGGCTATGCTGCCTGCTGACAGCTCCAGCTCTGAGCAGGTACCGCTTATAATGCCAGTATAGCAAAGCTGGGAGAGAAAATTGTTCAAACGCCAAGGCTGGATCTGGGGGCAGGATCTGGTACACCAGTCTGGATCTGGAGCACCAGTGTCTGGTACAATGTCAAATAAATTACATTTCTTCATTTAGTGGCTGCTTTGTATTGAAATATGTGAATTCTTTAGAAGTGTAAAATACTTCCAGTGTAAAATAAGTGCTTTTTGGCTGATGATGGGAGGAAAACTGCCAGCTCACTGCCAGGGCAGAGAGTCTGGAGAGCTGTGGGGCAGAAAAGGATCTGGGGGTGATGGTTGACTGGTGGCTGAGCATGAGCATGCAGTGAGCTCAGGTGGCCAAGAGGGCCACGGCCTCCTGGCTGGTATCAGGAACAGGGTAGCCAGCAGGACTAGGGAAACGATCGTCCTTCTGTACGTTGGCTGGTGAGGCCAAACCTTGAATACTGTGTTCAGATTTGGGCCCCTCACTGCAAGAAGGACATTGAGGTGTTGGAGCGTGTCCAAAGGAGGGCAATGAAGCTGGTGAAGAGGCTGGAGCACAGAGCTTATGAGGAGTGGCTGAGGGAGCTGCAGCTCTTTAGTCTGGAGCAGAGGAGGTTCAGGGGAGACCTTATCGCTCTCTACAACAACCTGAAAGGAAGTTATAGAGAGGTGTGTGGCAGTGTGGGTGGGGCTGGAGAGGAGGCCATTTCTTCTCCAGGATAACTGTCGCTAGGACACGTGGAAACAGTCTCAGGTTGTTCCAGGAGACATTAGGAAGAATTTCTACATGGAAAGGGTGGTGAAGCATTG
>VZSG01000024.1:1738451-1806184 GCA_013398315.1 Nothoprocta pentlandii
AGCAGGGATGAGCAACCCCATGTCCTGCTGCCCGTGCCCTTCCCGTGCAGCCCGGGACATGGCCGCCCTCCCTGCTGCCCGGGCACGTGCGGGCAGGTGCCCAGCAGGACAGGCACCGGAGGCTGAACTGAGGAGTCAGCCTCCACTTGGAATTACCACTTTACAGCTAGTTAAAGTGGGGGGGAAAAAAAGTGTGATTTTTTAAAAATTTTATAATAATGGAGAAAGTCCTTGCTGACTATTTTGAGCACATGTTGTCCATGCGCTTGTCTAGAAAAAACAGGTAGGTTTGAAATTAAGGGGTCTTTTTAAGGGCTCTGGAAATGACACAGTTATGTGAAAAGAAAGCAGATATCACTGATTTTGCGGCGATCTCTTAAGGTATATTGATATATATTGAATAAAGCTCTAGGCCAAGATACGTATAGAAAGGAAGGCCACAAAACCTGCAAGCCATACCTTGTTTTTCACAGGTTCTGTCTTTGCTGGTGTGACTGAAATAATCCTCACAGGATTTTCATCATTTTCGCTGACCCCAGTTTCTGATATATCTGAACTTTGTTCCCTGGTATCAAAATTAGAGACAAAATTAAAAAAAAACACACACACACACACAGAGCATAAACAAAGTAAATGAGTACTTTTTTTTTACCCCATAAATATCAAAGTAAACAGGTCAAGTTACTTTCGGGTAATGAATTTGCCTTACTTTTTGTTGACATTTTCTACCTCAGAAGAGAATTGAAAGGGACTGCCCAGTCACTGAGCCTAGTCCCCCATAAGAAAGTCTGATATTGGCAAAGGTAGGAGGGAAAAGTAAACATCAGGACTATCAGCTCGAGCACCCACTGATTTACATAAACACACAATAGTTTAAAAATTAAAATTAGTTTAAAATAGTTTAAAAATAAAAGTTTATAAAAAAAATACTACATATCAGACCCACCTAAACCTTTTCCCACACACAGAACACAGTCTGAACTTAGAGATACTTCCTTTAGGTTTTATGTAAAGTAGCATCTAAGCAGATGGTCTACTCTCTTTAATCCTTTATCATATTCAGTTAATCAGTTCCAAAACAAATGAAACTTGATCTTAAAATCTGCAAATGTAAACTGTTTCTCCAGATTTATGAGAAACTGGAAAACTCTTTGGATTGACAAGGAAAGTAACACTTACTAGAAAAAAAAAGAGATGTTATGAAATTATATATTGCATCTTTCCACTGAGATGCCAGTCCTCTTAAGCAGGCTCTTTTTTATTGCTCTTGATCTTAAATAGAGCTATTTCAACTCTGCCATTAGTATTTATTGCTACCAATCAAGATTAATCTCAGTTTATACATCACAAATGTGTGGGTTGCAAGAGCTTTTTGGTATTAACCTTCCATCAAGTTATCTTTCAGCCTCCTGTACCTTGATCTGTTTCCTGCAGAGGAGCTCAGCTCGGAGTTTACACTGATATTGCTTCCAGTCTCTGATCCTGTGGTTCTAATATACGGTCTCCTTCCAGTAGCAGATAACGGTTTGTTTACTGTACCCAATACACCAGTTGGTTTTGGCTGAAAGAAAATGACTTAGTGTTAAAAACAGGAACTTTAGTACATTTAAAATACACATATTTCCATATTTTTTCTAAAATACCCCTGGGATAACAAGGATTAACAGTCTTATTCATGATGCCATCAATTTAGAGCTTACGTTACTTAAAAACGCAGCCTCTCACACTTTATATCTCAGGAGGCGACAGCAGCGGGGGCTGCCTGGCCCGTGAAGGGACACGGGCCAGAAAAGGCCCAGGGAAGGCCAGGATGGCAGAAAACACCAGGGCCTGAAGGATGGGGCAGCTCCAGTGATCACAAAGCCTCTCCATCTGCAGAAGCAGCCGTGTCGCGGCAAGAGATACAAACCCTTTCCAAAACACAATGCAGGGTTAGATTCTCTGCAACAGAAGAACTTCGCTTCTGCTATGTAGAAAGCTAGCACAAAAATATAATTTATTTTGACATCATCTACTGGGGGGTTCTGTCAGTGTTGGTATTTTAGATGTCGTTACGGCTGGTGTCTGTTGACTGATTTGGTCAGCCGGGGTAGATAAGAACAACTATTTTTTCCTTAGTCTCTCGAGATAAGCCTAACAAGTTTTCATAACCGGCACGACACGTTCTTCATGTAATTTTAATTTCCTCAGAGCCAAGTTAATTTATTAAGCCATTCTCACACATTCCGATGTGTGAAAGTTGGGAGGGAGCAGGCAGGAGGGCCAGCACAGGCGCTGGGTACAACTTGGCCAGCAAAAAGGCAGCAACCTCCACACAACTGGCTTGTTACCAGGCAGCTGTTCAGTAGCTGCATCATTGTGGATGCAACACGTAGCTGCATCGTGTCATACTGCACATTGCTTGAAAATATTGTGTTTAGCTTGCTCAATTTGCTGAGTATTTTATATGAAAATAGAAAACACTGGGTGCAACAAACAGGAAAAATAAAACATTTAATTAAGCTTTAATTAAAAAAGAGTTTAATGAAACATTTAAGTGCTTCTTCACAGCGCAGGTTGTGAACTTTTGGCACCTACTGCCACCAAAGGCTATGAAGGCAGGTTCAAAGCAAGAGCAAACAGTCATGGAGAGTCAGATACCAACAGCAACAGGGAGAGATGCAGTGTCTAACAGCCCAACAAGCCAGGACAGATGCTGGGGAGCACCACAGAGAAACGCACTGGAGACAGTGGCTACGTTGGCACGTGCTCCTCAGTCACCCTTTCCAGCCCCTGCAAACCCACCAGACAAGGGCCACTGGCCTCACTGACCCCTGCATCTAACAGGAAACCCAGCAAGTGCGGCGCACGCTGCTGAAGCTTGGAATAAGTCCTCCTTTTTCCACAACAGTGGGAACTGCTTAAACACTATTAGCTTTGTAAGGAAACTGCTCTCCAGTATAACTGTATTTTAACAGAATGTATAAGAAAAGCCTGGCTTACACTGGTAAGATTTCTTAATTGCCACACGGCTTCAGCCTAGTTGGACATGCTCTGCTCATACAGGCACCGACCAGGCGTCAAGACCACAAATGTTTCAGGCACCAAAGTGGAACTGTTTAGCAGCACAGACACCCTCCAGCCCAGCTGTGTGGGCTCCTGAGCTGCCCTCCTCACTGCTGGCGGGGCGTAAACCCCTTCTCCTTCAGATAACAAAAATCAGAGGGATTAATTTGAAACTGTCAGTGTTTTTTTGCCGGCCGTGGATTACAAAGCAGGTTTTGGCAGGGGGGAGTGTGTGAGTGTGAGGCAAGGAAGGGCGAGGAGCAGAACTGATGCTGCCAGCAGGGCAAAGCTCCCCCACACGGGCTGCTCTCTGTAGGGGAGAGCCAACGGGCAGGACAGCAGCTTCAATGGCAAGGCTCCTTGCAGAGCGGTTCTGCCTCTGCCCTCGCCACCAAAACCTGCAGAAAATACTGCTTTCTCTAACTGAACATTTTTGGAAAGTAAGGCAGTAACAATTCAAAGAATATGGACTGCGAAAATTAACAAATAGAAAGTTTATATTAGAAACATGATTTATTCTGCTCTCAAGCTTCTTCTCTTTTGCAGGAGAGCCAACACCGTTCCTCCAATTTCATCAAAAACCTACTAATTTTGTGAACTAACAAGCTATCTGATATTATCTAAAGAGAATCTGGTAAAGAAAGGTCACAAGCTTGAAAAAGAAAGGACATGCTGGTTTTTGTTTTCATCACTAGGAAGATGATATTTTCTCTCTCTTGTGACAGTACCGTTCAAATTATGTCTGGAATGACTACCAATAAAATGAGGTGTTCAAAAGGCTGCATGCATTTGTAGCTTAATTTAACTGCCTAACTAACCATATTATACATTTGATGATTATAAAGTTAAGATCCTTAGAGGTAGGTGGTGTCACAAGTATAGGAATCATAACATAAGTTCTGTACTTACGTGCAAAATTGTACCTAATCAAGAACCTCAAACTCAAGAACTTCAGTGCACAAGATGCACAGTGCAGAGGTACAAAGCTTAGTATCCTCAGATCCATCCTCACCAAACGGCACGGGGTGTTAAAGCTCTTAAAGCCAGCACGTTAAAGAAATGCACATTTGACTATCCAGAATGACACATCACTCTACACAAACTACAATGATTCGAAAAAAACATCTCACACAAAACTCAAGAGTATCTTGTCAAAATATGGTACCTTTCCTGTTAGGAGGAGAACTCTTGTCTCTTCTGAAATGTAATTTCTGTCATTGCAGAAATCCTGTATTTAAAAAACAAAAACAAAAAACAACAACAAATTTATACTTGTTCAGTCAGTCTTGCTTGTGTTTTTAAATATACCTGATGGATTTCTCAAATTAGAGACTGCTATCAAGTGCCTCAGGAGCTTCCAGACTGTACAGTCATCTATACTGATAAATGAATCTTAACTAATAAAGATAATTCCAAAGAAATCTGTGCTGAGCATTATTGAACTGCCATTAATATGACAACTTGAATTTGGGATGCTTATTTTTAATTCTTGAATTAAATGAATCATTTAAAATGAAGTAAAATTGATCTCCCTATTGTGTCATTTGCATGTTTTTTATTGGAAGTCCAAAAAAAGGAGAAAGGTGGTGTTTTTTCTAAACAAACTGAAATCTTCTAGTTACTTTGACTACAGCATATACAGACCAAAACACTAAATCAGAATGCAAACACTTCAGGTATCAATGCAGGTACCAGTTTCCTGTCATTACTGCACCTGCCAATTCATAATTAAATGAAGGAACTATATTCTACTTGAACAGACTCTAGAAGGACTCTTAACTAACTGTCTAGGATAGTGAATATGTGAAATGTATTCTTTAGTACAACCAAAACAGCAGGTCTCATCTGGACCATTTATTTGGTTCCACTTTGCAGTATGTCCCTTAAATAACAGAAGTGCTAGATAACAGAGAGTGCTACTCACCAAAGCTAAGCAATAACAGGACTGACTTGTATAGGCAAAAAAGTAGCCAACGTTATCCACGTATATAAACATACAAAGGACAACATAAAAACATTCCCCTTTTTGTCTGCTGCTTTGCATTCCAATTCATCTTATACACTGACAGCTGCTATAAAATGCTTTAGTGAATTGATCTAGCAATGCCAATTAAAATATTGATATTTATTCTAACTAGCTCTCATCTCTTTACAAATGCTTCTGGTACTTGCTCGTGAGAGAAAGAGATAGCCTAGCTAGAAAATTATATTTCCAAAGATAAAAATATATATACATATTCCCACTTATTTGATTTTGAAATAAGCAGCTCTCAATTACAAACATCAGAGCATATCCCCTTAGTATTTTTGGAAATTAAATTAACAAATTTACCTTTTCAGGTTGTGTAAAAAATTTGGTAGGCAACACAGGGTCCTTCTGTGAATCTGCATTGCACAAAGCACTTTTGCTGTTAATTACACAGAGCGCTACATCACATACTGTATACAGTTTCTGGGAAAAATAATAAAAAAAACAGGAAAGTCAACAGGAATTACTTACAGTTTTCATATGTGCACAGATAATGCACTCTCAAAAGTGTCACCTGTGCATTAAAATAACCACCACTAAGGAATTACATGCATTACTTCATGAACTATAACTGTTGATTCTTTGCATACAGCAGTTCTCCTATTTCAAACTATACTCATTCAACTTCAAATTATTTAATAAGAACTAAAAATACTTTATATGTTTATGCCCTACAAAAGCAGCTCCTACTCATTCAAGTTTCTCACCATTACTAGAATATAACAAGTTTAACCATAAAGTCAGACTTTACGGTATTTCCCCCAGCGGCAGAAGCTGCTCCTGTCAGGAGACTGCAGGCAGCTGGAGGAGGCAGAAAGAGGCAGCCCCACAGTGAGCAACAACAGAAATACTTAACAATCTCTGTTGACTTAACTATTAGGTACTTTGTGCTGGTTAAGGTCAGCAAGTAACATACAGACAATGCTTGCAATTAAGCTGGTCTCTAAAGACAATAAAAAGGTCTGAGCTAGTTCTTTCAAGAGCCCTGCAAATCCTGTTCAGCAACTGCTTGTGAAACCCTTACCCCATCACCCTTATCTGAATCGCGTTTCTTACTTCATTGGCCTTTGGCTCATCAGGAGACTGAGCATCTCGGGTTAGCTTGATATTTTCGGCCATCTTCTTCATGAAGGCATGGCTGTTGTTCTCATTCTTTGTCATTAAAACTTCAAGCATGAACCACAGGCACCTAAGAAGCCATAAAAACCACGCACAGTCACATTTCAACTTTTATAGTGGCTCCCAGATAAAACAATATCTTAAAAAATCAGTTGTACTGTATTTTTCTTAAGAAATCACAATTTAAAAATATTATAAAAAAAAATCAACCAAAGATGTAAATACAGTACGGATTTCTAATACAATCAGAATCTCAGAATCTAATACAATCAGAATACTTTACAGTGAATCCTCCAGATCAGTGTGTTCCCTATTAGGCCTGTAGACATTGCCCAACCTATCAATATTTTTCTTTTCCAAACTTAAACCTGGTTTCTAAATGTCTAATCACTTCCTTGGGCTATGTCTAAGATACAGTCAACACTGTGTTGTGACCACACTGAAAACAGGCTTAAACAAATTATACTGTCACTAGACTTGACCCACAGTGGGTGGTTTAATGCTGTAACTCACGTACTAGAGTATCCAGAAGCAAACAAGTCTCATCTTGCTAATGCCATATACCAGAGGAAAAGAAGTCCTTACAAATGGATAAATTGGAATCAGCTTTTCCAGTTTTCTTTCTTTAAATCCAATTTAGTTACAGGAAGAACATATCATATTTTGAATGAAAAAAGTGTCAAGAATCTTTCAATTACTGTATAAAATACAATTGTTTCACACTTTATTATTAAGCTTCAGATCTGCAAGTGTGTAGAGGGTCAACAACAGACTTAATACGATAAAAAAACTACTTAGTTGGAATAAACACATGGGTGGGTCTGTGAAAAGTAAACTTTGCCAGTAGCCAAATTTAAATCTGCACCTCTAGAAGAGAGGTTACTTGAAGAAAGGCTAATACAGAACTAGAAAAACAGGATGGCTGAACGTTAGATTTCTTTGTCCACAAAACCCCAATCTTTCTAGCTGATGCAAACTGAAGCTTGTAACATCAGGGATGAGGGAACACTTTTCTCAAAAGTTCAAAGCAAAAGGAGGGTGTGTTTAATCAAAACACTTAAATGGCTATCTGATGTTCACTTAAAATGTGTGAGTTTTGACTTGCACCCAAGAGCTACAAAAGCTAACTAAAAATAGGTATTATCTACTTTTACATCCTTCTATCCACTATTCTCAACAAGTTCAATAGGACAAGCACTGACCAGTTTCTTCAAAGCCCTGTGCTGCCCATCTAAGATTAAATAATAAATTAAAAAAGAGGTAACAGGTTATTCAGGATACATTTTACTGCAGTAATTCCAGATAATTCATGTCAAATTTAATAGCTATATTTCCAAACAAAGTCAACAAATCACTACAATGACCAAGTTCCTGTCCCTGAACAAGAGATTTCTAGAGTCACAGTAGATTTCACATGCAAAAACATGAATCTAGAAGAAACACAAACACAAAAAAAGTAAATTCATTCCCTGTATGCACTTCAATATTCTTTGGAGTATGAGTTCAGAAGGAAAAGACAAACAAAACCCCACTACCCCAAAAGAGCCCAAATCAACATGCCTCTATGAGAGAAGCTTCAAAGACCTCATAAGAGTAAATATCAAAGATTATGGTTGCTAAGCACATATTTACTTTATGGAATCATATTTAGGTCACACAAAACCAGGATGAAATGGAGAGAAACAAATAAAAAAGCTCCTGCCATTCTGCTTCCCCAAGCTTGCAAATATCCACATTAATGCTTGAAAGTGAACTTGACTCCCAGTTCTGGGAGGAAACTTTCTGCAACATCCTAAGAGAAAACCATTTGGCATGGATTTCGAGAGATGCCTCGGAGACACAGTGCTGCTGAAATCCCTGGCCAGAGTATTTCTCTGCTTGGAGCAGTCTGCTCCGACTAGTTCAGCCAGCCTGTGATGAGCTTGAGGGAGAAAACCAAGGGAGAGCTGTACAAGGGGTGCCCATAAAAGCACTACTCTGAGCTACTAACTTAGCACTGACAGCCAGAATCTGTCACTGTTTCTGCCACCCATCTGGATAACGGTGGAGGACACACTGGAGCACTCCCAGATATTGTCAGGCATCTGCAAGCCCTGGGATAAGGAGCCCATGCAGCCACAGGTCTCAAATCCTTGTTGCCTTCAGCTTCAGATGGGGTACAAGTCAAGCAACTCATAACAAGGACAAAAGCAGCTTTCAGTTTATTTTTTAAAAGAAATAATTGTGCTCTAACTCTTTTAGGTCAAGATGGATATATATATATGTATATTTATATATGAACTGGTCTGTTCAGACTACGAATGTGCTGCTTTTCTAATAATGCAGCATATTGCTATACACATGTTCTTGACACACAGTTACATATCCTTTTGTAGTACAAAAACAACAGACCTCACATTTCCACCAAAAATGAACACCAGAAAACAAACAAACAAAAGCCCACTAAAAGCAGCTAGCAGGATGCTTTGGCTTATTTTTTAGATAAATTCTTTTTGAGACAGAAAGAAATACAGAAGTCAATTGTACTTCAGGCATGAAAGATCATTTGGGACATATAATCAGGAAAAAATTGGAAGTACATAACAACCTTCTATTCTGTTGAAAAAGGTGGCTGTACAATAATACGTGCTGAATACAATCAGAAGTGCTAAGCTGGTACTGCATATAAACAGTGGAAACGGTAAGTTAGGAGGATCTTAAAATTAATTCTAGTAGGTTTGCATAGAGAAAAATAATTAACTTAAAGCAAAGTAGGACTCTGATCCAGTATCATGGCCATATGACTAAGTTTTGTGTTAAGTGTTGGATTTTGTAAGTTCCAAAATATTTGAGTTGACATTACTTGGTCTGGTACATTGGGGACTCGCACAGTTATTCCTAGACAAAAATAAAAGAATCTCAAATATTAATGTTGTTTAAAAGAAGCCTAGAAAACTCATTAATTTTGAGTGCTGAGACTTGACCTGCAGATTTGCATTATTAACACATTGCTAAGCAGTTGCCGATGCTTTCTTCCCTTAAAATGTTATATATTTCCAAGATTACTGGCTTACGAAATACTGTCCATAAAACAAGAACTCCTCCAGCCAATCACCTTTTCTCCAAGCAAAGAAAAACTCTCCCAGCAACAGAAAACACAGACTCATCTACTTACTCTTTGACATCACGCAGCTGATCAACATCCTGAGGTTTTGTGAAATCTGGATCGTGTGCCAGCAAGTGAATCATATAGGGTACCACATATTCCGGGAGCAAGGATAGTAACTTTTCTACAGTGGTAAACAAAATACCATAAGTACATCTTACACACACATGTACTGAAGAGGAAACACTGTTTCCAAGTATTATATTTAAATATGAAATGTAAAACTTGGAATAGACTTGCAGTGTTTTCCATTTGTTTTTAATGAACTATTAAAAATAAATGAACAAATTTTACTACCACAGAATTACTTGGTCTTACTTAAGAAAGAAAATCAGACAGCCTCCCCTCCCAAAAATCTCTTTTTTTGAGCCAAAGCACACACCACAACGTCTAACAAAAGAAGAGCATGGCATTTATTCTGAGAGTGCACCTACATAATTCTCAGCAGCACACGGAGGAGAATTTCATGGTTAATGCTAATGCTAAACTAAGTAAAATAAGATTTTCAATGTGATAAGAGAAACAAAATACATTTAAATATTTTTTTCCCCTTAACTCCTCATTGCAGCTTAATTTTCAACAGCTGCACTCTGAACAAATTTTCTGAAATACTAACCATTAGCCATAGGATTCTGCTTAATATATTCTCTTCGTATACTGATGTTTTTGAGCAAACACTGTCTGGCATGTGCTCTTCTCTCTTTCACAGGGTCTTTGGCACACAAAGCGAAGATTGCCATATATTCCAACGGGAGCAGTAATTTCACAAGTGCCTTATGCAGTTTCTGGGCAAATATCTGCCTCACTTGGTAGCACTCATCCTATAGCAATACCAGAATGCAAATACAAAAACCTTAGTCTTTATAAACAAACAAACAAAAAAAAACAGTTTGGAGTTATGAGGTAACATGTTTTAAACATATCAACAGGTGCAGTGTTATTTGTGAAGTCTTCAGAATTTTTCCAGCAGTTGCAGTGCAGATCAGAAAAAGAAAGAAAAAAAAAAGAAAAAAAAAAAAGAAAGAAAAACTCAGGGCTCTGAACTCAACTAATTAACAGTGGATCTAATTCAAAAGCAGTCACTTACATTGATAACAAGTGCACAGAGCTGGAACTGTTCGGGGGTAATTATTTCATGGTAACAGGGTTCCTGTGCAAGCTTCATTATTGCACTACCAGCAGCTAATCGCAGTCGAGACATATCAGATTTACTATACAAATATAAAAAAAGAAAGAAAGAAAACAAACTAAGCTGATATTACTTGTACACAACAGTTTCTTCTTTTTACAGGATCGTTCAGGGAGTAAGTACATTTTTCTCCAACAATCAGCTCTCACTTCTACAGCTTGAAATCAAGGTAATTTTCAGAAGATTTCAGCTGGGTTAACAAGGGCTAAGCTTTCCCCTCAATAACTTCTTTGCAGCACAATGGGGAAATGAGAACAGTTGCTTTGTTTTTGTATCACTGTCTAAAATCAACTCCTAAAGCAACTCTTGTGTGACAGATCTTCTTTTTCCTTCTCTCACCCTCCAAGTTTACATGAAAAGTCATTTCATTGTGGACATGAAGGAGCTCCACCCAAAGCTGCCCCACTCCTAAGTGTGTTGAATCTGGTCAGGTTGATGCTTTCAAAGACAACCCTGAAGGTTTTTTGCTTCCACTATCAAGACATCTAGAAGGTTCTGAGTCAGACTACCACAAGCAAGAGGAAGTATCACGTGTATTTTTATACATGTCATTCCAATCTGCAAATTAAAACTCCAATCATGTATTTTCCTAATCACCCCATCAGCTGGCACTGCACGCACCTCCAAATTCTACATAAGCTCTGAAAGAATTCATGGTCACTGGAATTCCACAATAAATATGACAAAAGATTGAAATGAAAAAAAAATCTAACCTGATTCTCTTCTGTTCTGTCAAGTCTCCTTCACTGACAAGCATGGCTGACAACAACCGGAGTGTGGAATTTGCGGATTTTGACTGGTTGTTTTTCATACCCAAGAGCCAGCGTACCAAAAGTTTAATTGCCTGCACCTATTGAAGATGAACAAACACAAATAAAAGATGCCTTTACTACCTGAAGTTGCTAAACTTTTTGCTGTTAAACTGAAACATTGATAGACCCCTACTTATGACAGCTCATGTATTTTTAAAAGAACATAACGAAGTAGTAAATATTTACAGAATGAGGCAGTGTGTATCAGTCTGGGACATCACAACATTTCAACTATGGTTCAGTGTCTTCTCATAAGTGCATTAAGAGGATGCAGGATACTTGCTACATGATTAAAAATGAGAGTACCTACGTAAACATTCCCAGTAATGGCCATAGTTAGATTTATAGTAATTAGCCTATAAAAATGAATGAAGAAATTCTTTTAGGATGTCTCTCTATTTCAATTCTGCTTATAGTCAGTAAAGACAAATCATCTTTCTAGCAACAAAAACTAGTAGATGAGTCTTTAATTCTCTCAATATTCAGTATACCTAATATCTCTACATTAAGACATCAACACAGTTTTCACCAGTCCTAGAAGCATGTGTATAATCCACGTATAGACTGCACACATTCTGAAGAGGCCAACGATACGAAAGCACTCAAAAAATATTTTAATATTGTCTACTGCATGACTCAGAAAAACCAAACCCCACCACTTTTAAACCATATATATTATTGCTGATAGTACACCATTCACCTTTGCTAGAACTTCTGGAGAAACCTCTTCATCAGGAGACCACAATTTTCCATTTTTCTCACCTGTTGACTACAGATACTCATGTAAGTTTAAGAACTGATTCAACTCATGCATAAGATGTAGGGTTGGAAACAGAAGCAAGTTGTGGACTAAGCTTTCTTTCATGTAAAAGATCTTTTACAACGCAATACCATCATATTAAATGCCATATTTACAGAACATTCCTTTATTTCATTTAACAAATAAACGAATAGATAAATAGCTCAATTCCTCAAACAGAGAAAACAACACGAACTAAAGAAACAAGCAAACAAACAAAATTTTACCCTGTCATTCATTAGGAGATCTTTCACGATGAAATTTGCAACAACAGATTTCATTGGAGAAGCAAACTGGTCTGGGGCCAACATGGAAATATGACCCAATGAGACTAATGGAGTTATAAGTTGCTCTGGTACATCAGCATTCAAACTTCTACTAAGAGGCTGAGAAAGAAAAAAGAATATATTTTAAATTAACCACACATTCAGCAAATTAGCACACTTAAAAACTGCTTAGACTGCTGGATTGCTGATGCGTTCCACAGCTTTCCATAATAATTTAAAAAATTAGCCAAACTAATTGAAGAAAGGGTGCCGTTTCCTAGCTAACAGGATAATCTGCAGCCTCACACAATATAAGGACCAAACAATTTCTATATTCTCTCATTTTTTTCAAATAGTCTAACCTGGAGGACACAAGACCCCCACATTCAATTCCATTCAAGAGCTGTGAAAACCTGAATCGCAATTACAAATGATTAAGGTAAAACTCGGAAACAACCATGGTCTTTCCTCTCTGTAACCAGCATTTCCCTTCCAGACATCAGCTGCCAGGATAATTCTGCTCTGCTGCATCACTCAGCATCTACACATTGCGTTCTGACAGTAGGGAGGGATCATGAACTTGCCCTCCCAAAGACAATAATCAGTAAGATCAACTTCTCTAGGTTTAATCCAAACATCTTCCTGCCTCTGAATCACAGCTTTCCAGGATATCCAAGATGAAAAATGCAAGCTATTTCACAAGTGTGGGTTAATAACATCAGTATATAAAGATTACAGTGAAAAGTAGTAACTTTTTCTACCCTGTATAAGGTAAGTTTTTGTTTTACGACTTGTCTAAGCAGGGAAGTGGGTAGGAAGCCAGTTTTTGAGCTTACAGAGATTAGTTACTCTTCACTAACTTCCTTCAGGAAAGGTGCTGCATGTGCAGTTTTAAGCACTGTAATTCAATACAGTCTGAAATTAGAGAATGTTCCCTCTCATTTAGTATCTACTATGTGTGTCAACACTGGAGTTAGCAGGGATCATTCCAGCATTTTACTTCCCAGTAACTTCTCCCTTGGAGACAAAATGGGGTTCCTTAAATATCAGACATCAGAATGATACAATATCAGGATCCCACCAGAAGCATTAGTAATCTGCAAAACAACATCTCAACTGCTATGCACCTATAAGCTTGCTTACCTAATAAATATTATGAGTTAATTAAAGTATGAATTCAATTACTGTTAATCACTAATCTCAAATTAAGGCCAGAAACAAATCTTAAAACCAGTAAAGCAAAACGTACCTCGAAGATCTGTGCAAGCTGCACTTCCTTGTTTGAAAATATGGCATGTATACAGTGAACAGCTTGTTTTGCCTGGTGAGGAGTGCCTCTTTTTGCTTTCTGATGCAAAATTGGAATTAGTGTTCTGTGAATATTAAACAAAATACTTCAAAATATAATTTGCAATCTACAAAACTATAGTTCATCTTGTATATAGATCCTCACAGAATTACAGGCTTATAAATTAAGCATTCCTTTGAAGTCTGTTCAGGAGAGATAATAATCATACAGAGTGAAAAGCAAGACAGAATTTTATTTAGTGTTACTTGCTGAACAACTGACTGTACACAATTAAACAGAAAAAAAGCCTCCAGGGAAAATCACACATGAAAGAAAGCAATGATCAAAATAAGGCTGTCTAGGAAGGCAAAGGAGGGGATAGGGTGGAACTTTACAAGTTCAGCCAGGGTCAACTCCTGAACTTGTTATCCAACCTAGTGCTCGAAGTGACTAGGCCAGGAATAACCATTAAACATCAGTGTGTTTAGAGGCCTCCACTCCTTTCATTTTGGTCTTTAATTGCAATGTGTGTATTTATGTAACTGCTTTATTTTGAGCTTTTGCACTTGAGTCCCCTTAAATCTGTGTCCTGATCAGAGGTGGTTGAAGGAAAGAGCAGGGCAAAAGTCACTCCGGAGATCAGCTGTGGGCTGGTTCAGTTCCACTTCTGAGAGCAGGAAGGCGAGCCTGTCACTTGAGAGACCATCATGTGAGAGACCAACTCATGAGGTTCACAGTGCTGCTCACTCGGCAACTGAGACAAGTAAATAAGACTGCCTAGAAATCATCCCCCACAAAAACATTTTAAAAAATCCTCGTTTCTTGTAAAGCTCAACAGCAACAAAGCATTCAGCGTGAAGATTATTTAGCACCCAGTTTTCACCACAACGTTCTATATAATCAAAAGCAGCAACAAGAGATGGAAGAAAATTTTGCAAGGTTGAAAAATAAAATCTATTATTTTTTTTCTCAAAAAGACACAAGCCCTGAAAATAAACAAAAAATAAACAAAAAACCGAGGAAATGTTAACAGTGCTTTACATGTATGCAAAGTAAGGTCTTCTCAAACCTGCTAAAATTCTTCAAGTTGGATTACCCGGGAAGCAAAACAACACAGAATTCTGTGAAACCTACAATCAAAATGAGCGTTCATGTCTCAACAACAGCTTTAATAGTGTAAATATATCTGCTTTACAGGGCCTTTTGCCAAAGACAAATGCATCGATTGCAAACCATAAGTCATCACGTCCCAACTGACATAAATCTGCAAAAGGCAATATTTAAAAGTTCAACATGTTCCATAGGTTCTGCTAGAGTATGGTCAGTGCTTCCCTCTGACTAAGAATCATTTAGAATTCCCTATTCATGAACTCGTGCACAAAAGCTTTTCCCTTATGAGGAAGAACTTGGACTACTGCTAAGAACACTACTTCAGAGGGCAGTAGGCAGTCTGCACACAAGCATTCGTAAGAAAACTGCTTGCTTGAAAAAGCTATCCTGCTGATTGCAATAGATCTTTCACTTACAGTAAAGATGATTTAATAAATGAAATCTGGAACATCTTGTCCAGATTTATTTACTTATCCTCAGACTCCTTTTTCAGACAGTGAAATACTGACCTGGTTTTGGATTTCAGAACATCAACAAGCAACTGAAAGATCAACTGTCCTGATGAGAACTACTGGATCTACCAGCTTTCGTTAACGTTATTTGGTGCCCTCGACTCGCTTGCAAACCATGCAAAGGGTTAGGCATCCATTCTAACAGCTACATTTTTAAGTTATTTGAGGGCTGGCCCAGACTCTGCTCAGCAATATTTGAGAAAGAAACCAGAAAAAAACAGTATTATCATCTCCTTTGACAGATGACAATGTACTCCAGTAATGCACAACCTTGATGAAACTCCTGTAGCTTCCAGGAGCTACACTGACAACAAGTGTGCTCCTAAGTGTCCTTATCTTCACCCCTACAAATGTTTTAAAGCTGTCTTGTACATGAGCTTGCAGTTTTATTTGCCTAAAATCTGATGCAAGGCTGTAAGAATTGCTGAGGTTACACCCAGAACCTAAGGTGGATGCTAGGATGCATTTTAACAAGTGACATATAAGGTCTTATTTCCAGTTACTGAGAACTTGAAACCTGGGTCTTATATTCTGGATTATTAGTTACTAAAAGGTTGATGTTGAAGATCTGGATTTCATCCACAGTATCTTAAATAGTCTTTGAGTGCTTAGTAGATTATGCAGCTTTAATCAGCAGTTAAAGTACAAGCTGTATAAAAGATGAGTGACAGCCAATTATTCTTTGTTAGAAATTCGTGCCTGCCTTTAGAGCTTGTTTTCCAACTTGTTCCACAACAGATAGAGCCTCTTATCCTTCAGAGACTGTATTTTCATTCCTCACAAAGATAGGAAAAATTGCGTGAAGGACAGATTATGAGTAGAAATGTTGCCAAGAAATTAAACCTTTGCCATATTTTTGTTGTTGCTTATTTTGTAACCTGGGAAACAGGCTACACTGTTGTTTAATGTGTCTGTTAGAAGGAGATTTTTAAGGATATAACATCTTCAATAAATACACAAAATTGTAAGAACATGGAGTTTAAAAATGAACAGACAGGAAGAATGGTAGTGAAGGAATACAAAATGATGGAAGACATCCATATTTATAAATTTAGGGGCAACATATTGAATAAACTATCCAGAGGCACAAGTTTACATATGAAAAGCTGTATGTACAGAAATATACTCACGATCTTATCTGTGGCAGGTCTGTTTCTATTTTGTGACCCGTGTTTCTGAAAATCTGTATGGCTGCCTCAGCTACCTTATCATCTTCCATCCTGAGACACTGCAGCAGGGACTCGTAGGTCTCTGCAGAGTGGAACGAGGTAGGATGTGTAAAGGACAAAACCTGCAGATACATGTTAAAACAAGTATTTATTCACAGAAAAAAAATCATCAGAAAAAAAAGAGATGGCCATTTTTGAGCATTAATCTAAATAACATATACACAAATAAAATAACAACACATACACACACAACATAAAAAGCTATTTCATGCTCATGAGAGATTATATCAAATAACTGCATTTTGGAGAAGGCTATATGCATTTTCAAATACATTTTTCTATATGCCTTGTTCTTCAGATCCTCCCTCTTCCAAATATTTTATAAAATACGACACTATTCGACCATTTAAACAAACGAACACGCACTCAGGAATATTTATTTATATTTCAATCTATTTAGAAAAACTTTACAATTTAAATTAATTTACTTAAATATTAATTTCTCCAGAATCTTTAGCTCCTGAGCAGAAAGGATATCATGAAGCTTAAGACATCAATGTAAACAAGGCACAGATTACTGACATATTAATCTAAAGCTAATGATATCCAACACACTCTGTTAAATAGATAAAATGTGTCAAACAAGAATCTAAGCATGCAAAGATTCAAGGTAGGGCATGCGAGAACAAAAGCAAAATTATACTATATTAAATACTGTAAAGTTCAGATAGCATAAGGTAGGGAGAACAATGATAAATACTGTATATTTTTGGATTTATCTGATCTGGATTTTTCAGAGTTACTTACTTCCTAGGTAAATACTTGTGTGTGAAATAACATTTTCAACGGTATCCAAACCACAGCTACAAAGCCTTCAACCATGGCAGCTTTCTCTTTTGAGTAACATTAGCAATGTATATTACTACTACGTGAACTAATTGACAGCTGCTTCTACCACACTGACATCCATTGCCAAATCTGGTGTGAAATGCCTTCATAAAGTGCAACTCATTCACTCTTACTTCAGAAGAAACTCACATTAATTATGTAACCTTCCCCTCTACACTGTCCTTGATTTTATACTGCCCTCTTTGTTACAGACTGGAGCTCACACTGCATTAGCAAACTCAAACCCATCACGGATGTTTTCCAGATATTTTAAATCATTCTCTCTTCCTCCAAGTCAGTCATTTCTCATCACCACTGAGAACGCAAGTTCCTTCTGCTGCACATAACTTGGCTTTTGAGCCTGTTTGCTTTTCCTTCCAGCACCATAAAGGCCCCAAACCATACCTCTAATACCCCCAATTCTCTTCCTCTCGCTGTAGCTCTGCACCTCTTTGATAAGACTTTCTTAAAAGAGAAACCATTTTCTACTTCATTGTGTACACACAACCTTTTCCAAGAAATATTCCTTCCCAAAGCCAGTCTACTTCATGATTCTCTTTCAAAGTGAATGCTAATAATCTAAATGCTAATATACAGTAAAATAGAAATTATCAAAATTATAACTAGTAAAAAAACATGTTAACATTAATTTCTTTCTTCTCCATTTCTCCATTACTTTCTTCCATTACAAACTATATAGCGACATTAATGAAGCTTACCTTGAGAAGTTCAAGTCCTGCACGAATAGCAGTATCAGGACTTACACCCTCCTCTTCATCATCAGCTGTCCCCTCTATTGATTTATTCATCAATTTTACTAGTGCACTGTAACACAACAGACAAAAAAAAAAAAAGAATTAAAAAAAACACAACAAAAGAACACAAATGGACCTGAGAAAGTGCAATGTTAAGGAGGGCAGGATGAGTAAGATTATATCATTTTGACAATAAGTCATGGTGATAGTCTATTGCTTTTGTGAAGCTATTCTGCTATATTCCTTTTCTTCCAACTTAGCTTACTGGAAAATTTAGCTCTTCTAAAAACAAGACATGTTGGCAGCATCCAGATCACTATATTTTCGCATGCGTTTTGAACATAATCAGGTTGCCAGATAAGTCTCACAGAAAATCCAAATATTCAAACATTCTCTTATATGAGCCCACAAAAAATAATTATTTCAACATTTATATGGAAAACTGTGTGTCAGTTAGTTATGTGAAAACTAAGCTCATTTTCACTTTAAGCCCCACAAATAACAATGTCACCACAAATAACTTCAATATTTTTAAAATCAGTTGCAGACTTATCATTACAAAGTATCAAAATTAAATTCCCCTATCCAGACATTTGAAAATGAAGACATCTATGGAGAATGAGTTTTAAAATCATACCTACTGCTATGGCAGACTAAACTAAACCTTAAGTAAATGCTTTTTTTCCCCCCTTCTCTTATTTAACCATCTTTATAATCATTCATAAATTATCATGATCTTTCTGAACATACCTAATGGCTTCTGAGTCAATATGTACAGGAGCAATTCTTTCCAAAAGAAATTTGACCATTTCCAAAAAAGGATTTGTTGGCTGCTTCGGATTTGCAAGTTTCCGGGCTATCTCTCGCTACAAAAATGTTAAGATTACAAGCAAGAATTACACTGATTTTAATTATTTTTTGCAAACCTTAAATCAGCAAAACAAGATTATATTATCAACACTCGTTATAGGTTAACCAAAAAAAGTATTTTATGAAATTAGGAAATATATAAAATTACATTAAGGTACAAAAAGGGACCTTTACCTCTGAACAACTGTTTTAAGTTCAAATATTCAAGGCATAAAAGTTTGTTTTTCCATTTCCTTACCACACAGATATCTGCCTGTTTACATGAACACGTAGGGCTAATCAGAAGTTCAAGCTGGGACCGAAGCTTCTCATCATCACCCAGAACCTGATTGAATTTCTTCACAAAATCTTGTGCTTTTCCAGGATCTGGAAGGTTTTCTACGTGATTAAACACAAAGTAAATGTAAGATAAATTTGCCAGTTCACTATGCCAGCATTCAGAGAAATACAATTTCCAGGAATGCTGTAATAATAACAGTTTACAGAATTTTAACACTCACTTGCTATGGTCATCAGCTTTCCAAACATGGCAGCACTGTTTGCTTCTGACTGAGAACAGCAGCAAAAACAAAAACAAAGAAAAGATCAGTGATATCTCCTTCAGGAAACACACTTTTAAGCTGATATGTCAGTTCCTCTGCAGCAGTTTGTTTTACTCTGGAATTTGACTATTTTGGTTTTGCTTTAAGAATAAACAGTAGAATACTATCATAGAAACATTAATAGCTGGTAACAGCTGGTACATACAAAAAAAGGGAGCAAATTTTAAAGTAGCAAAGAACTGCAAATATCCACTAACGTATGACAATTTAAAATCATTCGTGTGCTGTTAGAAGGAAAAAAAACACTCATAAAAAGGAACTAAAAAAAAAAATACAAAAAGCAAGCCCACCAACCACACATTTTCACTTAAGAGTTTCTACCAGTTTGAAGAGATGCTTACAATCAATATTCCAGTACAAATATTTAAAAGTTGCTGGTTTAAACCCCAGTAAAAGATTTGCCTTGTGTTCTACAATATGCCTTTTGAAAGCATCGAAATATATCATAACATGAGAATTAACAAAAGCTTGTCAAAAACAAAACAAAATTGAACAATCTTTTTTTTTCTTAACTCCTACCAAAATTACTCTGGTAACACAAAATCATGTGGTGAGCACAGGATGGCCACAAAGAATTACTGGAAGGAACTTAATGAAAACGCAATACTGTCAACACGCTAAAAAGAAAACCCTCCTCCCATACACTAATGAGTAATAAGCACAAAGCAGATACTATAGGATAAAATATGTAAAGAGTGAGAGGTACATAAAGTATCAGTATTTTCTAAACCGTACAGTGGGCTGCTTATGCAAGTCCAGTAATTCTCGCACGTGGCTCCTTAGCATGTTCTGACACTTCCACATCTCATTCAGTGCTCTGCAAAAATGTAAAATCAGAAAAGAAAAATGATTTGTATATCACAAGAATATGCTAAATATATTAGTAAAAAAGATTATTTATTTACAAGTACACCATCTGGGTCAAGGATCAAAAACAGCACTGCCCTAAACAAGGTGGAACAGATTTGTTTTCCTCCCCTCAAATAAAAAATAAGAACTGTAAACCCAGAGCACTTTTATAAATATCAAGTATTTTCCATAAAATTTAGACTCATGATTTAACACCGAAACTGCTCCATGATCTTAGAGCTTCACAACTTCTATTAAGTCTTCAAGGGAGTATTTCAGTTTAAAAATAAAAAATCTCTAAAGTTGGACTTAAGCCAAATTTCCTGTCCCTCCATATTACCATTTAAACTAATACTTTAATCACCATTAAGCCAAATATTATTTCCTTTATTAATATTCCTTTAAACAAAAATAGTAACTACAAAAGACACCAGTGCACTTCAGTCAATTCAGTCATACTGAACACAAAGATTTATAATCTTACTGAATTCCTAACAAAACGAGTGAGATCTGAGTAAGGTATGTGACAAACAAAGTAACTGTGGACCTTAAGTGGCAATTTAATAATTTAATTCCTCACAAGCAAACAGGATTCCAAATGCAAATGAACGATGAGCTGGTAATGATTAAGCTAGAACCACATCTTTGACAGACTACATAGACGGAAACTATACATGGACTATGCAGAACACAGGAAAAGGCTGGAAAAGAGATAAATATTTGCTAAATACCAACAATACTCACTTGACAGCGTTGGGATCCAAGCTAGCATACAAATAGTACAAGCACTTCATTCTCTCTTCGGTTTCCAAATTGTGGGGGACCAGATACTGGGCAAAAATTTTCTCTACCAGTAATCTGCAGCAAAAGAAGAGATATGGATCTCTACATTTCCAAACGCACTGACATCTTTCAGACAAGCTGGAGGCACAAGATATATCAGAATTTAGTGAAACGAGATTTTTCAGCAGAGAAGAGAAGGAAAATTAATGGCCTTTTCTCAGTTGTAAAAATCGCTTTCACTGATAGTAGAAAGATTAGCAAGAAATGCTTCCTGAGAGCTCTTCCATGCCCTTTCATGTTTTCCTGAAAGAAGGTGTAACATTTTTTTTATCTCCATCCAAATTTTCCTTTTTCTTTTGGCTTTCAGAAGTTATTTTTGTCTATTCTCAAACACAAGAAAAAGGAATACAGACAGTAAAAAGCACAAGAATGAATAAATGCGAGAATACAAAGAGCAAACAGCAAAATTCAGTATGATAGAGAAAAAATGTATTTGAAAAAATGCAAAACATTTGAAATTGATTATTCTAATACAAAAGCTAAAAATAAGCACTAAAAAGGAGAGACCAAGAAACATCAAAACATAAGCAACAAAAGGAAAAAGGGGGCAAATAAATGACTACAAAAAGCAATCAAGCAGAAAAATTTCCCAATTTTCTCTTTTTTTCCCCTGAACAAGAATACATATTTTTGCACAAAATATATGACAAAATATGGCTGTACAGTCTGTCTACTTACAAAAACCAAAAAGCCCTGAAACAACGTTCAGGCATTTTTACCAACAAAAGCTGTTCAGAATGCCTAGTGATGCAATTTAGACCTGATGGACAGAAATTTTGCGTGCTTGAATTTTTGGACTTCCTTAACCACGATTCCCACTACAGCAGGGAGTGCCTGGGAGCACCTTGTGCAAAGAGTGTGGAAGGCAGAGCAGCTCAGAAGGAGCCTATCTCTGCCCAGACAAATTCCAAGGGACCAAACAGAAGAACAAAAGGACGGCCACTCATACGAATAAAACTGGAGGTACCTAAACCTTGGCTTTCTTCCTTTAAATATGCATTTGACTACTGAAGAACCCAAAAACTGAACTACTTGGGAGAGAGGATCTTCAAACCTCAGGAGACTCCATCATCACTTTCTTCAAAGGGTCAGGAGATCAGAGGTATCAAAATCATTTAACTTCACTCCATCTAAATTACTTATCAACATAGCTTTAGCCCATGTCAGCACAGATCCCTTTTCCAGAAATGCTCTCCATCTAAAAGGTGGGAGTGCATCACATCTCCCTGGCCCCTGGTGGTGAGGGTAAGCTGTTATGAACAGGAAATATTTCTGCTGTGAGGAAAGCCACCAAACATTTATTGCCAGCTCGTGGATCAGCACAGGCCCATCAACAGCCAACTTATAAAACAGAAGTTAGCGACAGGGTTAAGGATGTTCACACAGGATTTGTTCTACTCCACTTTGTGCCCAAATGCAGCACTGCATGTGTGACACCGGGCCCTTCTCCCTCGACAGAACTGGTGTTTCTGCCCGCACACAACGGAGGGCACCGCGAGGCTCAGGGTGCTGCTCACGGCTGCTTTTACCCGCGTCACCCGGCACGGGGAATTGCTGCAAGGGTTTTGCTAGTTCAGATGTCTCTGTGTATTTGTGGAAAAGTTGTATGGATTGAGTCTAGGAGATGACAGCGTTTCTACAGCTCTGCAGGTGCTAGAGCGCTGACTTTCTAATTCTAGGAATGATAAAGCTAAAATGCATGAGGAAAGCAAACCAAGAGCATGACTGAACACGGACTTCATTGTCAACCTTAAAAACCAGCATAATTTGGATTAAAATTCAGGGTCCTAAACTAGAGGAATAATAAAAAGAAAACAAACAAACAACAACATATCAGTGTGTGGAAACAAATCACATGATATCAGCAGTTTTTCAGGAAAATAAGGCTTAAATGCCTTAACCAGATCCTCAGAAGAAATCATCTGAGAGAGAGAAACTCAGCTTTGATGACACAGTCTTTCCTTGAAAGCTTTGGCCTCATTTCCTTTGCACTGTTCTGCATTTTCAGCGAGCAGGAATATTAAAAACATCTGCTACAATCACTATAAAACTTACTTACTCGTTCCCTATTCAGTATCAGCTTGTGTGCTGAATACGACAAGAGTACACTAAAAAAAATAAAAACAGGAATCTCATAATGAAGTTGAATGTGTGTGTGTGTGTGTGTGTGTGTATGTGTGTGTATATATATAAAATTAGAATCAGCTTTGTATAAACTAGGTGGGGATTTCATAATTTGTCAGTATTTGGTGCTGAGCATCCTTTCGGTGCAACTTTTCTGTACACAATTTTGTAACTCTTTTTCTTTTCCTTTTTTGTAAGACGATAATTAAATAAGTATGTAACTGTGGCCCAGACAGAATCAGCGATATGAACAAAGTTAGTCCTCACCACAGCAGGGTGACATTACCCCAAAGAATTAACTATAATTACTGGCACCTGAAGAAAGTTATTAGTCCGTTTGGACTAGGGGCTAAGACTGCACAACATACTGAAGCAACAGGCTATATAGGCAAGATGCTCAGAAATGCTCTGAGAAACGGCTGCATTCTGAGTAGGTTATATTAAAATTTAGGCTGAAACTCCACTTTTGTGTGATCTCATAGCTTGGCTTTCCTTGTGAGAAGAGAGAGCTGAAAACTCTGACCTCCTAATACCCGGGCCAAAATACTTCTGCCTAGGCCAAAGAGTGGCTCAAAAACTAAAAGGAGGGAGAGCAGGGAAGACCAGACAACTGAGGAGACACCTCTGATATTTCTATTGCTTTCATTCTATCTGAAGGGTCATACTGTATGAGGAATGGCAAAACGAGACACCACGGCAGCGTGTCCATGCACAACCCTCACAGAAATTTGATTAATTTTAACATGCAAGTTTCTAGACAGTATTAAGAAAACAGGAAATGAGTGCAGTAAAAGTCAAATTTGATATTTTTTCCTATGCAGTAGCTAGTTAATAGCAATTTCACATCATCACAGATCTAGCTCTAGCAGTATATAAATAAAGGAATAAATAATGTAACCATCCTGATCTTAGTGTGCACTGTAATGATTATCAAATAAATAATACTTAAAACTACAAAAACATGTGCTAAGGACATCACTGCAGTATCTTTCACATTTTCATATTTTCATTTGTTTTTTTTTCCTTTATCAGAACATCTCTTATCACTACACAATTATAATTAGGAAGGCTTAAGTTGACTCACTTGTCATCAATGCTATTTTGATAATATATGTGCAAAAGTTTATCCTTTATCCAGCTCACTTTCTCTGCAGCATCTTTTCCAGCCTCGGCATGAAGACAGTACTTCTTGTACAGCTGAGCAAGACCCATCATAGCTTCTTTTCTTACTCGCCACTGGAGAAGGAAGAAATGAAAGGAGAAAGGGGAGTGGTTTTGGTAACAGAATATCAGGTGTACAAAATACAGTAAAGATGCAGAAGACAAAGACAAAATGGCCATATTTTGACCTCATAAATTTAGGCATTGAGAAATTTAGGCGGAGAAATGTCTTTCTGCACCTCCAATTAGAATCTGTAAAGCTTAAATAAGGTGTTTTTCTTTCTACTGTGTACAGTGAGTAGTACCTCTACAGAGCAACCAGTATTCCTTCTATGCTGAATAAAGAGAAGTCTGGACGTGGTCAGTATAAAACATATTTTAAGTACAGCTTAACATACATGTCTGAAAAAAACGCTTCTTAAGTCAGGTTGTTCTAGGGCACTGATATCTGTTCCAAGACAGACACCCAACAGAGGTGTCAACTCTCTTTTGCTCAACACCTTTGCAGTTAACAGGCTTGTGTAGACATAGGAGATTTGGGTCTAAAGGCTAGCTTAGCTTGCCAGGACTTCCACTCTTGGGCTACCTTCCAGGAGAAGCAGGATACACCCTTTTTGCTGGAGCCTTGAAGACTCCATCCATGCAGGACTCAAAGTGGGACAACGCCTGACTCTGCAGCCACCAGACATGGAGTTTCCAGTTTCTAATCCTTGCTACTGGTAGGGGTCATATATTCTACCCACTAGGATCAAGAGAAAATGGCCCAATATTAAAAACACGTTAAGAGACACGTTCCCTGATCTCTTTACATTGATGTGTGGTAGAAAATATACCAGATTAGTTCAAGGATTCCTTTAGGGAGAACAGTGTGCTGAATATGCTGCCAGTTTTGTAAACATGCATCATTTTAATTCTTTTAAGGATTTTTTTTTTCAGCTAAAAGATTCACACAGGAAGTCTCACAGAAAAATTCTTGTTATCTCTCACTGTCCAAGAAAAATGCATAGAACTCAGACTGTCAGAGAGACTTTATTCCAGATCACAGCTAGGTATGAACTTGAACTCCAAGGACTGACAAAGATCAAAATAATTAACCCTATTAAATACAAAGGTTTACACGCTAATACTCATATTGTGTCTAACTTCCTAACTCTTACTGAGAAGTAATTTTAGCAATGTTGAGTGAGATGTTGCACAGCTGTAATACTTCTTCTGAGTGACTTTTAAAAAGGGGCAAGAAAGAGCCATGTTTACTATATCCCTTCTCTTACAAGCTTTGCATCCCCTGCTTAATGCTTGCACTGGGTAAGATTCACTGCAAGGAAGCCTCTTAAATTCTGTTCTGTTTTCACCATATTATTTTCAGATAGCATCACCAAAATCATTACTATTATACATATATGACAATATGATGAAACTATCTTAACCAAAGCTACTATAAACTAGAGACCCTGATCCTGAAATGTGCTGTCTAGAACTGGACAGAGAAAAAGGAATCTTGTGGATAACACTGCTCTATGTCAGCAGAACAGCTTGCTTAGACACAAATAGTTGTTGGAATAAGGTACAACAACACAAAAAATGGGCATAACTGTGTTATGCTACATGCCTCTTAGACATTAAAAAAAAAAAAGTAACAAACTTGACAGTACACTGCACAAAACTTCATTTTATATATTAAAAGAATTAGATATAAATAAATGTTATCAATATCTTTGCAGAAATATTCTCAGGTCATTGCAACCTAAAGCACGTTTTTAAGACCGTGAAGGTCTGGAAGACAAACCTTTTCATGAAAGTACTAGTTACTTATTCACATTCAGATACACTTTTCTAATGCACAACTATCACTCTATCACATCTCCTACACGACACTGGAAGGACAGCAAAGCTATTGTCACAAGACAAGGAAGGATCAGAAGTGATTCCAGAAAGATTAAGCCTAAAATGAAAGCCAGGTACTTCGCAAGGAGAGCTCTAAAGGGAAGTTTGGTTGCTCTCAGATTTCCAAATCACTGAAATTGCTGTAGAAGGCAGAGTCCACAAGGATGCAGAAAGGCAGTTTCAGAGAGAACATGGGATGTCCTGGACAGGGCCTTATACCAGGCTTAGAAATACCACAGAACCAGTCTCAAAAGAGGAAATACAGACAGGGAAAAGAATAAAGTGCTACAGGAAAATTAAGCCTAAGAGCAGACAGTAGAGTAAGAGAATAAGAAAATGAAGCGGAAAAGAATAGTCAGACTAAAAAAGAGAACTAAAAAAAACAGTACCATTTTGATCTAGGCAACAAAAGAATTCTGATGATGTTAGATGGAGTCTCTTTTGGTTAGCTAGCCTAATCAAATTCCTTTGCCAAAGACTACAGTGCTATGTTAAAAAATTGTTATCTAAAATTCAGAATAATCCCTTATCTGCCAAAATAGCTAATCTCTTCCTTTCCATGGAGTGAATAAAAAAAGAATAAAAAAATCCTAAAATCTTTCTCCTTCAGCTGGAGAAAAAGCACAATTTTCTTTTCTGCACCCAGAGAAGCAGGAGTAAAAACACAGGCAGGAAGATAATTAAAGACAAATAGAAGAATTCCCATTCAGTTTCAACTGTGCCTTTAGTTTCTCAGTTTACAGCTTCTCGCTTCAAATTGGTGATGTCTTTTCTCATAAATGGACAGACTGTCTACACCACAAGTTGGCCTATTTGGAGAAACAGGAATAAGTCAACTTTCAAAAGCTGCCCTACAATTTTTTTAGGTTACAGAGGCTCTACCAGAATAATAGAAATGTATATGAACTATTTTTGCAATGCCCTTCATGTAAACTGGCAAGAGGTAGGCATTCCCTTCGTGGATTGAAAGTTTCCCTCCCCACTCATTTCCAGAAAATATCTAAAATGATCCAAGTCAGGAAAGACTCTCGAGAAATTCTAGGAACCGTGATCCAAAGGAAAAAACCAGGTTTTGGCAAATACCTATTTACAGAGCTACTTTTCCAACTGGGGCAAAAAAAAGAAATGTATTTGAAATCTGTAGTTTTTTGCTGTTTTGTTTGTTTGAAATAGCTGTAACCATTACAAATACAGACTAAATCAGGAGTTTTCTCTTACTGATATGGTCAGCTGAAAAATTAGCTAAACGGTGTACTAGTTTGCACGATTTGAAGTGTTTATTTATGAAATATTTCACATTGTTTTATAAAGGAAAAGGGCAGCACTGATCTGATATGAAAGCAATTGGTTAAACAATGAGCATTTTACTTCAGCACCTTTCTGACAAATACTCTCTCTTATTCTAAAATCTACTCACACTTGACCCACAGCTGCAGGCCCAGTAAGAATGAGAGGAGGTCAAACTGGTGAAGAGACAAGACATGCAAGTTTGCAATAGATCGGACAAATAGGAATCTGACTATGAGAGGTCAATACAGTTGGCACAAGATCAGCAACATCTTAAAGCTGAGGAATAATTGCATAATGTACTATGCCTCCCACTGAGAAAGTCCTATATAGAAAATAAGGAGGCAGTTACAAGGACGTATCAACGTCCCCCCTCCAATTTGGAAAAAAAACAAAATCTTAAAAGAATTAAAACGCTGGAAGTTTACAACTGCCTGATATTCACTATAATACAATTTAATTATATTTACAAAGGCATACTAAACTCTTGAGGTCTACTTCAGATTGCTAAGTACTCTCTATAGTCATTTCCAGTTGATCCTTAATTTTCCTTTCTCCTCAGGATAGAGTTTCATTAAAGATATCTCCAGAGATTTTTGTAACAGAAACATCACCAGAGGCAAAATCATTCTTTGCTGATGAGCTTCCAAAAAGGCACCTGACCTCCTGCCATGCAACCTATCATCAAACCTATGACTGATGAGGAATCATGAAATCAAACACACACAGGAGGAGCATTAATGAGCACCACAAGGCTATGCTGAAAACAGAACTGAAAAACTCTGCCACTGTAAAAATGAGTATTACAACCGACAACCTCTGGCCACAGGTGGTGACAGGCTAAAGAAGGGCAGATATTCTATGCAGAAGGTGATACAGTCACAATCATTCCCTTCTGACGAGGTGATAATCGTGGTGGGAAGTGATTCCATTACAGAGACATTCTCATTTAAAAAGAGGACCAACAGCAACAGCAGAAAATTATTAAAAAAGAATGATGTGGTTTATGGGAAAAAAGTTATCTGCTATCAAAAAGGAAACATCTTTACACAGCAAAGTCTGCTATTAAAAAAAAAGTCATCTACCACAACCAAAAGAGTTCAAATAGTGAAGACTATAAACTCTAGTAAAGTGAATGTTAATCCTTGAAATCTCTGATAAAGCACAGCAATAATCTGAGAACCAAAGCTTAATCTGAGAAACAAATTACTAACTAAACACCTTTACCAAAGATTTAGGAACTAGGAAGTCGCCCCAGATTGCTTCTAGTATGGGAAGGTGACCAAGGTTTATTCTGTGGGGAAGTCTGTTGAGCTTCTTAAATTGAAGTGTCATTTTATGTTTTAGCACAAATCAATAAGGTGAGTGGTAACGGAATCATTAAGACCAAATGACTTCTTAAGACCATCCACAACTTCTCCAGGAGCTCTGGGGTGATGCATCGAACTGTTCTGTTATTGTGAAGTGTCACGTAGTTTATGAAATTAAAGGAATAGAAAGTAGCAAATGGGAAACTTTATTTTTAGAAAGGGGACAAAGAGCAACACGCTATTGACCACAACTGACTTCAAAAAGCAGAGAGGTTGAAACAAAATAACAACAAAAGAAGGCACTGAAGAAAATGACATTATGACTGAATCATTACAATTTACACAGAAGAAAGTCATGCCTAGCAAAAAAAAAAAGAATACCAGACTCATAAGAATGTCAATAAAATGCAAGTGGATTTAAAAAATAATCCATCTCAGTTTCACATGGAGGGACTTAAAATGAAAATCTTGTTGAGAACTAAAACATACAAAACAAAGTAGTTTTCACAACAAAATGAAGTTAGTGATGGGGTCAAAATGGAATCTGTGCCACTTAATATATTATACATTATTAGAAAATGAACTGAATAGCAAATATAAAATCTACTGACATGAAAAAGTTACTTGTTCCACACATTCATTTAATTTGAACTTACTGATGCAGATGCTATGGACCCTTACAAAGTACAAACAATTTCAAGAAACTGCTTGATAAATTCATAGAAGAAAGTTCCATCAAAAGCGATGATGAACATGATCAAGTAGACTTAAGAAATCCTTAGATTGCAAATTGCTGGAAGCCAGAATTGACCACTGTGAGAATTACACTGTGCTACAGGGAATGTCAGTCTAAACTTATATGGCAATTCTTATATTCTTTACAGTATGGCAATGTTTCTCATAAAACAGTCACTTTATTTCCTACATAGCATGTATATTGGTGTCTTCATAATAAGGATGCTCATTAAGATGCTCTAATAAGAAAATTATTTTTGTCATAGCATGCTAGAATCAACTCTACGATTCTCTCTTTTGATGGAGTTGGGTTTTGCTGTTTGTTTTTGCTTGTACCATTTGTATCAGATGCAGATACTACCAAAAATAAAACATTAAAACTTACCCGTTTGTCTAATGTTCTTTCCCTGACAAAGCCAAGCAGCTGGTCGTTGACTAAAGAGAGATCTCTCTTGCCTGCAGTAATAATTGTAACAATAACATCATGTCGAATGGCTTCCTCTGGGTCATGTGATCTAACCTTCAAATATTCTGTTATAATCAGAAAGAATGAGTAAATTAGCTTTCTTTTTGTAGATATAATGTCTTTCAACTTCCAATGAGTTGTCAGCCATACATATCCTGAACAATATAATCTATTAAACATGGAACTGCTTGAAAGAAACATCTGTTCTTCCAGCATTTTTCACATTAAATATTAAAAGATATCTTAGGTAACTTTAAATATTTAAGGATTATAAAAGTGAATGACTTTTTCAATCAGTTTTCAAGAAGTAATGAAGCGAAATAAAACTGACTAGAATATACTGAAAACATTATGAAATGAGCAAGACGACACTCTTATTCCCAAGGAGATAATAACGTAAATAATAAATCAAAAATACTGAAAGTCACTGAGGATTAGCTTGCATTGAAAAGGAACAATATTCTCAGCTAAAGCTGAAATTCAAATCATAATTAAAATTATGTTGAGCTAATGGCAGAGACTCCTTGTTTTAGAGGAGCACAGTGGCATTTTCTAAAGTCAGTGGAAGACAGTACTAGCAAAGATATTATTTAAAAAAATAAACAAAAACGCCCGGTATGTTTCATGAACGCTTGCTTTGATAGGCTGAAAGTTTCATCAGGATGTGACAGTGCTTTTAGACTCATTCCACCAGGCATTACCTCAGAAGCTCTTTACAAGACCCACAGAAAGACCAGGCAATGTTACCTTCCCTCCTCTGCCTAATAACTGGCGTTTGTCTTCAGCAGAAAGCATCTACTCATTAATTAGCTCTTCTGCCCAACATTCAACTTGGTCCTAATGCATTTTAGAACTATACTGTTATGCACACAAATAATGACATTCTTCCTTCTTCGTTTCTAAACCCTTATATTAGTATCTTACCAGTGAGGTCTTTTGCTAAGTCTGGATGGTTCATTAAACAGTGACTGGCAAATTTCACACTCTCTAATCTCACAGGGACGTGGATATCATTGAACCTAGAGGGAGAGATGATGGTGAACATTCATTTTTAATTAGCCTTGCAAATCAAGATTATTCTCTATGTAGTAACATATGTTGATAATAAGTCCCATTAACTAGTGAAATACTTTCAGAAGGCAAAATACTACATGAGAAATATTTTGCATTTATCTCCATAATGTACCTCAAACATACAAAAAGTTGCATACTATTTCTTGTTAAACTAAGAAAGATAAAAATGAAAGGGTGAACGTGCTGTATGAAATGGTGACCCGATGGACTTTATCCCTCAACTTTTGAGCATTATTCTCTATGGACGATGGAGACTATTCATTGATGTTTACATATCTGAAATTAAAAATAGATAAAAATCTCCACATAATATGTAACATTTGAAAACATTCACCACTAATTATTGTGATTTTTATATTTGCTAAAAAGGAAGTATTCAATCAAAAGAGGAATTACACAATAAAGAGGCAGAGTTAAACTGTATTCTGAATTCTAGACAACGCTGTTATATCTCTAAGCTATGTTCCCATATCTGAGAACCACGTATCAATCCTTCGAGAATACAGTTCTAAAATATAATTTACGCAACTCTCTAAAGACTTAACAAGAGAATTTACTGTCCAAATACAAAAAGTTACATCCTCTGAAAACACCTCTGAAATCCTCTGAAAGAAAGATACAGTACAGGATAAGGAAAACTCAGCCTAAAGAAAGAATGGAAACCCAGAAGCGTGTCCGCAGCTCTCTTACCGCCCAAGAAAGCACTGCCAAAGAGGACGATTCTGTGTCGCCAGATCAGAATCTTTAGAGCCAAAGAGTTTAGCCAGGAGTCGAACAACAGCCAAGCGCTCTTCTCCATCATTGCTCTAAGAAACAAAGTACAAAGGAAACTGTAAATCATTACCTGGAACATCCTAATAATTTCTCTCTTCCTTTTTCTTCTATTCAGGTGAGTTAGATTAAAATGTTTTAAATAACTGCTGAAAATCCCCAGTCCTCCTGTGCAGATCTTTAGATGAATATGAAGAAGAATATACAAATATGTATTTAAGCTAACATATTACAGCCACTAAGCGGATGGCACTTTGAAAAATTCCTTCTCTTTCAGGCATAAGCAGCACACATCGTAGTTTGAATAATGTATGTCTCTGGTAGTTTCAACAGTCAATGATCTCATGGTTATTTTAGAACATATTTTATGCAAAAGATCAGGCCGCAATTAAGGTGCTTATATAAACAGATGGGCATTATTTAAACAAAAGGCATTTAGAATATAATTTCCTCGGATATTATTGTTTTCATTATTTTTGTTTGCTCTCACCATATCCGTTCAGCTACTGTTTAGTTACTCTCTCATGAAAAACAAAGTTATTTAATCGTAACTGTCCCCCTCCCTCCCCAAATGCAAACAAAACCAAAGTCAGAGTAAATGCACTATTTTCAAGAATGCTATTCATCCTTTTCAAAGGGAGTCAGCTGACTTACCAGTTGATTATAACATTTGTAAGAAAATATTTAGAAATAGTTTCCTCTCCTGTTAAAGCATGATATTATCCAAGGAAATTCTGCAAATCAAGCTCTAAATGCAGCACTCTACATTCCATGAGAGAAACCAACCACTGTCTAAGTACTTAATACATTTCAGTGAAATCCAAAGGTTAAGTACAGGTAACATTTACATAAGATCATACACATTTATCATCATAAAGACTACATATTTTATATTTATGTGTAATATATATATACTTGCAAAGACCGAAAATAGACAAAAAATTCAGTAGCCCTATTTAGAGATACGTTTATTTCTGAAACAAAATTTTAAGCAGAAAAGTTCTATCAGTCCGGGAAAATATTTACTAAATCTGTAGCTATATATATTACATTGCAACCCACCTTAAGCTTGAATTCAAGCTGTGGCATGACAGAGAGCAACAAGTGAGGGTCTATGGCAAAAAGCTCTTGTATCAAGTCAAACACATGTTCTGATAAGTCGCTTACTGAAGATTTTCCCAGTACCAGAACCTGGTTAAAAAACTAGAATCCAGACAATATTATTTAGCAAATTGACTTAATGAAAATACTATATAAAAATTTTAACGTGATACAATTAATAGCTTAATTAGGAGGTAGTCAAAGAACATATTTTGTTAGATCAAAAAATGTCACCCCTCAAGCAAATCCAACCCAAATATCCTTTATAATTCAGTTTTATTACTTCCAACAGTACCAATTAATTCATGATAAATTGATCATTTAATAGCCAAGGAACTCATCTACTCCATTCTCCCCTCCCCCAACAAAATTAACAGGCAATAAAGGAGCTGCTAATTTAAAAATGCATAATCATACATTTTGAAGTTGAAAATAGCTTTAATGTCTTATTTTCAGTTTTCTTAAAATTCAAAGCAGCTCAAATTGAAGGTCATGTGCTGAAAAATTAGCTTCTCCACTTTTACTCAGTTTTAAAGAACGGCACCAATTTATAATAGGTCTTGTGATATTTGATGGTAATTTGCTAAACATAAGATGGTTAGTGATCTGTCAGCAAAAAAAAAAAAACCCACAACGTAACCTAATGTACAAGTAATTTGTCCTTTATTTGTAAAATTTTAATATACACAAATTCTTCCCATTGATCCTATGGATTAATAATAATAATATTTGTGCAGTGCAAGTGCTACAAAGCTATTTTACCTTTGATTAAGAATGTAAGAGGAACAATATTAATTAACTCAAAGGTCACTCTAACCACTATCCTGTTCCCAGATATGACTAATTACAAAAGCTTAAAGAAATATGGGAATTGGAAGGTGGTACCTGTCAGTGAAACTCCCCGAGCTTTTAAATAGCTACTGATTAATCCTTCATGAATTTGTCGGATTTCCCTCTTAACCCTCTTTGACTTTTAAGAGTACTACTGGCTGCAGCAATGAAGGAAGAGAACAGACAGGAATATAGACAGGACTTTGCTCTCCACAAGACTGAACGAAGTAGCTGTATGTTGTAACAGTTAGAGCCCACCGCTGACATTCAACAGGAGCAGTGACAGTAGCAGCACGCCTTGTAGGAAACTGAGTTCTTCCAGGCTGAGTAAAGCAAGTTCAGGCTAAACAAAGTCTGTTAAGGAGCTGAGTGTCTGAAATGTTTCAGCCTACAGCTAGGATAAAGTAAAGCTGACTGCTTGCTGGACACATGGGGCACTAACAATTCATTTTGTTACAATAGGATTTTTTGGTACCCAGTAATGCTGAAAGACAGGTCATCTAGACTCCCAGCTTGGATTCAGTTCCTGAATTTTAGACCAAGGTAGATGAAATTTCCCCTTTAGTTACTTGAATCATCTCACACTTCTTTTACAAGCAAGTTAAGAATGTTCTATTTGGAAAATTATATTCTTGTATTTTCATTAAAAAATGGTATGTCATAAATATTTATTTTTCTAATAAACAAACCTGCATTAAATCAAGACGGTAAGCAGAACACAGCAGTTAATACGAATGAATCAATTTACTCACGTTGGCAATACACGGTTCAATGGTCTGGACCGTCCTTTTCAGCAGGACTTTTGCAAGATCAAATGCTTGTTTATTAAGGTTCTGAAATAAAGAAAAAAAAAACAAATTTTAAAAGGTTACAATCTACTTCAGGTTACTGTACTTCTCTCTGCCAAATTTAGACCACATTTCGGGAAAGATATGCTGTATCACAAACCTATTTGTTTTCAAGGCCATCAAAGTTCATTTATTCCAATTACATAGCTGTAAGCTTACAAAAATCTTAAAACTAGTTTTTCAGAACTTGAGAACAAACATGTACGCCAGCCACATCACTTTTAACACATTTTCCTATCAGTTTACCACTTTAGTTGTTACCTTTACTGATGAATATAGTAATAGATAAAATGTAATAATATTTTTCTTACTTAAAAACTAAAGCTTTTTAAGAAAAAAATGCCATACCTTTGTATTTTGATAATTAATATGCACCAAATTTACCATACTGAAAAATGAATTAGTATAACTTATCATATATATTAAAGGGAGTTTTTTTCCCCCCTCACATACTCATTAAATGTACCGGCTGATAAAACCCATGAAAAACACCTAAACTTGGGATAGATTTAGCAGTAAGTAAATGTCTGATGGCAACATAACAAACTTCTACACCGTTTTTATTCCTCTCAAGCAAGCAAAAAATCAAGAGCACATCTGAAAAATGTGACTGTCCAAATCTTCACAACATCCAATATGCAGTATCTCATCTCATCTAGGGATTACTGCACTTTGAAGGGAAAAAAAATAACAAAAAAAAAAAGAGGGTGGATTAGGTGATTGTCTTGAAATCACAAGTTATTGCAGAGAAAAAAATAGAGCTAAAACCTCAGGATGACTGATTCTCAGAAAGCCAATATTGGGCAAGTCCACCCTGAAAATTACTTCCCCATGTTCTTGCAGCTGATAAGCTGACAACTAGAAAGATGGCTCTCATCAGTGATAGCAGAGACACGCAGGGCCCGAGGCTGCAACAAAGAGCTCGCCCGGCCCCGCAGCGGGAAGCCGATGTCTCCTGATACACCAGGGGCAGACACATAAGCTCTTCCCAAATTCTTACTTCCATACAATGTCACACATTTTATTTCCAAACCAGACCATGACCAGAATCTTGCTGGCAGTAAGTCCATATTAAAATACAGGACTGCCAACCTCACTGTTCACACAAGAAAAGGACTGACTGCTATGAAGCTTTTTTGCTCTCCTGATGTATTTCTTATATACCCAGTGTCTTCAGCAAGCAAATGCAAGAATGTTGCCTCCAAACACAGAATCCAGATCCAGTGCAATCCACTTGGTGATGGGCTGTTTTATACATAGGCTCATCAGAGCTAAAAATTTGTATAAACAAAAATTATATATCCATTCTGTTAGGCAGAAAACGAAGCCCTGAAGATCTGGACTGCTCATGAGAAACTGATCATAAAGAAAGCAGAAGAAAGCACTGATTTCAAATACCAGAAATATACATTTTTAAAGAAATAACCTTGACAGAACGTAGGGGAAAAGGACTAAACTGACTAAATGAAAGCATTAAAGATAATAAAAAGAGCTACAGACTGATGTCATGGCTCTTCTGATACTGCTATTCAAAATCTATGGTTATCAGAGAAGAATCACATTAGCACACAGAGAGAGATGAACAACGTACAGCAAAGCTACTTCACTGATAAAAGTACAAATGAATGTAATATAGATGCTGACACAGACTACACTGCAGGCCGAGGTACCGGTATCTCTCTTTTTAATTGCAGTATTGTCTTATACAAAGCAAGAGAGTTTAGAAATCTAAAATGAAGCCATATCCAAAAATATGTATTTCAGCTCCTCTACAAAGAGAGAACGTCTATTAAATATAATCTAGACACAGTGATATCTTCATTATTTAGTAAACTGACAATAGTTACTATTCAATTATTTTGCATGGATGTAAAAGTCTTATTACTATATATCCTGCACACGTAAACAGACTACCCTTTTCATGCTATGGTGCTTCTGATTCCCATAGCTAAGGACAGACAATGACACAACCTTGGATTTCCTAGGAGATCTGTGCATGGAAGGAGAATATAATTACTGCAGTCAAACTCTGTCATACAGAGCAGACGAAAGAACTTTCTGACAAATCTAAAACCACTACATTGAAGCAGCACTTTAAATTCTAATGTTAAAGGAAACAAAGAAGTCAGAGGTCAAATACCAAGCAAAGTATGATACTCAGCACAAATTACAGAGTGTAATTTGAACAGTCAGGATGGCCAAATCAATGAAGATTGGGTCTTTATTGGTCTAAAAGATATTTTAAAAAGGAATAAATCTCAATATATTTTATACTTTTTTTTCCTTAAAGAAATATTTATAATAATTTCACAGAACTGGACAAAAATGATCTGCAGTCCTATAAAAACAGTGGGAAGTTTTAAAAGAGTTGTAAGGGGAAATAGCTACAAGCCTCTCCTTATTGCGCCAACTAAGGACAGAATTAATTTCAGGGGCCTGAGCTCTCCACTCTCCTATCTGAACAGATAGGATTCCTATTAAATTAATTATTATTAATTATTAAATTATTATTTATTTATTAATATAAACTATTAATTAATTATTAATTTAATTATTATTAATAGATTCCTATTAAATAGGCTCCAAACTTCTCGAATAATTCATATTTATTTCAAGATTTTTTCTTTAACTTCTGTAAATACTGCTCTGACAAGTCTACCTTCCCTCTTACCATAATCTTATTTGAGAAGCCCCTTCACTGGGCAAAATTATACTATTAAATTAACAGTAATTTGCCTACACCAAGCAGACACAGCACCATCCAGTGATTGTTCATAGCATCACCCTGTACTTGACACAGATCTACACTCCCATTTTCTACTCCTGAGTGCTACTGCCTGTATCCTGCTTAGAAATAGCTTCCAAAGAAGAACAGATTTTCCAAAGGACTATTTTCTACCGTTCTGAACAACTCCTCTCAACAGTTTTAATCAGTCACAATCTGTTGCTGTCAATAAAAAGGAGCTTGTGAAGTCATACTTTTCAAACTATTTTTTTAAAGGTAATCAAAATACTTTGCAATAAAAACAAAATGCTTTCTTATTAGAATACTAAATTTGCTTGGAGATACTTAAGTTTCTTTGCAAACACACTGTATGCAAGCTGGCAAGAGGAGAGAATCTCTCAGTACTGAGAAATCCAGATGCAGAAACAGCACCAAGTAATTCTCAAAGGGAATTTTCAACCCACTCTTAAAAGGGAGAAGGTGCAGCTACAATGGTCTCCAGAGTGTGAAAAGAGAAGCAACAAGCAAAATTCAATGCTTAAATAGTAGATTTCTATCACATTTTACTTTGCAGACCTTGTGTGCAGGAATGAGGTTAATCAGAATGGAGTCCAACAGCTCCTGAGTTACTCCATCGCCTTCCATGATGATAGAACTCATCAAATCTAGCATATGCATCTGTACCTTCTGGTTATGACTATTACTGGGAAAATGAAAAAAAATGTACATTTACACGTTAATAAATTTTCAGACACTGACAAATACCATTTTTAAGAACAGAGCAACACCTAATGCTGTTTAGCCTGCACTCACCCCCATTCTGCACATCTGAAAACTTGAACCATTTTACCTGACCATTCCCAGCCAAACAAGGACCCAGAGCACATCAGTCTCATTCTGAGAAACAAAATGAGCAGACAAGGAACCAGTCATGGCAACACAACTGTAAATAAATGCGTCAGAATGAAGTATAACACAGGAAGCTCCATCCCCAGGTGAGGAGGAACTTCTTTACTGTGAGGATGACAGAGCCCTGGCACAGGCTGCCCAGGGAGGTTGTGGAGTCTCCTTCTCTGGAGGTCTTCCAAACCTGCCTGGATGCCGCCCTGTGCCACATGCTCTGGGTGTTCCTGCTTGAGCAGGAAGGTTGGACTAGATGATCTCTAGAGGTCCCTTCCAACCTTGAATATTCTCTGATTCTGTGACAACTTTCTAACCGAGACAAGGGATTTATAAAAATCAGCAATCTTAGAAACTCTTAGAAACACATCCCTCTATAACGTGAATAATTTGTCTTTTCCTTGTTTTACTTGAATCTCCTCAATAGGAGACCTGTCCTGCTCAGATCTATACATTTACACTTGATAATTCAGTGCACCCTCAAAATTAATGATTCTTTCACAGTTTAAATATAATTAAAGTAATTCAACTTACTTGATAACTGAAAAAAGAGTCCTAAAAAGTTGAATAAAAATTTCATTGCAATCTTCCAACTCAAAGCAGATGTTGTAAGATTTAACCCAAGCTAAATTCTAAAAGGAAAGTGGGATATTCAAATTATAGAATTACAACTTTGAATTAAGCAACATAAATATGATTATACTAATTAAAATTTTGTATGTAAAGAAAACTACTAAATTTACTGTAAAGCCTTTGGGAAAAGAGATTGCATATCTGCTTTGTGTGTATACAGGTCTTAACAACAAGGGGATTTGTAATACACATTTAGAAGAAAACTGAAGAATAATTCAGTTTCATATGTACAAAAGCAAATGGACAAAATCTGCTACTTAACAGGTAAGGCCATACCTCTACATTCGTATCTTTCTGATGCTATGAAATGCTAACTGATTTTTAAAAAATAAAATGCTTATAAACAAGATTTTATATATTACTGCATGCACACTGATAAAAATCAAACTTTTTTTGTCTAAAATCTTATGTTCCTTCTTCTGTGATCACTATAAGAACATTTGCATTCTAATCAGCATTTGAAACTCTCTCTTGACAAGGTAATAAAACCTTAAGAATGCATGATACAAAAAAATGAATGTATAAGAGAAAGACTAAATGTTAATAAATATCAATCATTTTAACACGTCCTCAACTATAGGCAGCAGGGACTTATTAAATGCTAACTGGATTATAACAGCTACAAGAAGGAATACATTGAACTTTAACTTGTTTGATGAAATTTACAGAATAAAAGACAATTTCCAGGTATACTGCCACATACAGAGAAAGGCTGATTACACTTCTAAGGTTCTCAGAACAAATATCATCTATTGAAAGTTACAACATGTTACCTCTAATAAGTAAAAGTATCTGTTAAATTGAGGGCTCTTCGTATCCTCCAAACCTTTTAATTGTCTTGTAATAAACAAGAATATGTCCTGTTAAATGAAAACGACAAAGTGTTTACAAACTGGACGCAGCAGAGTATACAGAAACAATTCTTTTTTAATGACATCTACCCACTTTTCTAAACCCATAAATCAAAATGTTCAATTGCCTTTCATAGGCATTGACAGAAATAAGTCACCACCACAGATATTGCTAGAAACAGCACTCTTCTATAGAAACAACCTTGAAATACCATATTGACTCACAGGACAAAAGAAACATCTCTACTAAAATTGAACATCGTTACAAACAAAAGTAAAAACAGATTTTTCTTTTCTTTTTTTTTTTTTTTTTAAGCACAGGAGGATGTGTTAAGAGAAGGGCTTTATTTTCTAGAGGATTTTACCTTAAGTTTGTCATGGGAAGTATATGGAGCTTCAGGAGCATAGATTCGAAAGATATCAGCCAAACAACATGCTACTAGAAGGCGCACATCTTTATTGGGATTCCTGAGGAAGAATTCAGATGCAAGGTGCAAGGCTAATGGGAGATACTGCTGTTTCTCATCCTCTGAGTCCTGGTCCATATCCATGAAGGTTTTTACCACCATCTGAAAAATAAAAAAAAAAGAAAAACATTCAAATGCATCCAATTTTCATTTCTAATTCCTAAACACCAGTTTCTAAAAGGGTAAAACACAAGCAATACCTGTTCCACTGCATAATTACAGTGCTGCTTTTTGTTGTTACAACGAACAGCTGAAAAGAGAAGTATTAACCTGCTATCTGACAGCTTACTGCACTTGGTAATTGAAATTAAGTCGCTGAACAGTGAATGGTGCTTAGCAGCCCCGCGTGCTTGTGCAGCCCGAGCCCAAGGTGCAGCACAGAAGGTGCAGCTCGAGGGCTGGTTTACATAGGCCCAACCCTGTGCTCTGGTTCAAGTGGATCAGATACTGCACAGCACGTTCATCTCCTATGTGAAACATCTCTGACTCTGCAGATCGACTCTTCCTGGATGCTCAAATCTGCATGTGTGCTCTTATTGATATAACGAGCAAAATCAACTGTACATTGTCTCCTCGTTCCTCCTAGCACAGCGCAAAACTAGTCCTGTGAAGAGCCACCATGTTTATTTTTGTACAGTCTTAACCTAAGGATTTGGCAAAACTGGAAATGAAAACTTAGTTTGGAGAAGCTGCAGGCTTAGCTTCAGGAATCGGGGTCACTCGGGGACTATGGTGACTCCGAGGATGTTAGCAGAGGACTGGGAGTTGTGCTGCAGAGCAAATCAGTCCTTGTGTCCCATATCTCCACATCACGAGAGTGTCCTCCTCAGAGTTAAAACTGTGATGGACAGACAGTAAATACCAGTAAGCCTTAGTATACAGACACATACACTAAAGAGAAATACAAGAAAAAAACAGGTCCTGACAGGGCAGATTTGTGCTAGAGAATATTAATAGTGAAACACAACGAGGGCCTGAGCTTAAAGAGCTGATGAACACATTTTTCAAAACTACTCTATTTTTTGTTACTAAGTCATTCAACTGATGAGGGAATTGTTCCTCCATTGCTGAGCATACCACTGCTTCCAACATGGAAACTCGTCTTCCGCCTTTATTTCCTCCCTCAGTTTTGGAATCCACTTTTCAATACAGCAAACCTAGTTAACAAAAATAAATACAGCTCTTAACAGCAACTTTCTTGTACGGGGTTTGTACTGTGTTATTTAAAAGTCCTCCTCAACTTCTACAAATGCACAGGTTCATCTCCTCCTCAAGCAATTTATAGCAACGCCAAGATCAACGCTGAGAGAGGGAGGTGTCAGAAAAGAGCTTAAGAGTCCATGCTCTTAAAAATCCAGATTCTACCAGCATTGGCTTGCTTCCCTAAAAATACTCTGCAGCTACACTCAGGAGCATTCATAGAAACGACAGAAACAAAATAGCTCTGCAGCACTGGGGACAGGACAAGAAGTGATCACCTTCCCTCGCGGCGTGGGAGACTCAGTTACACGAGGAAAAATTGAGCAGCAATGACTGCTAAGCATTGATTGAAGTAACGTTCCCAAAGGCTTCTAGAACAGTGTGATCCTTCCGGGGAGACTGATGATAGTGGGACAAGCTTACAGGGTAGTGATATATTGTATGATTCCTCTCAGCCTTACTTTTTATTAATTTTAGATAATCAGTCTTCTGATCTTTCCCCTAAGCCTCTCTCCTTGTACAGAGCATAAGCTTCAGAATCAAAATATTTTCCTTGATTCGGCGCTCTGTTCAGGTTCCCGTGCTCATGCTACGCATAAATCTTGCATGTTCTCTCTTCCTAACTTTACTGCACTACATTCCTTCTTGTTCACAGATTCAGTTCAGCCTCATTCCACCAGAACTTAGGCAGAACACCACCACAAAGTTAGGTGGTAGTTCTCAGTCTGCTGGTTTGATCTTCCCAGCTCTCTCATGTGCCTTTGGTGGCTTTTCCTTCTCCAACACATCAAACAGACCAGGAAAGTCAGCCTCGTGCCATGAAAACAAAAATAAATCTCTCATTTGCTACCAAAACATGAGGATAGTTTGAGATTAGATTAATGAAATTAGCCCTCAGCACTATCTTCATCTGTCTGAAAACATGACAGCTGTATGCATTTTCTTATAGTGCTCCTACATTTGGAAGGAACTCCCAGGAAACATCCACAAAAACTCAATTCTCTTTTCCTGCTAAGTGGTCCTTGATATTCCTTTTCTACTGCAAAACATTTAGACAGTAATTGGGCCACGGGCAAGTCGCAGCCACCATTTAACACACTGATCTAGGTCTTCCTCATTGTTTCCTTTAGGTGCCATATCTGCTTGCATGAGGGCACTGCCTTTTGTTTCTTTACAAGCCTGCAAGCTCCTTGGTGCATGACGTTCTGTTCGTGGCATGCCCAAAAACCAAGCAGAAGAATGTCCTGGGCTTTATCTAGGATCCTAGACACTAAAACAATACAAAAATAACGTGATGTGTGGGGTATATAAAATACAGAGCTCTATAAAAATAGAACAAAGAATGAGGGTAATGCATCAACAAACTGCACAGTGCTATATGATTGCAGAAAGCATTCTACAAATTCTTGCTAATGGTATGATACGCAACACATAGGAAAAGGGGAATTATTTTTTTAAGAGACTTGTATTAATATATTCTGTACGATAGACTGTATGACAGGTCCAAAAAAAACAGTTCAATACATTTATTGAATATACACATTTACCTATGCAATAATCCAACAGGGGAAAAAAAAAACACCTCCCAAGAGAACTCCCCATAGTTAAGCACTGATTCCTGCAGGCTGAAGGTTAAGGTATTACAGAGCAGAATCACTTCCAAAATGTTATTAATCTACATGAGGGACATTATTGAAATAGAAAAAAAAAAACCCAAAACCATGCAGACATGAAACACAACACACGTTTAGTGCTTGTACATATGCTAGGAAGCAATGAACCCACCCAGAATTCCACTGACCTTCCTATCCTTTAGCACAACTAAAAAACTAGTTATCAAGCAACAACCAGGAGGGAAGCTTGAATATTTAGAAGTACAAAATATCGTATACTTGGAGTCACTTACCTGTAATAGAATCACGTGCAGCATCCTTCAGTGCCACATGCTGACCAGCAGGGCCATCCCAGGATACTTTTGCCTGCCTCTCCATAGTTATTTGCTTTCTTTTGTTTTCTCAAGACAGGAGAAAGTTCCTGAGACAGAAACTACCTTCCCTTCCTTCCCTCATGCTTATCCCATGCCTAATAAAAGCCTTGGCTTAGGGCTCTGGTTCCCAAATGCCTCCACATTACAAAGAAATAAAGTGACATTACACTAGAAGTTCCTTTCTGTGCTAAGGTCTAACAGAAAAAAATTGCTTTTTATAATCTGGAACAGGTCTTACTTGGGATATGCAAGATAACAGAACTACCAACATACGAAATTTAAGCACATTTACGCAATTCTAAACAAAGACTTGCTGTTTTAAACCATATTGCAGCCCAACACTTGGTAAGTTACTTCCCAGGACAAATGCGATTTCTTAGAGGAATGAAAAGTACAGAGGCGGTATGCAAGGCTGCAGAATACCTAACAAATTTAACATTTTAGGTTTTCTATTAAAGCAAACTACTTTTGAAGTTATCCAATCTGTCCTGGCTACAGTACAGCAGCTACTTTTCCTTCCTACAAGATGGGGTAGCAGCAAATAGTGAGAATAAAGCAAAACAAACCCTCTTCAATTTCTTTTTGTATTAAGATCTTCACTCTAGGTCTGAAAGAATTCTCAATTTCCATAAGTTTTGATGCAGCTATTATGCAAAAACTTCTCTAGCAGAGGGAAGTAGTTATTCCAGAGTTCAATATTAATTATTATAACATTAAGCCAGTTTTTATTCCAGGAAAAAATGATTAAACTGTAATAGGAATGCACTATTCTTCAAATTACAGTACTGTTGTATAACTACACTCTTGAAGCAGAAACAATCCTTGGTAGAGGGTTTATATATTCATCTATATAAAAGCCTAACAGACTTAGTAGTTTCCACAATAACAACAAAAAAAAAAGGTACTTGCTTTACTGAAAAAGCAAGAGACAGAATAGCACAATTTAAACAGAATTCTTTAACCTCATATATTTTGTTCAAAAATTAAGCTTTTAGTTTTCAACATTGTTCTAGTAAAGACAACAAAACACAGCTATCCATATTTAAGATTCATTTTATGCCGATTTTAATGCATCTCTATTAAATAAATGAGCCTTTAAAGGTTGGTACTTTAGTTACCTGCTAAAAATGAGTGCTACAACATCACTACAGAAATTGTCATTAACAATTTTGGTCATATTATGCCAAATTTCTAATGATCAGAGCAAAATTTTGCACTGATGAGGCTCTGCAAATGAGGACTAGAAGGTGATCCTGCAGCAACAGACACCCCTGTCCTGTCAACTCACTCGCTCCACAGAAGCACCTGATTCCCCGCACTGGGCACGAGAGCAGCCCAGGGTGACAGGACACCTTGGACTAGGCCAGACGGCCACCAGAGCAGCTTCCAGGCCACCAGCCCTGCCGCTGTGTGGAAGGTCTCACGTACACACAGAGCAGGCTCTTGCAGGCAATTCCGACGTGTCCCTGTCCCACGGGCAGCCAGTGAGGCTGGCAGAGAGCGCGGGTGTCACTGCAGCCACATACTCTGGACCACTACACAGGGGTGTGTGTTACGTGGGGAAACCCAGCCTTGCAGGTGCAGGTCTGTAGGATCATCAAGGTCTGTAGGATCATCAAGTTCAGCTACCACTGAAATACGACAGGGGAGGAAAACTGCATGGCCAAGGTGAAAGGACACGGTAACCCCTGCAGCTAAAGGTGCTTGCACTGCACAAGCAGACAGGCCTAGGAGAGCCCCTCTGCAGCCAGCAGGGCCTGCAAACCGCAGCAAGCCCCAGCACAGCTCAGGTGTGTGCAGGCTCCATCAGTTTCACCGTTCTTACAGCAGCTTATCCATAGGTTTCCAAGGAGGATACCTAACAAAGAAGTAGCTCCCAGCTTGAGGAAGGCAGTTGAGAGCTCATGGGAGAGCCAAATGAAGAGATCTGCAGCATCACTTGCACCTGCTGAAAGTGATGCAGGGCAGCTCGCTGGTGGGGAACGGGGCTGCCTCGGGGAAGGAGGCCGCGCGGAGCGTGCGACCGACGGCCACCAAAGCCATTTCACAGCCAGAGCCTCCTCTCCTTTCCCCTTACACAATTTAAGCAAAATTAGAGTGATCCCTGCCATTAGCTCTTTTATAATAAAGCATGTTCCTTGACTAAGAAATAATTGGAAAATTTAGAAAAGTCCACACGTGCAAATCTGGAAAAAAAGTACTTCTCAGCAGGATGAATGGAGAATTAACGTTGCAGATTTAAGGTAAGATGGTCTCTCTGTCTACTTCAGATTAAGTGCAAGGGAAGGACTTGAAAACAAAATACATATGAAAACATCCTTTTTTTCCCTCTTTGGATATTTTAAAGAATATGTCATTGCTTAACCATAACACTTATTGAGAAATATTTCTAGGAATTGTATAATTGTGGGAAGCTTACTTCCACCTTTAATTCAAAACGATAAGCAACACTAATTTCTGGATAATATGGTTTACAAATCCAGTTTCTGCAGTCTCAGAGCTCACAAACTGTAACATTAACTTTAGACTTGGTTTGATAAATAGGGAGTATCTAAATTAAAAAGGTTTTTCCACAGATGCTATCACCAAATCCAACATTTATAAGTTGATCTAGTGGAAACAGAACAGACATACAAAATAAACTACATTTATCATAATAAGAGGACAAACATGAAAATTACTGTGTATTGAACAGAAACAAAACTAGGAGATCTCAAACATTCAGATCAGGCAGACCAGACTATTTCAGATTTTTAAAATACTGAAAAATGAAATCACAGGCTTAGCAACAAGGTCTCTTAAAAAAAAAAAAATCGAACAGGAAAGATACCAAATGGCCAGAAAATAGTAAACATAAAATTAATAATCAAGACAGAAAGGTGACCCATCAACTTATCCAATGGGCTGGCACACTTTCATCATACAGATTTCATTTTGAAAGGCTACATAAACACAGAATTTAAGAAAAACAGGGTAGTACATAAAAGAGAATTATCACAGGGCTCTGCTAATATGATAAACTTCCCTTGATAAGATAATCAGCTTTCTAGACAAGGAAAAACATGATAGGCAACTTGCCTGAGCTTCATGAAAAATATCACACTGAACCACATGAAAATTTAGGAAGTTGGAGGAGATGGGGTTTGGTCCAAAAGTGTCATTTCTCCTAACCACTTTCTAAAGATTACACGGAAAGGCTCTATTTTCCCAGAATGAATTTATTAGCAGAAAATGGTGTTAGTGTTGAGGCTGTATTTCCATCAACATCTGTAGCACAAGAAGTAGGAATATACAGTAATGGAGCAGAATAACGACAGTTGGGTCCTGGCAGTAGGAGACTGAATATCGTATAACAAGAATAAGAATAACAAAGCTTAAACACTACTAAGTACAAGGTCATAGGCTTAGTGTTTAAAAGCCAACCATTTGTGCTATTAAGAGCCTATCAGCTGAAAACAACAGGAAAAGAGAAAGATGGACATTTATTAAGGAATCAGAGAGAGAGAGACTGTGAGCCAACAAGAGGATATATGCATGAAAACAAGGAAAATGCAACCGCGGGATTTGACAGAAGCACTTGCCGGCAAGGAAGGGAAATATCAATACAAGAGACAAAATGCTAAGAATGATAAATGCTAATTTGAAACACATCCATTGAATATGATTACCGCCATGGATGAAATAACGAACTCAAATTGGAAATGGTACAGAAGGTGGCTACCAAATGAGCCTCCAAAGCTTTGAAGCTTTGCTTTTTTTTTTTTTTTTTTTTTTTTTAATAGGAGGACCTTATGAGACCCTGGCGTGCTTAATCTATCAAAACAATAGCCAAGCAAAAGATTTCTCTCTTTTAATACACCTTCAATACAGGAGCGTCATTTATGCTAAGGGATAAGATTCTGCAAGTAAAAGTGGGCAGAAATCATCTAAAAATATCTGTGAGCTGGGAACTGAAGCTGTTGTCTGACCATGGAAGAGTAATTCTGGAGCCACTCTCTTGCAAGGGCTCACTTATGGCAAAATATTCTGGTTTGGGGTCAGCATTTATCAGAGTCACAGCTAGGCAGAAGAAGATACACCAGTGCCAAAGAGGCATATGTGGATTGCAGAAATGATTAACTACCAAGAAGTCAATATATTTTTCTCAAGGTTTGTTATCATGGTTATTAAAACCAGAAGTAGCATTCTCTTCCAGGTACTGATAGTACCCGAGGGAAGAGAAACTTTATTGTCTGATTTCTGCTATAAAATATATCCCTCCATGTATTCTCACATTAAACTTAACTGCAGACTTGCCGGGACAAGGACTGTTTGGTTCCTCCTTTAGACACTGCTCACTGGCCTAAGCCAAATGACTCGAGCTCCAGGTATGGCTGCGGATGCATCCTAAGGAACATAAAGCTCCTGCAGAAACAGCAGTGGCACCTCGCACAGCAATATTCCTTTTCCTAGGCAAACAACTTAATTGGCTACTCTTCCCTAAGGATTAATCTAGCAGGGCTTGTCCTCAGAGGTTTGGCTGATTAAAAGATCAGGAGCAAGGCAGGAATGCTTGTAATTTAGTACTATCTTCATATGAGTAAAGCAGCATAGTCTATATTAAAGTACTTACATCAAGCTAGAGACCTGGAGGTTAAGCTGATTTGACATAAGGTACAGCCAAGAAATTTCCTAATGATAAAAGTCTATGGGATTTTCCTGAATTATTCATAACAACTTTCTTGATGCATACAACTTTAAGTAACTACAAAATGAATATAAATATCAGGCACATCCAGCATCATAAACAACACAGTACAAATTTTTACCTAATCGAGGAGCAGTAGGACAATTATCTACAGACTTCTTTTTTCTCCATAATCAAAACAGTAGAACTACAAGTTCTGCTGTAAATCTAGAAGATTCCTCAAGTATCACAAATGCATAGGGAGGCAGAGGACAACAATGAAAAACATATGAGAAATTAATACCCAAATCCAAAACGTCTTGCACAGAATGATGTAAAACATTTTATTTAAATAGTGGTGCAATGCTCTGCTGTGCAAAATCAACCCTTTGGCAGCTTGATGGGATTACAATAACTTGTACAGACTGCTGCAAAGAAAGGTTAAATAAGGAATTTTACAAAGATAGTTTTGCAGCTCATTAAAAAGGAAGTATTCTTCCCAAAATGCAAGACAGCAGAGCCAAGTGCATAAAGGCGCTGTACCTTCACGCTCTGCCGTCCTTCCCGCCCAGCAGGAAGATAACCCTGGCGCTGCTCTTGTGCTCAAATGATAAATCTTGATACAGCTTGTGCTACCGAGCCACGAACAAGACCATTAGAAAAGAAAGAAAATCAAGATGTAAGCTGTGCAAGAAAAGTGTTACATGCATCCTCATCACAACAGTAATCTTATCAAACCTGGACTAAATACAACATCTTATTCAAGACAGCTACTTATGTAGACAATATAGCCAATTTTAACTTTCTACTGTGGTAAGATTTGCAAGACTCAATATCACTCCTCTCCTGAACCCAGTTCCTTCCCTATTACACAGAATAGATATTGGCAAGAACTCTTCCTCCAAGCCAAATTATACTTTAAAGCCAACTCTATTTTTTTGGTGTTTAAGCAAGTATTTCCACGCTTCACAGACTTCACAGAATGGTTGAGGTTGGAAGGGACCTCTAGAGATCATCTAGTCCAACCCCCCTGCTCCAGCAGGGACACCCAGAGCACGGGGCACAGGGTGGCACCCAGGTGGTGCCACGCTTCATAAAAGGCATTATGTATGTTTGCTTATAGTAAATATTGTAGGATGTAGCTTTTTTTTGTCTCTCCCATCCTTGGGGATGGAGACTGTCTTAAATTATTAAAATTAAAATAAAAAAAGCTCTGTCAAAACAGACTGTGCTTTTATTTACTAAAACTTGTGATTAATGGACAAGTAGATTACAATCAGATTTTGTGGCAGGGAATTAGCAACAGGCCTTTCCTTGTAACTCACTGACTGAGGGGAAAAGCAGTTTTAGACTTGGTTAACTTTAGTTAAGTTTGGTCTTATCTTCAGTAAGGAGCACCCAGGAGCCATGCTCCGCAGTCCACGTGGGTTTCCAGAGAGCAGGGACATCATGCTCAGTCATCCCGACACTCCTGCAGGAGGGAACGTGTGGTGGGACAGTAGGGGAAGAACCCGGGGACCGCGGCAGTAAAGGTGACCACGGGCCAGCAACGTCCCCAGCAGCCAGGGCTGCCAAGAGCACCCGGGGCTGCAGGAAGGGTGTTGCCTGGTGCTCCCCTCTACTCAGCCCTGGGGAGGCCACAGAGCGAGGTGCCCAGCTCTGGGCTCCCTGCTGAAAAGGGACACGGAGCTGTCCCAGCAAGGGCCCCTGCAGCTCACGTGAGAAAAGGCTGAGAGCTGTGACTGCTCGGCCTGCAGAAAAGCAGATGAGGGGCGTTTCACCCATGTATACAAATACCTGGAGTGAGGGTGCAGAGGGATTAGGGCCAATCTCTTTTCCACAGTGCCCAGCAATAGAATGGGCGGCAACAGGCAAAAACTGAAACAAAGATATTGCCAAGTGAACAGAAGGAAACTCTTTCCTTAATGTGAGGGTGAAACGAGCACTGGGAAGGGTTGCCAAGAGGTTGTGCAGTCTCCATCCTTAAGGATATTCACAACCACCTCCACAGCGTCCCAAGTACCTAGGTGTCCCCACTTGAGCAGAAGGGTTGGACTGGATGATATTTAACATTTAACAGTCACTTCCAAGCTCAGTTGTTCCATGTTTCCATTTCATCCACTTTCCTAAGGCACACACAAAGCAGAAGAGCCTACAGTTCTGTCAATCAGTAAGTTTTAAAAAAGTGTGTACGTCTCAATAACCAGAGACAGCACATACATTTATTAGTGTATTGCCCCTGCATACTCACTGCAGGCACGTGATATCAGCATGATAGCACAGCACCATTTTATCCAGTTTTTAATCACTGGAAAGATTGGGATAGGATTCTTTCCAGTTTTCTATCCAAGGTCTAACAGTTGCTGCAGTACATTAGAGAAGGTTAAGTTTTTCATAAATTAAAAAAAAAATAAAAGCTTTTACAATATCTCGGAAACTTTGCCTCTGAAGTCAGGTCAGATATACACTGAAGCAGTATTTGCAGGGGGACCAAGAAGGGACTGTTCTTTAAACATTCTAATGATAATTCAAGATATCATCAGTTAGAAGCACTTCATTTAATAGTCCTTTTCCTCATGGGATCCCAGCAATTGTTACATATGGCTGGGGCAAAACCAAGATATTCTTAAAAGCATATTCCCTGTGGTGAAGAAGTTTCTATTTCCATATGAAGTTTCCCGAGTACTTTCCTGATAGCCTCCAGATGTGCAGAAGAAGGTTCTTTATAGCCAATTCACTGCTGTGCGATACTTCATTTCCTCTTGCAAGGAAAAGAAGGTGGCGGTGGACAGCAGAAACAAAGGCACTTTCATTCCTATTGTGAATTGACTCAAAGGGCTCATTTTCAAGCGAAAATTTTGACTTAATTCTCACAGCAAAACCTTGTCTTGGAGTTTCACATTAAAGCACAACTAAAGGGGTTACACTTAGAGTAATACTGATTTATAAGGAACATAACCACCTCTGTTTCTAACACTATAGTGCAGGTGCATTTCATGGCATGTCAGTCTTCCCCACTCATGCAGAAGGGAGATGTGTGAAGCTCATTATCCTTCATTCCCCCTTTTGTTCCAACCAATAAGCGAGACTGAATAAAAAGGATTACCTTCTTTTATTAGAAGGATATACAGTGCCTGTATTCTAGCGCTATTGTAGATTGTGGTTAGCTGAAAACTACTCTATCTTTTGGAGTGGAAAATGAAGAATATTTGTACCTTGATCTTCAGCAGAAATTGCACAGTCTACAATAATAGCAGAAACAAGAAATTAAAAGTTCTCCCATGGCATTTTTTAAATGATTGGCAGCTCCACCCAACAGCAACAGACGTGGCAGAGCAGAGAAGCACCAGGTGAACAGGAAGATATTCAGTTTCAGGGTCCTTAGGAGGAAGATTCCACTGAGCCTGAATGAACAGCAGGGGACAAACCCATCCCCTAGAGAGGATTCACACTACTGGTACAAGCATAGGGACAAACTTTAACCGTGTGCCCAGCACCTCCCGGAGCCTCAGTAATGTTAACAGGGATGATCCAGAACATGGAAGATATGGATGGCCATTTCCGTGTGGGAGGCTGGCTGAAACTCAAAATTGTCCAACTGTAAAATAATTTCAGAATCAAGAGTAATAGTACAAATTAGAAATCCCAAATCATTTGGAGAAACCAAACCATAGCACTTCAAAACAACTCTCCACAACTCACTGGTTGAAATATTCCTGTTAATCTAATTCTACCAGCAAATTTCAATCAGCAGCTGATGGCCAAACCATTGGCCCTATGAAGCGAGAGACTCGAGAAAAGAACTACTGTGAGAAATTAGCCTTCTCCAAAGCAGCACTGCTTTACAAGGAAGTTTTGCTACCTTTTGAGCACCGTTATCTGTATTATTCGTATCAACGAAAAAGGAAAGATTCTTTAGAGAGTCATCAAGCTCAAAAGTAAGGCATGGTATTACTCTAAAACAAACAGAAGGAAAATGCAAAAGTTTGCTTAATAAATGCTCAGGGGTATCATTCTGTTTAGAGGTAGCCTGATTAAAACTGTAAAGTTCCTGGAAAATTCGAAAGCACTGGAAAAGACTGACATATGAAGAGAACCTGAAATCCATCTGCCATGGTTTCCTGGTCAGAAGAATTATTTAGTTCTGTATTAATGAAGAAAAATATTACGTGTAATTAACACATGGAAAGTGTTGAATAATGTATAAATTATTTAATTCTGAATGACAAACAGTAATAGAAACTGATTTCTGACACATATTAAAAGAATTAGCAATACTAGAAAGAAACTTTGGCCTCTTGATTTTTCTAGAAAAAGGCACTAATGTTGCCGACATAAATAAATGTAAGTCAAATCCACTGTGCTGAGAAACAAAACGATGGTAACAACATAGTGAATATACAGAAGAAATTCAATTTCTAAGCAGCAAGTCTGAAAAATTAATGACAGGCCCCTATTAGATTAGAGATAGCAAGTTTACAACAAATTCAACTGAAATATTATCAAAATTTTCAATATGAAAATCATAGAAATAAATATTTCAACTGGAATTTTCAATTCATTTTCAAAAAATATGGAAGGTCTAGTGCACCAGTATTGAAAAGGTAATTTAAAAATAATTTACTGTTCCTTTAACGATACAATATTTCAGAGAACAGTGTAGATTTTCCTATTTTTGGTAAGGTGCATCAGCATGACCAAAGTGAAACCAAAAAGAAAAGGAAAAAGGAAGGAGGCTCCCTTTAAGCAGAAAGGGATGGGAAAACAGTTGTTCTATCCCATTTCATGTGTCTCTACTCCAGATATGTTTTTCTTTGCTGGATCTTGGTGTCTCTATCCAATTACTGGCCACAGGACTATGTTCTCACTTGCTTCTAACTTTGCTAAGCATGTTCATCATATTTTCAAGGCAAATAGCCACAGTGAGCTGACTGAAAATTAACATACACCTCCCACTACCCCACTTCACATATTCTTTTTCCAAAAAGACCATGTTTTCCTGACTAAAATCTCAAATGATTACTTTTGCAGATCTTTTCAGCCCCTTTCCAGATTAACAATACTATCTTTGATTATAATTCATCTCTCAGAAGTGCTGTTGCTTTTAAACTTTCCGGCACTCCTTTTAAATGCTAAGTTAATAAAGTTTTGTCTGGGAATTCTTCTCAAGAGCACTTCTGAGAAACTCCCGATTTTACTCCACATGCATTCTGCAACTATTTTGTCTATCGGTTCCTTCAAACATTTGTCTCCTGGGAAGCTAAAATATGCCAGGAACTGCCATACCTGTCCCTCAACATTCCTCCCATGTAATCACACAGTTTTACAGCTACTGCTTCTAGTAAGATAAGAAGTCTGCGATATATCCGATATAAAATATTGTTGAAAGATATTTTTTAGAATGCTTTCAAAACACATGTGATGTTAAAAAAATAGTTTAAAGTCTTCTCACACTAAAATTTGCCATAATGGATCAAGTGAAAACCACTAGCATCTCCAAAATTAGAGAACATTATAATTTCTTTTTGATAAAAACAGGTGTCACCGAAAGACTTTATGACATGTCCCATGACAGACATATGGGTAACCTCCATCAGGCAGATTCCCCAGATAGTTCTTGGTCTACTCATACAATCTGGACTATGCAGAGCTTTCTGATGCTAACTTCTAGCTTCGCTTTTCTTTTGCTTTATTTTGAAGTTTTCCAAATAAAACAGCAATTTAATTATTTGAATAAAGAGAGGAGATCTTTTTGGAAAAATTCATAGAGCTGTGCAAGAAAGAACTCGTCAGACAAACTTCTCAAAATTGAGGAGGCTGAAAGATCCCTGTGCGTCATTTGTGAAATTTTCCTCTTAAGAAGAAATATGCAGTATTTCCAAAGATCAGTCTTGGAGTTAATCATGATGAATTTAGATTAAAATAACATTTCACTCTACTGTGATGCAGAAAACAGCAAGCTGTAAGTATTCAGGAATATTTAAGTGGCTTCCAATGCCAGCCTTATAAAGAATACCCGAAACAGGAATCACTGAAAATCTGGAAAGGTCTGACATGCTTGAAGCTCATTTGAGGCAATGTAGTTGCTTGCAAGTGTTTTATACAGACTGAGGCAGCCACACCTACGCATTAAGTCATGGATCCTTCCCATGACAAAATTTGAGGAATTTCAACCCCAAAGTATGAAAAAGGCACAAATTCAATATGCTTCTTGAAATTGTCATTATTAAAATTTTGCCTTTTGCTTCTTTAAAATTATTGAACACCTAGTTGAATCAGTGCTAGAAATGAAACATTTAGTTATTTTTACTGTGAATTAAATGAATATTTAATTATTATTTTTACAATTCTTAGGAGTATAAGAACGCTAGTCTATGTCTCAAGATGTTGGGTACATCAAGAATGCAATTCCTTCACTTGCAATAGCTGCAAGATGCAGGTGATCCCTTCACGGGGTCAAACACCTGAAACACCACTAGCCTGGACACCAAGCGCAAACAGAAACTGGGAACCTGGGGACAGAGGATTCACAGGGACAGTCATTTTATAAACATCTGCATCTGCGAAGAATGACAGAACAAAACAAATCAAGAGAGAAGGTTAGAGAGACAACCTCAGCCTCCATCTGAACAACCAATATCACCGAAAAAGCACAAAAAAGGACACTTTCATCAAGAGCACTGGCTAATAGTGGCCTGAAGCTACATAGTGCTTCGTTGCTTAAAAATTGCCTTTGTTCTGTTTGCCTGACTCATGAACTGAACACAGAAGCGACTTCACTTGCTCAGCTGCGGTGACCTCAGAAGAGCAGCCTGCACGCGTGTGCTAAAAAGCACAAGCGAGAAATAAAAAATATTTATGAAAAACAATGACTGGAAAAACTAAAGAAGGGGAAGCTCTCTAGAAAAGGATGCAATAGATCTCTCTCCCACAGACTCTGCAGAACAACCACCAGTTGACCAGGACATAGTTAAAATAAATAATTTCATCTTTCCAAGCCTAAAATAGATGATTTAAGCACAAAAATTCTTTCCTTATCTAAAAGCATCCTAGATTCTACAGTTATTGCCTTCAGCTGATGAACCACATATAAACATCCTACAATTGTCTTAAGCTTGCATACATAACACTTAAAATACTTAAAGCAATTTGGCTTCTCAAAAGCCAAAGCATGTTAAAGTAGCAGTGTATGTATAAACACACAAATCCTGTTCTGTATGTAAAATCACCTTCGTAATCACAAGATGCATACTGAAACAATGTACAGAAAATTTGGACTGTATCCTTCTCAGCTATATTTGGTCACCTTCCCATCTCATTTTTCCAGAAAGGAGAATAAAGTCAGGAGAATGTTTTGGGCCGGTTAGTTTTATTTATTTATTTGTTTGGTTGGTTTTATTCTGGTATCGGAACATTCGGAAGCGTGTCTGCATAGCAAGAAATGAAGAATTTCAAAACATGTTTCAGCCGATAGACTGTGGAGGTCTGCAACAGCCTTTGGTAGCTGCAGGAGCTCATTTACAGCCCCAAGAACACTGTTGGCCAGGATTTATGGCTGCAGAACAAAAGCTGTCAACTATCATCTTTAGTGCCCAAGACTCCAGACACTGAGCCCAAGCCATTTAGCAACTTAAAGGGCAGGGCTGAGACCACTGATTTGACTATGAATTCCTGGGAAATTATCACAGGAAGAGACAACAACGTGCTGCTGCCTGAGTAGCTTATTTTATTGAGCAAAATGCATCAGTGTTTGTATTAGATATCCCTAAAATGCTGATGCATTCAAGATGAGATTAATGGCAGCGTTCTAGCCCAGATGTGGAGCTAGCAAGTGCTAACCACTAAGATCAGGATAATGCTGAAGTTCCCAGGTAAGTAAAGAGGACACAAAGTGTCAGTCCCAGGCGCTACTATTGACAGATTCCTCACTAACACTACGCGCAGCCCTGTACTACAGACCGAAAAACAGCAGTACTGGGATACATCCAGCAAAGCCAACTGAAGACACAGAGAATAAGGTGGGTTTTGCTGTCCCCTAGTACCTACCATCAAGCTCAGCTTTGCTTTAAGCATCTGCTTTTTGCCAGAGCTCTGCCTGCTCACGCACAAGGTTATGTTGATGGAAATGTTAGGTGGTAACGCATGAATCAGGACCTGGGCCACCTGCACAGGGTTGACACTAAGGTTGGATGTTCTCGTTTGAATTTGCTTAGGAACTGCTTTTACATGTTAAGGAGGACTTCAACAAAAAACACAATTCTTCAGAGAGCCAGGATATGAGAAGTCAAGTAGAAGAAAGCTGTTTTTCCCATCACTGAATAAATCCTTCAAGGAACAAGGTTACCACTGGTTATCAGCAGACATTTAGCACTCCTCTTGGGCAAGTGAGCAGCATTACATCGTCAGCAACTGCAGAGAAGCCCAGGAAACCCAGAACCACCATCTTCCCTAGACCTGCAGAAAGACACCTGCCTTCATTTTCACCGAGGCACTCCTGTGCACCTTCTTGTCTGAATTAAGGCAGAGAAAAGTTTACAGAAAGATTGATATGAGCCTTCACTTAGGTTCCTTTTGCAATTTCTCACAGGGGAACACAGGAGGTTTGGTAACGTGACATTGCTGTCTGTGACCAACAGATCCCAGGTACCTTCTTGGCTATCAAGCCACTGAACACTTGATCCACTGGTCACGAATGCTATTTTAGCACAAATGCTCATGAGTTTTCAATATACCAGAGACATTAAACACAGTTATAGATTTTGAAACAAGAATCCCTTAAGGTGTTCAGAGCTTCTTCACAAACAAACAGACTGATGTCAGGAATCCCAAGAGGCTGCAGAGTGATGAACAGATATGCAAGGCAGATCCTCCCACTCATGTTTATGCATTATTTTGAAGTTTTCTGAACCAAAGATTACAAATAAAGATTGTGCTTTAATAATATGGAATAGATCAACTGAAAACAACAAACTACAAACCCACTCAATAACATGAGATGAAGTCAAATTATTTTGCAGTTAGAAACTGTGTAACCAAAAATTATCCATACATCCACAATCGGATGGAATTCAGCAGCTTCTGGCAACATTCCCATTAAGCTCTTCTCAAAACTTTTCACAAGGCCAAATTGCTAATGGAACAACACACAAAATTCAGTTTTAAGGTTGGCAAGGATTTTTCAACTACTGAATTTTAGTGCACATACCACCACAGAAGTTTGAACTCTTTGTTAACAGTCTCTACAAAGAATAAAAAAAATTATGTTCACACATTTTTCAAAAGCAGCCTGATTTTATGGTCTTTAACAATATATATATATATATATATTTCATATCCCTCAGACCCCCAAATAGCATACAAAACGTGAACTGTATTAGTAACATTTAAAGAGTAAGTGTTTTTGCTTTCTAAGAATAATTATGGAACAATAACTTAATGCACAACAGTAAACTCATTTGTTTTATCTGTCCTATAAGTCCTGTGCAGTGTTACTACTGCTGGCTTTAGGATGACACAGGAAAGATTCCATAGCTGGTATTTTATTGGCTTGTCCTCGGTGGGGGAAAAAGGTTATTAAAAAAAAAAGCTGTTTATAGCACTTATCTGCTGGGCAGTACACTTTTTCTGAATGTGTGATTATCTGGAAAAAAAGTGTTTCTGTAAGTGTGCATGTGTGTGCAAACATATGCCCCAATAGACAGGTATGTTTCAGTTAGCAAAATTCTTTGTTTAATAACAACCAACTACAGCAGGCCTTAGTGAGGGGAAAAAAATAACAAAAAAGAGAGTGCTGCCATGAAGAGAAATCTGTTCATAAGCACTGGCCTGTACCGCCTTCTCTGGTTCAAATTGCACACAAGGTTCAGCAGCTGGGACAGCAGAGCAGGAAAAGACCAGCATCTCTCTTGTCACACTGCTGCTGCAGAACTGCAAACGTCTGGCTTCGGGAGGCCAGATCTTTCACTTTAGGTCTGAAAAGTCTCAAACACAAAAATATTAAAGCCTTAAAAACATGGAAAGAGTGTAATGGGAGAAAACAGGGAATCAAATAGTCCTAGAGAGGAGGAGGTGTGTAAGTGCCCTCTGCTGAGTGTGTCCCCATCAGCTCTGAACTCCAATACAAAATCCATTTATTTTGAGAATAATCATTTGTGAACATTAATGGCAAGATCTATCAAGGCAGCACATTGGTTAAAATATTGGAAAATTCATTTTGGATCCCATTTGCATGCTAGCTCTAAATTATTGGCACTAGCACAAACCACATATTTGCATAAAAAATGTGACATTGATTTCAATTGTTTCTAGCCAGAAAACGTTTTGCTCTGTATCTTACTTTCTTTTATAGGCACGGAAGGGAAGTTATTCATTCACTGCAGGTTAATTAGTAGTCCTCTGAAACAAGAGACATATTGTCTCAAAAAAAAAGGGAGGGAGGTGTCTTAGGGTGCAACTTCAAGGCAGCAAAGATCAATTTACATCTGTGAGACCCACCCATCCCCTCTGCCAATGCTCACGTGAACAGTGAGTGACACTGCTGAAAAACAATCACATGCTCACGTGAACAGTGAGTGACACTGCTGAAAAACAATCACTTTCCAGTCAGGTCACTCTCCGTATGGACCAGCTTTCTGACTCAGTTCTCTAGATGGCTGCAGAAGTTTTGGTATGGGTACCAAACAGAGCGCACCGTGGCAAGTGGGAATGCATCAACCTGAACTTAGGGTGCGGTTTAATGGATCTTAAACTGATTTCTCAATGCCACCAATCACCACATATCTCTGTTTTTCGCTTTTCTCTTCTTGGTCTTCACTCGCTTCACAACTTTGAGTGTTCTTGACTCTGAAGAGGGCAAATGCCTTTGAGCTGGTGCCTAATGCCCTGAGGAGCACAGGCAGCTGCAGGAAAGACGAGTAACTGGTTCCTTCGAGTAACTGGTTTCTTCAGCAGCAGCAGTAACTTGAAGTACTCCAAGTATCCAAGTACAACAATATCAGAATGGCAAGTTTCCAAAACACAATTCTGGCATTCTGTAAAGAGGCCTTGCATGTTTTTTAAATTATTTTTAGTTAAACTAAACTAAACTAGCTTTTGACTATGCAGGTCAGTTCACATTACAAAGCTGATTCACAACACTGATGAACTAACCTGTCATTTCTTAATCCTCTGCCTTTTCATCTCTCTGATGAAATTATTTTTGCTAGTAGCTCTGTTTTCCAGTGACCGACAAAGATGATGAAAAACACAGGGGACAAAAAGATTCCTCAAGAAACTCTCTAGATACACTTCCAACTGTATCTTCCGCATTTAAAAGAAAAAAAAAGTGATCAGACAATTATAAAATCAGTTCTGCATGGATGTTACACGATGCTGGGCTTTTAACCAGAGTATCAATAGATATTAAATAAAATAATGGCAGAAACTTTTAAACTCAGCATAGTTGACATGTGCATTGAAATAGGGATGAGTAAAGAAGCTAAAGATAGTATGAATTAGGGCATAGTTCCATCTTACAATCTCTCAGGAGACAAGGACAGTTTCAGAATCCCTGAAAAAATTCTCTTAAACCAGCTTCACTGCAGCTGTAGGGCGGACCTTCATCCTCAGAGATACATGTTGGTATCAGAGACCAATTTTAGCATCGGAAAAGAAGTGGCTCACGGAGCTGCAATTCGAGGGTGAATATGCTTTAATCTGAGGAAGACATGGAACAAAGGCCCGAATGGTCCAATTTGCACAAGAACTTATACCACGAACAACCAGTAAAGACATCAAAATTAAAACGAATAAATACACTGCAGCCTTTTTACTTGTAATGTGACTGAAGGTATTGTAACTTTTAAGGGGAAATTAAAGCTAGGACTGAAAGAGCATAACTGAAAAACATTACGTGATACCCCCACTTTCCCAGCTGAGATTTAGAAACACAGTATTCGACTTGGCTTTCAGAATCAGTTCAAAGAGATTTTTAAAAAGCCTGTTAGGTTTTCAACTGACCTACTTCCAGTTGTACCAATGAGCATATATTCTACAAAGATGTAATTTTAGTGCTTGGTGAACTCTCCCACTTTCTACAAGCAAAATTCTCATGATTTTGAAGTAGGCTAGACTACTAGTTCCAACTGGAACAAAGCGGAAATCTAATTTCCAGACTCCACAATTTCCCCTAGGCTGCAAAGATATGCTTACTTTCATATTTTATATGCATTTTCTAAGGAAAAAAAATGTCACTAACTGCTCACAAATACAACTCCTAGATGTTAATTTATTGATTTCACACAAGCAAAAATAGTTCTTCTTTACTTGCTACTGGAATTTCACCAGTTAGAGAAGCAGCGGAGGCTTTACAAAATAGCTGGATTAGAAGTTTTGCTGAAATAGTGACACATGCCAACTGTATTTACAAAAAAAAAGATTGAATAAGGTTTTTAAATAAGCATGTATTTTTAGAGAGAGAGAGAGAGACAAAAAATAAGTTTCTTTTCTAAGTGACTGAATATTAAAACTGTAGCAATTCAGTGCTAAGGAAGAACCACCTGGCAAAGGAACATGGGGTATCCATTTCCTCCTCCCCCTCAGAATTAAATTCTACCATCAAAAGTAAAACAAACAAACCAAAAACCCTACCTCATTTAACCTTTATTACTACAACAGCTTGAAAATTACAGTTCCCTCCAGCCACCTTACATTATGCCACTGAGCAAAGCAGCATCGTTTCTGAAATCCTCCTCACTGTTTCGATCAACATTTTCTTTTGGTAAATGCTACACTCTCACTTATGCAGCTTTAACACTAAAGCCCACAGAAAAGCACTGCACTCAGAGTTAAGTGAAGATTTTAGTCTTTTGAAACACAAGAACAATTGTTACATGCCCCAAAATTTAATTTTAAATAATTCCCCAGTAAATTATGGCTACAGTTTCATTAAATTTCAATAACAAGTTTATTATAGAGAACCATCACCCCATTTTAGATAATTATGGGCATAAATTTGCAAAAGATAACAGAGAAAGAACATAGTTAAAACACAGAATTACATCAAAGGAACAAGACTCTACCCTATGACAACTCTGTAATAAAACCATCTGAAGGCAGAGTAAAAAATTTATAGGGAAAAAGCCTACAGCATTTTCCTTCCAGTAAAATGGTAACACAAGGAAAGTCAAAGTTTGTTTTTTCAAAGAAAAACAACCTATTTTAACAAATTTGTTTTCAAATTCATACTATCCGTACTGCTCTGAGGACATACATGGTTTCATATCAGACAATTCAATCAAAGCTCAAATTGCAAGTTACGTTAAATTTTATCCATGTAAAAGTGTTCTTCTACCACATACATTTTACTTCAGTATTTGCACCATCACAGGATTCTAAACAGTGTAAATAAACGGAACAATGAAATTAAAAAAGAAAAAAAACTATAGTAAGCTATATACTGTATACAGTGTGTATATATATATATTTTTAAAAGTATATTATACATTAAGTGGAGAACTTGGGGACCATATTTTGATACTTTTAGCTTTTTTTTTTCTTTTATACATACAGTTTTACTTGACTCTTTCTATGATATCAAATTACACTAGCAATTTTCATTACAACAATCAAGCCATATGGGTCTAACTGTTAGGAAAATCTGAACTACAAAAATAGCAATATTTTCCAATACCATGCAAAGCCCTCTACCAGTCTACTTGGAAGGCCTGTGCCTGAATTACTTGATTGACCTATCCGTTCCAATCAGCCCATGGGCTACCATCTTTGAGACATTTACAGCACCAGTCCATTCTCCATTGCACGGACAGAATTTGGATGTCTCTATTCAGCAGCAATTAGAGGAATCTTGTTATCTTTGAAACCTTTGCTCAACTGCCAACAATGTTTGAGCTAATATAACTTCAGGGAACATTAGTAACAAAGTTAAACAGACTGGATGATCAGATAAAGGCCTTCTTGTATTGGAAAGCACAAGCTCAGAACACCTGTCCAGACAAAACACTACCACATATATGAAGTAAACCAAAAATACCAACATGTTTTCTCTCAGCTTTTGAGTGATAGTAATTCTTACACATTTACAGCATCAGTTTGCAGTAAGGTTAAAGTTGGTCTTTCAACAGTCTCTAATATTATATGCAGCAGTAAATCAAATAATATTAAAGACAACCACCAACAAAAAAAAAACCTGTAAACTACCAAATCTAAAGCTATTCCCTGATGATCTATCAGGTTATTTCCTTAGAAAGCCATAAGAAAGATAAAGAATTCCCTTTCCTCTGTAGTCTCTCAATAACCACAAGCAAATGTCGATACTGCTGACCATTAGCCTAACTACTTTGTTCTCTAAGCATCTGCACTTTTCAGCAGCTGTGGCTAGTGGAGAATTAAAACAAAACATCCCACCCCCAATTTATGTCATTTCTCCAGTATATTTTAATGTATTTTTTCTCTTTTCCATTTTAAATGTCCTTATCAATTCATAAAATTATTTGTAGATAGACCTATCTACAAGATACATGTACCTTTACTGCTTAAAGGTGCATTTTGTCAATACAAAACTTTTTTTCTGCTTCAACAATTCAATAAAGTTTGATAAATCTCCTAGAGATACAAGTCATAATTTTCTGATAAGGTAATAAAAGTACAACTCTAACAACGTAATATAAGTTCTACAATTGTTGACGACTACACTGAATAATCCCTGTTTCAGGAAAAGGTGGCAGGCTTTATGCATCGAAGACAACAGAATGCAATTAAGGTTAGGCAGTCCCACCAAACAGCTAGAAACAAATGGGTACCCACTCGAGAATAACTAAGACAGCGAAAAGGCTGACTGGGTTCCACTGTAAATTTGAATGGATTTCCCCCACAATAGCTGCAAAACTGATCCCAACACCCTAGTTCTGAAATCTCCACCAGATTAGAACAGGTCATCTGTTTCACATAAACAAACCATTAATTTAGGATATCCCATGCTGTCTCGGTATCACAGAATTTTCAATCTGCCTGCCTGAGCTGGAGCATACTTAGGATAAATCCTATCTTTGTTTACCTTTAGCAGTACTTCATCATAGTTAGACATCTTTGCAACAGCCAGATCGTGATGTCAGCAGAGCAGTGGGAATAGACTTCATTAGTTAACTGCAGCTGCAGAGCCAGCAAACACACACTGCTCGGAGTGACACCAGTAATAAGCATGTGTTTTAGATTTCCAGGTAACAATGGTGATTAAGAAGATATTGCATCTCGGAAGAATTTCACATATGAATAACACTGTAGCTCAGGGGCTTGACAAAAGCCTGGATACTTTAACTACAAAAATGTCTCCAATACATTCTGTGAACTAATGATCTGCTAAATATTCTGTCCATAATTTAAATTACTGGTTTTTACTTTTGTTGGCAGAAGATGCACACAGGTATTAACCAGGCAAGGAAGAAAAATAAACTCAGATGCTGTTTCATTTCTCTTTTTTTTTTTTTTTTCTCAAATTATCTTCATCTTACTGTCTGCAAACCAAGGGATAATTTTTCTTTCACTTCACAGAGCTGTTGTGAGATTAACACTTTGCTTATGAGACTCCGAGCATGGCTAAAACTGTCCTGCTTTGCAAATTCACACATCCTGACTCCTCTTAGGAATGCAGAGATACGTCAAGGATTTTTATATCCAAATTTTGATTAAAATATTCAAATATACAAGAATTCTCCCCCATTATATCATGAAATTGCACGCTAACAGCACACCCACAGAAAATAATAGTGATTTGAATGATTAAAGCATAATGCTTATACTAGAGACAACATCAGTTCAACTCTGCCCTGCCACAAACTTCCACTACAACCCTGAGAATTAATCAGCCCTTAACAGTTTTTGTGTTTCACCAGCCAGTTCCAATGAATATTCTTTCTTTTGGAGAAGGTGGCAAACACAGAAATCCCTAATTCTTCATCTCTGTCATTATTTTGTATGCTTTTATCATAACCTTAAAGGTTACCATAACTTTTGTTTTCCAATGCAAACAATCCCATAACTTTCAAGCCCTATTCAAACCCTCTATTTAGCTTCCTCACTCATGATATTACTATAGTATTTGCCAAGTGATTTTTTGCACTTTTTTCTCTAAACTTGAAGCCACTGTCGCATTCAATTAACAGAGATGACTTGCTCTGGAGTTAGTCATGACTGGTACACAGAGCAGCTTGCTGTCCCCCCCACACCTTTCTCATTTATCGAACCTGGAAAGCTGTAACTGAAGGAGAACATTTCAGGAAAGGAATATTTTGTGCCAGATGTTAAAACAGTTAAGACTTGTATGCTATTCTTTCACCTATAACCAAGTTTCCATACAATGACTGTTAAATGGCCTGCAAACTTCACACACAATTTTTCATCTTCTGGGTTCGTAGGCAGACACGATGAGGTCCAGTTCACAGAAGGGGTAGGCACTCAGAAATATAACTGAAGTGAAAGTAATTTGTACTTTGAATACAGAAAACCCAACAGAATGCATATTCACTTCAAAAGTCACATTTTATACATATCAGATCAGGCATGTAAAAGTTTACTTTTTTTTCCTCTCCAGTTACTCTTAAATTTCCGAACTTTTAAACTGAGAATAATGTCTTATCTTTCTCTCTCTCTCAAACACACACAAAAAAAAGAGAGAGAGAGAGAGAGAGAGAGAGAGAGAGAGAGAGAGAACCCAATAAATCTTCATGCTCATGAACAGTATACAATAAATGAGGTTTTGTATAAAATACCATAAGGACTTAATGAACTATCTGCCCATTTCTGCGGTCAATCACAAGTTATTATGCCAAATTCAACATTTGCTTCCCCCCACTCTCTTTTTTTTCAATTGGGGCTTCTTTGATGGTATGTTTCCTGGCAACAAGAAAGTAAATAGGTTCAGTGACGTTGCACATGTCAAATTGCTGTTAACTACTGAAGCACTAATAAAATAATAAATAAATAGCATCAGATACAAAATAAAAACAAAATCTCATCAATCAATCAATTTGAAAATAAAGTAACATTTGAGGGAATTGGGTAAACCTACATGATATATTTCTCCAAGGATTGATAAAATTGGGACATTTACAAAGCAAACACTTTGCACTATTTGAAAAAAAAAATCAGAAAGATTTCTTATATTATGACTTGTGGCCTGTCCTAGTTAATGAAAAACTTGATTGCTATAAGAGTCAAACTAATTAAAAAGATTAAACTATGAGCAAAATCAAATTAGAATTTGCCTTTAGGCTTATGTGGCCAGCAATAGTTCAAAAACTGCAGTCTGCAGTTAAATACATTAGGCTTATGTGGCCAGCAATAGTTCAAAAACTGCAGTCTGCAGTTAAATACATTAAAGAAAGTTTTTAAAGTGCTAGAATAATTAACTGTGGATCATTTCTGTAACCAGGCTATACAGCCTCCTCAAAACTCTTTATAATTCTTAATTTTAAGCACATAAGTAAATGCAAGTCAAAGGTAAAGTCATGAAGATACCCATGTCATCTAGGTTTTTACGAGCAAACAGTATTTTTAAAATTATCCAGTGCCCTTCAGATGTATACATTTTTCTTCTCTTTAAAAAAAAAAAAAAAACCTCTATGCAACGCAGATTTTCTTCTTCCAAATAACACTGTAATTTGTATATTTTTAGTTCCCTTTTAGATACCCATATAAGGATAGCCATAGCAGGTCAGATCAAAGGTCTGTCTATAGCAGTACACATTCCCAAACAGCAGCTACTGACTTTTGTGGAAATAGGAGGGTGGATAAAGAGTAACTTTGCCCAAATACATTGGAAAAGTGTGAGAGAAGACAAGAAGTACATTTCTTAACTTTAACAGCTTGCAGCAGATGTCCAAAAACATCTGTATGTAATATGATAAATTATTAGCAGCAGCGGTGATATCAGGGGATCATTTTCCAAAAGACAGAATCCCAAGAAACCAACTAAAAAGACATCAACATCTAATAACAGATTAACATACAGAAAGACAGCGAGAAGAAAGATAAGAAGTGCTCATTTCGCACTGGCACAAATACATATCAGGTAATTTAAAAAGGCCTTAGCACAAGGTAAAGAAGACTTTCAAGGCACACTAGAAGTGATAACTAATCTAGACAATTACAGGCTAGGCCACGTAAAGGAGAGGGGTCGGGGAGAAGGGATTTAATAAATAAAACACAACAACAAACTATCACAGGAAGTGTCTTGCCAAAGTGGTACCATGGCAGCAAGACTAATCATAAAACTACAGGGCACTCCTCTTCCCTCCTGCCAAAAAGGCAAATCCAGAATGCTAATCCCAGTTGGGATAAACAATCGCACAGGATTTCAACAAACTGTAATCCATAAAACTCTTTAATTATGCAAACTCTTGTTCTTACGCAGCCTGAAAACTCTGCTAAAATATATACACTGGAACTTAATCCATCACTCTTTTCAAGGATTTCAGAAGGTTCCTTTTCTGTAATTTGCATCTTTAGTAGCTGATGAAACTGGCTAAAATTAACAGTATATTTTTTTTTTCTCCAAAGAAATTTTAACCTGGATCTGTTCACCCACCAGTTTTACCAGGTGGCAAAAGAAATGCATATAGAGAGGAGATGAAGTAAAAGTAGAGACAAGCAGCAGACAGGGCCACCTCTTTCAGCGGCAGTCCTGGCTTTACCTACAAAGCAAGTCCAATAGAAACTGATAGGACTATTTTAAGTGTATAAATATAATAGTTAATATAAATATAATAATTAAGTATACCACTGTTATTTTAACCCATCACATTGACAAAATTTTATATAATCTACATCAACACAGTCTCTTATGACCAAACAAAACTGTACCCGAGATTTAGTATTTTACTGACAATATATAAATGTGGAATTTGACAAGGTAATGAGATATATTTGCATTTTTTCAGATCTAATACTCATCAAAATAAAACACTTGATATTGCAGAGAAGCAATGCAGCAGTGCAGCAAAGCATTCAGTTTTCAGAAACTGAACTTCTAAAACTTCTTCCTTCAACATTCAGTTGTCTTAAAGAAAAATAATATTGATGGTACAATTGTTTGCAACTTGTACTTAGCAGCTGATTCAATTTTAGGCCTGGAGAAAGACTTGTGTACCCGAGAACTTGTTCGTTGCTTTCCACCTAAACCCACACGTTTAATAAAAGATATTACCTCTCCCCACAAACCTTACTAAGTGAACTGACAAGAATTTTCTTTATAGCCTTGAAATCAATTGCTACATAGCTTAAACTGATGCACTGCAGAGAGGTATATTCACCTAAAACAAAAACAAACAAAAAAAAACCCCAAACAACCCTTTTGTAGCCAAAATACTTCACAGTAAGCCTCTATTCTCTACCAGTTGCTTAAATTAAATGGATCTGTGGAACGGACAT